>JBAMNC010000105.1:0-552500 GCA_037902135.1 Cetoscarus ocellatus | reverse complement strand
CTATAGAGAAAATTTGTCTTAAAAAAGACATAAAAAAAACCATAATTAAGTATTAATAAAGACAGGATTTTAATGTTCAATATTTGATCGTAATTCATCTTTCTGTTGGATTTTCATGCCTTTTATGATGAGCTGTTTTTAAATGATTTCATAGTTTGTGCATTATCACTGACTGAATATGAACCAGTTATTTAAATATCAACTGTACTGTATTTAAGTGTTGGATTTTTATGTTTTTGAACATAAATTGCGTCGAAGGAAATTTGTTTTTCAAGAAAACCCTTGACACAGTATGAATAGCAAATGTATAAGTTTGATTGTTTACATTCCTTAATGTGGGATTTTTATGCTTTACAGAAAAGTTTGTATGAATTTATTTTCTTAAAACATGAAAATTGTTGAGACGATAACAAAACTATTGTTCAAATTTATATTGTTTACATATGATGACGCTGGACGTTTATGTTTTTAAGGATGAGCTGTCATTTCAGAAATAGATATTTATGAATAATGAATGAAACAGTATGTCAACCTTTAATATTTCATAATGATGGACTTTTATGTTACTAAGGACAAGTTAGATAAACTTTATTTTCATTATTTGTAAATAATAAATGACACATTTTTCAATTAAGTTTTTCATAACTGTAAAATGGATTTATTATGCTTTTGGGGACAAGTGTTTCACAAAGAATCCCTTCTGATAAACCATAAATCATAACTTAGATAAAAAAGAATAAAGAAGAATTTTTCACAATTCATAAATAATATGTCTGTCAACATAAAAACTAGTGTTAAACTTATTTCCTTCTTATTCTTTTAAGGGTTAGTCGTCTTTTGTGAAATTTTACTATCATAACTCATAAATCATACCAACAACTGAAAAAATGGACCATGACATTTTTTAAATCTCCTAATCATATCTTTTGTTTTTAAGAATAATTGGCAGAAAAAAATGTTTTTTAGCAGCACAAATCTAACTTTTTAAAATGAAATGAGGAATCCTGCAATTTACTTAAGTAAACTTAAATAATTCTACTTACCCTAAAAGTTAACTTTCCTTGCTCTGATAAAATGTTCACATATCCAGGAGAATAATCCATGCTTCCTACGAGCAGATTTGCTGAGTAAGTATTGCACTCCATAAGTCTCCAGCCGCTGACTCAGGAAACAGCTCGGCTTTTCTTGTTGTTATCTAACTTTATATTCCCTCCATAATGTCCCCGCTTTTTTGGTAATCTTTTCTCTCCTTGCACTCGAGGAATAGTTTCGGTGGATTGCGCCCTGCCTCAGTGGCCGTGCAGCGGGCTTCTGCACTCATATATATTCCCTCCCTGATTGATTACTTTAGGTCTCGGGGTTCACAGCCGGTCATGAACAATTTTTGGATGTGAGGAATCTGTTCACCCCGGGCCCTCAACTGACATGACAGGATGTCCCCAGCTACTCTGAGTAGCCTGGGGAGGGCACACGAGTTGTTGAACCTTTCCCCTTAAAGTTCCGGGTAAGCTCATGGGAACACCAGAAGGCTCCCATTTGAAAAGGTTAAAGTTTGAGAGGATTAGCTTGAAGTGTCGAGTGAACTGGGTGAATCTATTTCAGATACTGGTCTGCTTTATAACAACCATCATATCCAGGGATCTGGAGGGATGGTCTGGAGCGTCCACTGCTGCAGAGAGCCTCCACAAATACTTTAATCTCCTTAATGAGCATGAATCACTGTGATGGAGGTAAAATCTGCCATTAGTCAGAAATGTGACATACTGGTCAAACTGGGCGTGTCATGTCAAAGTGAAGAGGAGAGTGTATTAGACCTTAATGGGGGATTTAGCGGTCATGGACGTGTAAGGTACCTTCAAGGCCAGTCACGAAAGGGCTTCTTTGCACTGCAAATGCACATTTACGTGAAGACAGCAGTTGTTAAACATAAGAAAACACTGAATTCTGTGTAATGTATCTGTTTATATATTGATTTGGGCATGGATTTGCTCCATAAGGGCTAAAAATATACAGTTGCTCAATAATTAATGAATTCTAATCATGATTATTATTTTAATCTTGAGATCGAAATCATTTATCACAATTGCTCAGTATTTTTACAACATATGTGTGTACATTTCAAAGACTGAACTAGAAGTGAACTGAGAGCGCAAACCTCTGCCAAAGTATTTCAGACATTGTCGATCGAGTTATTGTCAAAAACATGGAAAACTGCTCTATCCTGCATGTTAAACAGTAAAAACATCCACAGCCCACATCCAGGTTTGGATCACTACCAAAATCACATCCCTTTTCTTTTATGCCATGGCCAACATTCACTGAAAATGTCATCAAAATCTGAACATATCACAAAATGTGGAAAACTGCGCTATCTTGCTCTATAAACAAATCCTTGAAAAAATTCATGGATATGCAATCAGATCACCACCAAAATCTACTCACCACTTTCTTATGCAATGACTAACATTCCCTGAAAATGGCATCGAATCCTTTTAAAATCATCTTAAATCTTAGTGAGTTATTTGCAAAAAGGTTAAAAAATGCTATGTCTCACAATGTGAACAAATACTTCAAAATATTTCTTCTGAATTTGGATCCCCACCAAACTCACATCGCCTCTTCCTTGTCCTAAAAATGTCATCGAAATCCTTTGAAACCTTTTGAGTTATTAGCAAAAATGCAGGAAACTGCCCCGTCTTGCAATGTAAACAAATATTTAAAAATATTCCTGGACCTGCATCTGAATTTGGATCTCAACCAAACTCACACCACGTCTTCCTTATGCCATAACCAACATTCCCTGGAAATTTCATCAAAATCTGTTCATAACCTTTTGAGTTTTCTTCTCACAAACTAAAAAACACTGGAAAAAACAAAACTTCCTCAGTGGGGTAATGAATCATAAAGCCTTGAGAGGCAGCCAGTAGTGACGGGAAATTAGTAGACTTTTAATCTCAACCACAATGACTGCCTTCCACAATTATAAAAATGAGTAATCAAGATTTAATAAGATTACTGTGTCTTGTTAAACTTTTTCCCCTCTTTTCATTGCTATTATTGACATTATTTTGTGGTATTTGTATTTTTTCATGTCTAATTCTATGTATTGTCTTTAATGTTCACAATAATAGTGTCAAAAGCATATACGTTAAATGAGAGCCTGTGGTGGGTATTAAAAATGGTGAATAATTGTGTAATAATGATCTAAGAATCTATAAAAATAACCACTACTATGATTTTTACACAACTAAGCACCCCTACTGTGTAAAAGTAGGTGTCTTTAAAAGTGTTAACATAATCAGATAAATATCACAGGACTGATTCATCACAGGGAAAGTGGAGGAGCGATGTGCTCAACTAAACATAATAAAGATATACTGTTGAATATTTCTATCAATCAATTAATAAACATTGTTTTTATGATCCTACAGGAATGGTTGAAGTTGTTGTGAGGGTTTTTAGGAGTTCTGCTTTAATAAAACAATCTTATCTGCATGAAAAACAAGCCAAACTCATGTAAAGGGACTAAAAGCCTGCATGCAGAGAGAAAGAGAGGCAAAGAAGGAGCTCTGAGATGAATAAAAATCACCCATAATATGATCTATTCAATCATTATAACACAAACGCTCAAACACTTGATAAGTCACGACAAAAACTGAATAACTAGCTGAGAAACAACAGTTTAAAGCATTGTGTGAACATGCAGTTAGTCTTATAACTGAAGGCTCTTATTTTGAAATGCCACTTGGATGTTACACAGAGCCTCACATTTAGGCCCAGAGCCCAACAAGTGCCAAACTAACTTACAGAGATAAAAAAAGAGGAAAAGACGCAGAGAAGGAGCTCTGTCTGTGTTCAGTCCTGACATTTCACAATCACAAGGAAAGAGCAACCACAAGCCTCCATGACCATTCACAAGATTTGACCCATATGTTCTTCATGTAACTACAGACAGACAGTCCAAAAACAAAATGACTCCAGCCATGGCTGTTGCCAAACAATAACATTCTCAAAAAAATGACAAACCACAAAAAAGAAATCCAGTGGAAACATGCAAAGGAGTAAACCAGATAACATTGCTACCAACGTTTACTCAGAATCAGACCTGTGAGACCTTTTGCAAAAACTGTTTTTGTTGGTACATACACAAAATATGTCTTACGTCCCAGAAAATGTACTTTTTGGAAAACTTATGAAGGATGACAGATTATTGAACCTGTTAATAATGTTTTACTGTCAAGCCATAGATGCACAACCCAGTCCATCTTCATCACAGCATTCATGTTGACGTGTGTGCAACATGTTGTACCCTGCCGTAACAGCCCTGTCTCTTTTAGGGAAGAACAACGATAAATCTCCCTCCACTGACTTGTGTCATTGAATCACTGAAACTTCAGAATTACAGCGTTCTCTATGAACTACAGGAGTTTCTCTACAGAAACGCCAAACTAAGCCAACCATACTGGGTTTATCTCCCTGGTGACATATGCTAATAGTGTGGACAGAAATATCTGCTAAAACATAATAAACACGGCTCTGTATTTGTCATTTTTCTGCCTATTTAGGTCATCAGATGGACACTGCTAGCTGTAAAAACAGGCAAATCCTCCATTACCACTCGACCCACATCAATCTTGTGAGATGTGGAGCTTAAGCCAGCAGCCTGAAGACATTTTTATTCTAACTCATTTACATATTCGAGTAAAATTAATCATACAAGTTTAAGCAAAATGTCTTTAAAGTCCGTTTGGGTTTTGAAGTTTGAGCTGAGTTACATAAGCTTCAAGGCCTCTTCTGCAACATTCTGAGCATCAGTTTTTAATAGCAAAAATCTGCCATACTGTAAACATGTATTGAAATAATGACTTCTTCCTCAGAGACAGGGACGTTAAAATCTTCTTGTATATGTTTGTGTCAGTGTTGTGTTTAGACTGAGGGGATAGCGTCTCTTTTGGCTTGTTCATGTGTCACCCAGAGGCTCAGGCATGTTCCCATGTCAACACGTGGGGGCAGAGCCGGCCCTAAACACGTGGAAACGCCATGTCAGTTGGCCTAGTAACACAGTGCAGTGCCATGAGGGAAAGTGAAGAAGAGCCAAAAGACTTTCTTTGGTCTAAAAACACAAACATTTAACAAGCAAATCAACTCTTTGATAGACACCGTAGCTTAAAGTTGACTTCAGCAAATGAACAGAGAATTATTTTGACATATAAAGAGTTCTTACTCCCATTTATACCAACCTTTGTGGAAATTAAGAATGATTAAATAAATTCTGTGTTGCCTTGAGGGGTAGCCACAGCTGTGCCATAAACGTTTCTCTTCAACGCTCTGTGTCCCTAAAACCAGTGTTTCCATGTGACTTTGGTCATTTCACCTTTTTGTCAACAAACACATCTCCTGCAGGACTCTCTCTTTTCTGACCATTCAGAGGACGTGACTTGGCTCTCTGCTCCTGACTTAAATTATAGTGAGAGCTGTTTGGGGGATTAGATAAGATAAGATACTCTTAATTGTCCTCAAAGGGAAATTTGTCCAGAGCTGGATAATCTGCTCCTCTCATTGTGACAGTCCATGATGTGATATGAGAAAAAACACAATTTATTTTTGGACTGAATTATACTGTATTGTGAAAAATAGACATTTAGTGATGCTATGATCAAGCATTGTGGTACATTTTTACATTCTGCTGATATTTAAGCATATAAGATTAGGCCCGTGCAATAAATCTATTTAGATAATTGATTCATGTTTTTGTTGCTAACAAATTAGAAAAACAAATATTGAGATTTTTTCCCTCATCTCACTCTGCCTCACAGTTAGCCCCCCGGGCTGAGATAGTTAACACTCTACCTGGCGTTTCCCCCAAATAGAGACACAAACACAACAAGCTGTCAGCTGTTTCATTGCTTGAAGATAAAAATACAGAAAGTTTTTTACCACTGCTAGTGATGGCAGGGCCGGCCATTTTGTGCACGGATGCATTTCTAGGCTTCTACCTCTTCTTTTAACGTTAGATAATGATAAGAGAGTTTTGTATATGTTTTGTAAAAAAGTTGCAGCTTTATTTTTATAGCTGACAAAACCGGTGTCAAAACCACATCGAGTTCATTTGACAACATAATCACAGCTAGTGCTTTATCTCCAAGAAGGAAATTCAGTTTCCTTTTTTTTGAATAAAAAGTAAAGCAAAACTTGTTTAAAGTAATATCTGTGTCATTTTTAGGCTTTTTACCCTTCCTGTGAGCTGTGGTGCTAAAGGCAGCAGTCTGAAAGCTCTGGCTTGACATGATCGCAAAAATGCGACACGTGTTGAAGCCGTTACACAGCCAACACTCATCCAGGGGTTTGTTTATCATGTTGAGGGGTTTGTAGACAGACCATGGCCACATATTTCACATCATTACTCTCCAGGTTATATTCATTATATTAATTTTAATATTAGATTGATCTCTCTGTCCATGGTTGTATTGATTATACATCCATGGTAACACTATCTTTACAACCATATAGACATGAGGACCCTCTTGAAAATGAGATGCCACAGCTCAAGGGGTTAACCTTTAGTAAACTGATATTCAACAAATATGATGCTATATACATGAAAATTGATTAAGTCTATATTTAGCAGAGACCAATGTGATTTTAGCCCCTTTGTCTGGATGGATACATCTCTGGATGTTAAATGTGTGTATACAAATATATTCATTATTTGCATATATGTATGTATGCATATACTTGTATCTATAAAATAAAGAGTGTGGCTTTAGCCTGCTCTGTTGTAAAATGCCTTGAGATAACACTTGTTATGAACTGGTGCTATACAAATAAAGACTGAGATTGATGGTGTGATATTTTAGAGCCAAATCAAATGTTTATTTTTCATAATATTTGGACTTTTAAAGTCCAAAGAACCTAATCAATTCTGTGATTCTGTAACAAGGTCCAAGGTTCAACGTGTCTTTATCAGTACCCTAAAAGGTAAATCTGTAGTGCAGTCAGGTGTTTTGACAATAAAGACACAAAATGACTGCTGCTGTGTTTCACTTTCCAAAAAGCATATCACAACAACTCTTCTCTAATCCAGGTAGCTCTCCCTTATCCAAACACTTTTTAAGTTTGGCTCTTTCATGCTGTGTCAGACTTCAGGATGTCACGGCAAGTCAATTCACATCAGGTCACATCAAGTCAAGCCAATTAGGTCAAGACATGACACGACTAGACACAGGCGGGCCGAATCACGTAATGCTGTGTCTACCCTTCAGTGCCAAGGGCATACAATATTTAGTCCTTAAACTCTTAGATTATCTGCAAAATTTCATAGACATTGTTTCTGAGTGACAAATATGCAGACAGTGAAACATTTCTGTTCAAGGTGATGTTCAGAAAGCTAGCTCAGGCAATGAAGAAAAAGGATTTCAGCTTGTTGTGCAGCTGTCCAGCTCTTCTGTGAAGCTTTCTTGAGCACCATCAGTATAGGTACTGAACCCATCTGGTAACCTATTGCTTTCTTGATCTAGGTTCATTTCCAACACTTTACTGCAACATTTTGGTTTCTCATTCAGATGCACAGAGTAGCTCTGTGTGTAACAGAGGGTATGCATTAACAGAGTCTATTACATGGCTCATGTCTGTCTTGCGCGGGTTAAAATGATAATGAACATGATTAGGTTACATACACTTAATGGTGTTTTAAAAAACAGAGGCAAAAATAGCTATTTTTAGACTCATGCAGGACTCAAAGCCTGGTCTCCTGTGCTCTTTGGACATCCAACGCCCCCCAGCCCCTTTAGGATGTTATTGCAGGAACATGGCTGCCCTGAGAATATGGTCTATTAAATCTGCCTTCACAGTAACACTTCAGGACACACACTGTCGTTCTCCCAACGGCAGACACCTGAGTATTAGCAACAAGTGATTGGATTTGGTGATTGGTAAGTAGAGGCATTAATGTTGATTGACCAATCACACATTTCTACTGATTTTTATGCCTCCATGCCAGTGATAGCTGGAGTTTGGAGGCGTTATGTTTTTGGATTGTCCATACGTACTGTCATCATCGATTACCTCTGACAAGGAGGTTATGTTTTTGCCCGCATTTGTTTGTTTGTTTGTCTGTTTGTTAGAAAGATTACACGAAAACTACTGGATGGATATGCTGAAATTTTCAGGAGAGGTTGGTAATGACCCAACTTAAAAATGATCAGATTTTGGTGGTGATCCAGATAACTGCCATTAGCAAACAATAGTTTTTGCTCAATAACTGTCTAAGTAATAACGATATCAACACGACTCTGAGTGCTAGGTGTGGGTCTTCAGGGTCAAGGAATCATATAATGATGGTAACTTTATCATGGAATTATTGCTCATAGATGTAACAGCACTATGTGAGCTACCATGGTGGAGGTTTGTGCTCTCTGAGTGCTTTCTAGTTTTGGATATACTTTTGGATACAGACATGAACTCATTACATGTTAAAACTCATTACATGTTGAAACAACCAATGATCATTTTTAGCTTGTGGAACACAGTATCTCATCAAAACATGAAGGGATTTTCACCAAACTCTGCACCAATATCCATCCCTTATCACGGGATGCCCTGATCAGATATTTTAAGGTCACAGGTCAAAGGCCAAGGTTATGAAGTCCTGTGCTCATCCTTTGCTTGTAAATACAATCATGTCAGTGTAATACTTTAAGAACAGACGTCTACTCTGAGTCAAAGATAAACTGACTACACTTTGGAGATCATAGCTTAAAGGAATAGTTTAGGATATTTTAAGTTTGAGACATTTGCCACAGGGACAGAGATCAGCCCTGTGTCTGTGCTGAAATAGAGGTAACATAAGCAAGGGCTATATATTGCTTCAGATGGTGCCACTCCATGTAATTTAAAGAATTTGGGGTGAAAACAAGTCACAAAACAGCACAGAGGAACTTCAGATAACAACCTGGATGGTCTTTTTCCTCTTTAACCCAAACAACTTTGCCTGATTTCTATACAATTTGAAATGTGGACCCGCAGGCAACAGCATGCTTTTCTACTTTACGTCAGTCCATCTTGGGCGGCTCAGGCTCAGAGAAACAGCAGCACTTTTAATTGTTGTCGATATATGGCTTTCGCTTTGCATGGTAGAGTTTTAACTTGCACTTATAGATGTAGCAACAAACTGTGTTTACTGAAAATGTTTTTCCTAGGTGTTCCTGAGTCCACCTTATAATATCCTGATATATGGCCATGGGCACTTAGTGTTGGGTTTTAGCATTGCTGCTTGCGTGCAAAAATTTCTCTGGATTTCCTGAATCTTTTGATGATATGATAGACTGTAGATGATGAAACCCATGAAGTCTTTGCAACTGAATGTGGAGAAATGTTCTCAAACTGTTGGACAATTTGCTCATGCAGTTGTTCTCAAAGTGGTGAACCTCGCTCTATCCTTGCTTTTGAATGACTGAGCCTTTGGGGATAATCCATTTATACCCAATCATGTCACCTGTTTCCAATTCACCTCTTTAACCTGTTAAATTAACTTTCCCAGTCTTCTGTTGCCCCTGTCCCAGCTTTTTTTGGAACGTGTGTAGGCATCAACTCCAAAATGAGTGAATATTAAAAACAAAAAACAAAAAGTTTATCGGTTTAAATGTCAAATACCTAATCTGTTAAGTGTATTCAACTGAATAGAAGTCAAAAAGGGTTTGCTATCATTGTATTCTGTTTCTTTAACATTTCACACAATGTCCCAACTTCATCGGAATAGAGGTTTGTAAAATATCACCCTTAAAATGTGGAGTAAAAATCAAAGCATGTCCTCAAATGTTTGTAGCTCTGAAAATAAAACTTCCAAATAATGTGGTGATTCTCTTATAAATCAGACTACATGCCTGCTGCTTTCTTTGCCCCCCTGACCTCATTAAGAAGTCTGCAGACAAACCACAGCACAGAAACATAATGAGCGGAGAGCAAGCAAACATTATTGAGGGAGATTTCTCTTGAGACATACAGACTACTCAATTCAGTCACTAAAACGAAATGATTAATACCACAGCCTGTCTGTTTGAATGAGATGAGTATCAGAAAATGTACAGTATATTTAAATCTATAGGGAACAAAGACAAAAAAATCAGAGAAGAAACAGCAGTGTAGAAGTGAAGCCAACAGTCTGAACACACAGCCTGTTATGAATCATTAAACCCAAAAGCGTCTGGTCTTTCCTGAACAGCTGAGAGACAGACTGGACATGAGGTCAGCTAGAGATAAAGCAGCTGCTGCAGAGATAACAAACAGAAGCAAACAAGTTTTAAACTGGATTTACGCTGAACAGTCCACTCCAAATGAGACGCATGCTAAAGAATTATGGGACTTTTCTAAAACAATATACAGAACAGGATTCATGTGCCATTTAAGCATTTGAAACTTAACTTTTACTGAAGAAATCACCAAAAATGTATACAATGAGTGAAACACATGTGCATTGAGGTCAATTTTGTTAACGACGTGTAACAAAATAAGTAAAAACTGTAATGTGTTGTAGCTACCCTGTGTCAACGCAAAGCATCACATAGCCTTCACCATCCTCTGCACAACCCATCATGAGTTCAGTATTCCACACCCACGAACCATCCACCACCAATCACCACTCAACCACTTCCCCACCCCGTTCAAACTCTTCCTCCAGGAAGTAGGCTATATCAGCATGTGTGGCAGGAGCTGCTCTGTGGGCAGACAGTGAGGAAGACAACAGCAAACTGCATATAGTTGCATCGAGCAAAGTCCACGTCTTGGTTGGTCTGTGCTGTTATCCTTCTGCGCGTCCTGCCATGCCAAGTCTATGTCAGACAAAGAAGGATTACCTTGTGTATATTTCTGTGTGGAAATGTCCGGAGCAGCACCTCGTCCTCTTTCTGGTCGGGAGTCCAACAAGTTGGCTGGAGTGGCAACCTACTCCGACTGACCATAACCCAAACGACGGCACCGTGAGGGCCTCAGAATGTGTGTTATTTCCATATGTCAGATACTGTTGAACGGTGAAGAGACGCTGGTGTTGATTTTTCCTTGTGCTGTGGACAGCTGTGGTTCCTCGGTAAAACCCGGACTGGATTTCTGTTGCTTGTTGTAAACTGTGCTGTTAATTTGTGGAGATACCTGGAGTTTCTGATTGGAAAACAGGTCAGTGATGAGCTGATGGACAAGCCGGTAAAACGTCATTCAGATGCCAAAGTATCTAAACTCAGTGTTAACAGGAAAGAGAAGCAGGATCCAGAGGAGTCCTTGGATGAAGCCAACACCTTCCAGGACGGCTACAGTGACCTTACTGTAGATCACCTCCTTAACAACTCTCAGTTGCCACTTTGAGTAGCACTTCAGTCAAGTGTTTGCCTCAAATCATCCTCATGGATTCAACCATTGCAAAAAAACAACAACACAACTGTTTCGAAGGACATTCAAAGGCAAAAACAACCTCATGATATGTTCTCTGTTTATTCATACGCTCAGCACATGTTTACACTATACATCCATCGACCATTCTGGAAGACAGTAATATACTGCTGAAGGCAGTTCGGGAGTCTCGTCTCAAAGAAAACAGGAAACCATTGTTACACAACATGCTGCAAGAAAACGCGGATGTTTGCACAACCAAAGTTGAACGCACTGATCTTGGAAAACACCAAATCAATCTTACCAATCCCATACCAATACGCCAAAAACCATATTGAGTCTCCCCATCAAAACAAAAGGTGATGAAGGGGCTCATTGAGGACATGTTGAAAGATGACGTCATTGAACCCTCTTGCTCTGCATGGGCCTTGCATGTTGTTCTCATCCCCCAAAAAACTGGGAATCTTTTATTTTGTGTTGACTACTGAAAAGTCAATGAAAACACTGTGACTGATACATATCCTATTCCTATCATTCAAGAGATTTTGGACAGCCTGGCAGGTGCCCAAGTTTTCTCATCCCTTGATCTCAGTGGCGGATACTGGCAGGTGGAGATGGACCCGGAGGTGAGACAAATCACCGCCTTCATCTGTCCTCAGAGCTTGTTCCAATTAAAAGTCAGGCCGTTTGGACTAAAAAATGGCCTGCAGACTTTGCGGAGGCTCATGGGGATAGCCCTGGGAGAACTCAAAGGAGTGATCTGCTTTGTCTATCTGGATGACATCTTCTCTTCATCCTGGGAACAGCACCTCTATGATGCCCCAGCTGCTCTGGACAAGCTTCGAGCTGGCCTGATTTCGGCCTGGCAACAGCAGAAACGAAACTACGATAAACATCGACAGGACATGGAGTTCCAGGACCAGGACAGAGTCTGGGTGCGGGCCCGCCAAATCTCGAAGGCTGAAAAATCATTCGCAGCCATATTGGCCCCCAAATGGCAAGGCCCATATCAGATTGTGGAAAAAGTAGGCCCTGTAAACTACAAAGTCGTCCTGGAAGACTCTGGGCGGGACCTCAAAGTCATGCACATTTGCAAACTGAAACCCTGCTATCCCACAGCTCAAGTCTTGGAGGAGCAGGGAAGGGAGCGTGTCCTTGAGATCCTGAACGGAGAAACAGACGAAGAAGACTTCTTGGGCTTCCCTGATGACTCACTCACTGAACCTTCAACAGGAGGAGAAAGACTCAAAAATCACTCACCAAATAAAATAATCTGACCTCCGACAGCGACTCCAGTTTCAACAATAAACCATAAAATGCGAGTCTATGTCAGACGAAGAAGGATTACCTTGTGTATATTTCTGTGTGGAAATGTCCGGAGCAGCACCTCGACCTCTTTCTGGTCGGGAGTCCAACAAGTTGGCTGGAGTGGCAACCTACTCCGACTGACAGACTGACCATAACCCAAACGACGGCACCGTGAGGGCCTCAGAATGTGTGTTATTTCCATATGTCAGATACTGTTAAACGGTGAAGAGACGCTGGTGTTGATTTTTCCTTGTGCTGTGGACAGCTGTGGTTCCACAGTAAAACCCGGACTGGATTTCTGTTGCTTGTAAACTCCTTTAGTTTTGGACTGGATTGAACTGTGCTGTTAATTTGTTTTGAAAAAAATGGAGCGGACTATTTATTTTGAATGAACTGAACTGAACTGAACTGATACGCAGCCACATATACACACATCTCTTTGGTTTTATTTTTGTGCCTTTTTCCTTGCAATTGCACTGGATATAATATAAAAAAATTCCGCTTTGGCTTGCTTGTTCTTTTTTTTGGATGATTTTGCATGATATTGTATTGCTTTATTGCTTTGCATGATATTTGCATTATATTTTCACTGCTGCTGAATTTTTGATTTATTGTTTTGTGAAAGAAAAAAGAAAAAGAAAGTTTTATTGGTTTTATTTAATTGTCAGACATGACTCTGACTGGCACCCCCGACTAGAACCCATTACAGTGTAAGACGCTTCAGTTGACATGAGCTAAAATAAAAGCAAGGTTTATCAGGAGATAAATAAAACAAAACGTATTAAAATGGAATAAAATTATGGAACAATAATTCAGCGAACTAAAACCCACAAACCGTGACACAACTCTTACTGCCTCAGGTAAGTCTATATTACTTTTATCGTGGCTTGTCAAAAACATAAATGTTTTCCTGTCTTTAGCTGTACATAATCTATAGAACAGTGATTCTCAATTGGTGGGTCATGGGTCACGAGCCTATGCCTGGGCAGAAAAATTTTAGGGAAAAAAGTCCTGCGCTTTTATTTTGAAGGGGATTTTTTGGAGTGCCGCAGGTGGCAAAAATACTTTGTAATTTTAATTGTCACACATTTCAATCCAAAGGTGCAAAGACCTGAGTATGTACTTACTCACAGCTTTAGCTACATATTTTTAATATTTTTTAAAATTATTTTTCAGTAGTTGGACTTTTTAACTTCATGTTTGTCCAATATAGCTCTGTGGAGTCAGTTAAAAAGGGCCGAAGCTGCTGACATGTGTTTTGTTGCAACCTCATGATAATGGCTTATTTAGTGCTGCTGGCTGATAATATTTCTGAAGACCTTGTGTCCCTAAGATGCACTTTTTTGTTTCCATTAAACTGCAGCTAATTGAGTGTAAAAGGGTATATTTCTCTAGCATCACCACATGCAGGTCATTTTTTGTGTTGGCGTACTGTGATTTTCTGGACTATCCCAGGTTGAAAGTGCAGCATATTTTGATTAAATCAATTTAAGAAGTTGAATATTTCCCTTGACTTGGCTTGCAGCTTGAAATTAAGGGGTGATGGAGGGTCTCAAAGCCAGACTGATTGAGAACCACTGCTATAGAAAACAGACTTTTCTGTAGCTCCTCTGAGAATTTTTCAAACAATCTTCAACTAAAACATAAATGAACCTACTTCAACAGCTTTATATTCACCTGTCTAAATTTCACAGTCTACTTATTTACTCACTCAAGTGACATGCTGTGATTAGAAAACAAAAATACAACCCAGTTGTTGTTTTTTTTTTATTTTAAAAGGATCATGTTGACAAATGCATCCATTTGATACAACACTGTCATTTTGATTTCAGGAGAAATTTTCAGCCTTTTATGATCTGCATTTTGGTATTAAATGAAAACTAAACACTGAAAGCATTTCATGATGGAATATTTTCACTTCACTCCTGACATGTTTTAGTGAGAGCTCATATAAAGTGCATTTTGCATTTTTCACCACTGCAGATGTGCCCGCCTACTACATTATCTGATTGAAGGAGTGATTGTCCAATCACCTGACAGATTTGTTTCTGAAAGGCTCTGCCCATTCCCAAGCACTTTCTATGGGCTGTTGCCCGGATACAGTAGTGAAATATACGATACAATCCATCTTGCATGTCAGGTTAACCTCTGTTAGTACCTCTGGAGGCAGAGCAATGTCACAGGAGTGTAAATATCGCAATTTAAAAGGGCAGTGTGAACGGAGCTGCTGTAAGGCATCAGTGCTAACACTGCACTACTGTGCATCCCAGAGGCTCTGGAGTACAAAGACAGTGAGCTCACAAGTAAGACGAAACTGATGTCCATCCTTAATGTTTCAATTAATTATTGACCAGTGGGTTTTCTCTCTTCCTTTACACCGTGTCCAGCCAAGACCAAAAAGAAAAGAGGATGAACTGAGTCCATAGTTCCTCCAAAGTCAGTGATGAATCATGTTTAAGCAGCTCTCTGAAAGTCAAAGCTGCACTCTGGTTATTTTAGTAACTAGAAGTCAAGCTGATTTAACTTTAGCAGATGATATTCACACTTTACTGTACTAACTCTGCTGTAAGTGGACAATCCCTGAGGACTGTTTCTACTCCCCTGCGAGCATGTTTTATTCAAAGTAGCTCAACTTTATTTATATTTCATGGAGAGACGATTCGAGAGAAACAGCTGAGAGCGATAAATGGGGATTTCACGCTGCGTCTCATTTATGTTTGTTTTCAAAATATTTGCTCGAAACTAAATTATTGATCATACCAGAAAATTACACACATGCATCAACTGAAAGTGAAGAAAGCATAAAACCAAACAGTCTGAGTGGATTCACCTCATATGTAAACAGCTCAGATTATGGTTTAATTTGTTTAATTTTCCCTGAAGACTTAAGACTTAAATATTTATTTAAGAGACTACAAATTACTTTGTAGATTATCAACAAATATGAAGTCAGTTTCTTAAACATCCTTAACTTAAGACAGAATTTAATTCCAGAGCATTAAGCTTTCACAGACGCCTATTATGCAAAATTGAGCAAAATACTTGACTGAAAAAGCAATAGTCAGATCATTCTTCACAACTCTTTTTTGACTGACATGAGCAAATTATAGCCCAGGAACCACACGCAGCCCCTCCTCTTCCTCACTGTGAGCTATTTTCAGATATCAGTGAATACTGAACATGAGGAAGTCTTCACAGTTCACACATTAATGCAACGCTCCGCTGATGGCCCATGTCTCTCTGCTGTACACTGTTGTTAAACAGTGAGAGTCCCAGCTGCAAGCTACATGTCTTCACCACATTCATTTTAAGTTTTTGAATGAAAGACAGTTAATTTTCATTTGAATGCACTAACCATGAAAAAAACAAGCCTAATTTTTCCTTTGTAGAGCCCTATCTTAAATAGAAAACCCAGAAAGGAGGAAATAGCGGGTAAATGCTGTAAAATGATTCACCGTTAACTGTAGATGTCTTGTCCTGACACATTTTTGCATAAACTTGATCTTATTGTTATTTTCCTTGATAAATGAATTTGTCTAAAAAGCTAATTATCTGGGCAAAGTCTGCGAAAAAACTTTTTTTTATGTGTGAGAGAGGTTTTAGACTTCTGTGCTGCCTGGTAGCCTGTGGCATACATTTGAGTGCCAGAAAGCAACGTCTTTTCTGCAGCTCATGCCTTAAAATCACAGTGACAGAGGTTAGAAAATGGTCCAGTAGTACATTTTACTAATTTACAAATAAGTACAATTGTAAATTTAAAGTTTCCTACAATGTCTGACTTATTGTTTATAAATTTAGCCCATAAGCATAGGTAATACAACAGGTATGCCCCCCTTTGCAACCAAGTTGGCCCTTCTCCGCACTTACCTCAACATAATGTAATTTCTCATATATAATACGCCCTCATTCATAACACGCACCCCATTTTTCATGCTTTTTTCCAGGAAAAAATGCTGTATTTATATATAACACGCACACCATTTTGCTCAAACCTTACTCTCTCAGACAACTCAAAAATCACCTTTATTCAAAGTTTTAATCAATGAAATTTTTAGCATTTTCCACAACAAATTCCGCAACACTATTTTCTCTCTCAGCCGGATGCAGAATTACCTTTTGCTTCACACATGCGCACTTACTCGTTTTCTGCCCGAGCATGCGCAGTTGTAGTGTACCGGCCAATCAGAGAGCAGCTATCAACATGCCGATGTCTTCGACCAATCACAGCGCAGCTATTTTGATCCCCTTGCTCACAAGATGGCAGCGCCCTGTGTTTACACATGAGTGGTACCGTAGTGCTTGAGAATTACACGATCATTACACAAAGCTAAACTAATTAAGAGCCAAACTATTGGATTAGAACAGTTTAACAGTCAGTTTAATAAGCATTACAAAAGTTTGGCGGTAATGTTTCGCAGAGAAAGAGAATATTTCGGCTTTTTGTATTAGATGTGTTGTTATCGTGATGTTGTTGAGACGAAATTTTTTACATATTTTGCTTTTGCTTGTGCTTAACACACCCTATTTAAGAGCAAAAGAATGCATGTTATATACGAGAAATTACGGTACGTGTTTAGATATCTACAAGTTTTTTACAGACTGTTTCAAAGGATCTAGGAAAGTGAGATTTCCTTTAGTTTAAGGGATTAAATTCTCTCTAAGAGTGGATGGTTTGCAGCTCTTTCCCAGTGAAAGCTGTTGAAAATGTTTATTTTGTTGCTAAGTGTGTTTGTGATGGCATCAACAAAAGGAAAATCACAAAAAGACACTACACATAGCCCACACCGTGTGACTCACTGTTCTGCTCTAGTCCAACCGGCATGCTGTTTTTTTAATCTATTGAAGAGAGCTGGAGGAGGAGACATGATAAGAGGAGTGTGGACGGACGTGAAAAGTGCCATCAGTAACATTTCTTTCACACAGAGCGTTCTCCTCCTCCTAAATGTACTCCAGATGTGCTCTCATATAAATACACACTCCTCACAAACTCTGCAGCAAAATGTGATTTGAAAAGCAAGCCTTTCATCACAGAGGGGCAGAGTGAAAATTCATAAGGCCTTCATGAGACAGAAGGCTGTATCAAGCATCTAACAAAAACCACTGAGGTGTCCTTGAAGGCAGCTCAGATCTGTGCCGGGAATAAAACAGCTGCCTGGTATGACAGGGAGATCGTCTGAGAGCCTCACTGTGTGTGCCTGAGTGAGTGTTTCCTCAACATATTTGGACCCAAGTGTGGTGTATTTATGATCAGAGTTCAGCTTTACTGTCCTACATTATTAACAGCTCTAAACTTTAGGCCAGAGGTTCCCAAACTTTTCAGCTTCTGACAGAGAAAAGGTGATATAGGGACTGGGTATCAATGTTTGTCCTTAAAGGGATACACCTTGCTGTAGATCTGCCTCACTCCCGAGTCCATGACAAGCAGATAGACACCATTCTTTGGACTGTGTGTGCACTAACAAAGAAGAGATGGGCAGAGCTCGCCCACAATGAATTAGCTTAGCTCAAACACTGGGAGTCAATGGGTAGTGTTAGCCTGCCTCTGCCTGCAGTCATCAGATAAACTCTTCAGAAACTCTAAATGGTCCTGTGTGCTTGTTGTGACTTGTTTTATTACCGTGTTATGTTAGGTTATCTATTTTTTGACTAAGATTAGCACTTTATGTAACTTTCGAAAGAAATACACACAAAAATAAACTGCAGAGCGTTTTGTTGACCTACTTACAAAAATCTGACCTTTTCAAAGCTGGCAGTGCCTTGCACTAGTCACTTTAATTTCGTTTTGATGCAGAATTCAATCTATCAAAGAACTGTAAAAAATATAAAATTCAAGTTTGCACTCCACATCTAGTGCAGCCTGTCGCTAAACAAAACTCCTAAAACTGTAAGACTGAGACGGAGTAAGAAGGCCTGTATACTGCATTTTTAACAGTTTAATCGTCTTACTTGTACTAAAAACTAATAGGATAAAATGATTAGATCTAATTAATTCTGAAAATCACATTATCCCTACATGCTATGGACACGCAGACCTCTCCATAAAGCGTGGCAGATTGAGACCTTATGCACATATTTCTTTGCAGATCTACCAGAAATGTCACAAAGATCCACCAGTGGATCAAGATCTACAGGTTGGTGACCCCTGGGTTATAGTCTTTTATTTTGTACAAAATTGCAACTGACTTTGACATTTTTAATTTCACATAATTAATATGAGATTTCCAATTTATCATCATTCATCACTTTAAGAAATTTTATTTCAGACACTCGCTCAATCTCTACATCATTGATCATAACTTTATCATTAGTTTGAGTTGGTCGTTTTCCAAATATTATATTTTTAGTTTTACTGAGGTTTAGTGTGAGTTTATTTGAATCAAACCAACTCTTCATCTTTTCCAGTTCAACTTTTCCTGTATTAAAAAGTTTTTCCAAATTGTCCCCACAGCAAAGTAAAGTTGTATCATCAGCGAACAAGATTGTTTTAAGATAGCAGGAGACTTCACAGATATTGTTGATATACAAAATAAACAACAACGGGCCTAACACTGAACCCTGTGGAACCCCACAATTAATCTTTTTAATTTCTGATTTGACCTCATGACTGATTTGAACATAATGAAACCTGTTATTTAAATAGCTTGTGAGCCAAGTGAGTGGTACTCCTCTTATTCCATACTTCTGTACTTTGGTTATCAGTATTTCATGATTGACTGTGTCAAATGTTTTTTTTAAGTCCAGGAAAACCCCAACAGAATATTCTTTGTTTTCAACGGCAGTAGTTATCTGTTCAACTAAATCTGTGAGAGCCATTGAGGTGGTCCTATTCTTTTGAAATCCATATTGCTGGTCATAGAGTACATTGTGTTTAGTAATGAAATCATACAGTCTGGAGTAAAATATTTTCTCCAGTATTTTAGAGAATTGTGTCAACAGAGATATTGGCCTGTAATTGGAGAGAAGGTGTTTTTCACCTGATTTGTATAATAGTATTACTTTTGCAATTTTCATTTGTTTGGGTAGACACCTGTAGCCAGGAACTGATTACATATGTAAGTTAAGGGTTTGACCACACAGTCTATGATACTTTTGAGCAATGCCATGTCAATATTGTTACAGTCTGTTGATGTCTTTCTCTCAAATCCACTGACAATATCAATGAATTCTTTTTCATCAGCGCCTCTCAAAACATTGTCTCCTTCACATTTATATTTTCACTGGTAATTTCATTTCCATTGCTGGTGGTTGATATTTTGTTTGCAAGACTTTGACCAACACCAACGAACACAGTTGTTGAATTCATCAGCTATTTCTGTTGATTCAGTCACAATGTTGTTCCTCCTGTTTAGGATATGGGTAGGGTATCCTGATCCCCTAGACCCATTTCTTAATATCTCATTCAGAATTTTCCATGTATTTTTTTACTGTAATCAGAGCATCATCATATTTCATACAGTGTCTTGTGTGTGTTTTGTGTATGGTGGCCCAATGAAGAGGAAAGAGGAATAAAATAATCCGACTGGAGTTTGGGTCAAACAATAAAATCCACTTGGTAAATAACAAGCCGTTAGCTTGGAGGTATGCACTGCCTAAATCTAAAGAAAGCTAACACTATGATTAGTTTGATGCATGTTGCACTCAAAACAATGCATAATCAAGGCACATTGCCAGTCTTAAAGTTCAGATTGTAAGCTGTCTAAATATCAAACTAGAACTTCTCAGAGAGCATTAACCTCTGCCAAGGCATTTCCAACACTGTCGGACGAATTACTGTAAAAAATGTGGGACACTACCTTATCTCGCAATGTAAACAAATCTGCTAATATAATCCAGGATCCACATCCGGATAAAGTTCACCAAAATCGAATCACTTATCACTTATGCCATGACCACAATCTCTGAAAATGTCAACAGAATAAGAAGTTATTGATTTGGATACCTATCTGGATTCAGATCACCACCAAAGTCTGATCGGTTGGCCCTTGGGCTATTTCTGACCTAATCTGGAATTTCATCAAATTTTGTTCATAACTTTTTGATTCAAACAAACACTGGTAAAAACATACCCCCCATGGTGAAGGTAAATATAGATGGAAAAGCATCAAACAGCTGCATGCCACACACTTTTAGACAATGTGCTGCAGGCTGTCAAACAGGGCCAGGAGTCTAAAGCTCTTCATCACATCTTTTTAAACAGGTTCACTCAGACAGGGAAACTCAATCTGGTGATTTAATCTGGTTTAAATTATTTTTTTTCAAGACTTTTTTATTAAGAAGATGCATAAAAGAAGCATCGTGAACTTGAACCAAAAACATTGCTTCACCCAGTGCAGAGAGATCAGATCCACACAGAGTTAACCACGTCATTCAAAGTTGTACATAACATTAGAAGCAGAAGCTGAAAGGGTTAAAGTCTGGAGCAGCTCTTGTCCTTTTTTCCTACATGTTTTATGAGCTCGCCCAGACTGACAGAGAGGAGGAAAAAGCAGAGCTGAGAGGGAGGATAAATATTTTTACCATTCTGAATGGCCTCATCTTTCCAGCCGGGGGAGCAATTTTCTGCTGGCTCTAAAATAGATGGGAGAGGCACTTTTACAAAAAAATCTACTTTCTGAGGGAAACAGGTCAGAGAGGAAGACTGACACCCCTCTAATTTTATGTTTCACATCATGTAACCAACAGTTAGATGATCATAATGATGATACAGCAGAAAATGTGAGTCAGAAACATCAGAAACATCATCATGTCACAGTGCAGTGTAGTCAGTGAAGCTGGTTAGAATATAGGGCTGGGCAATACCTCAAGTTTCTTTAATTAGATATAGGGTAAGACAATGACATATTAACTGATGAAGTTTATTTTGCATTTCAGGCAACACGATTCTTTTATTTCTTTTATTTCTTCATCTGGCTGTTGTGTGCAACATTTTATGATCAAAATAAAATTATTTCAGGTCTGATACTCAGTGATAGGACTGTTTCTTTATAAACAATGTATTTTATTTGTTCAGGGAGCCTTTTGAATTGGAACTATACACTTGACAGTCCGTACTCTTTTTTTATCTCAGAAAACAATGGGTGAGAAAATGAAGGACAGAAAAAGCTACTCTGACCGGACAGTAATGACCCTGAAACATCTAAGGAGCGCTGCGTGGAAGTATTTTGTTCTCTACTCCGTCGGTGGAAAATTGAAAACAAAGACCAGAAGATGTGTTGGTTATGTGCAAAGCAGCTGGCTTACTCCTTATCAACGACAATACTGTGGGCTCACTTGTTGGCTTTTTTAACCCCAGTGTAACAGTGGTGGAGGAGGCGTATCTTTGAATATTCATAACTGATGTTAATAATATTGATATTAATATCTAATTAATATTAGCTTGTCAAAAACTGTTCCAATTAGATTTTTGGGAAGAATGATAGCCCTACTCAGTGACAGGTTATTTACAGTAAAGCACCAACATTAATATGCTTTTGATAACATGATGGTCTACTCCATTATCATTTATGTATTTTATTTTATATTATAGCACTATACTGTACCAGGTACGGATATAGGATTGAAGAAGATCTGGGGCTTAGCCCAGATGAGTGATAGATTTTTTAGCACGTGCAAAAAATTGGTGCTTTTTTAAAAAACTGATTCAGCTTCTCAACTTGCAAATTCGGACCACTTTAAAGCAATTGTTGTAGCAATTGTATTACATTAAGATGACATTGAGCCATTTTGTATATATATAAGGTCATCCTCAAATATATTTATTCTCTTTCATTAAAGAAAAGGCAAAATTCACAATAGTTACTCAAACATATCTAGAAACTGAAAAAATAATAATAAATAAAAATTGCCTGAATAATAATTTCATGAAATAAGACATTGCTTTGGAATTGCGGTTGAAAAGAACAATAAAAAAATTAATAAATAACACTGTCCTGGACAAATTAGGGCACTTTGCTGATGAGCAGTGGGCCAAAATACCTGTCAACAGGTGCAGAGGCCTGATTGAGAGTTAGAGAAAACTCTTGAGTGCAGTGACTGCCTCAAAGGGTTATTCAACAAAATATTAGTTTACATGTCCCATCATGCTTAATATATTACATATTACAGATTTCTGTTGAACCACAATTCAAAAGCAATGTCATGATTTTCATTAATTTTTTATTTATAACAGAGATAGTAGCATGCATATGTAATATACATATATATATATGTATATATATATATATATATATATATATATATATATATATATATATATATATATATATATATATATGTATATATATATATATATATATATATATATATATATATATATATATATATATATATATATATATATATATATATATATGTATATATATATATATATATATATATATATATATATATATATATATATATATATATATTTATATAAATACATATCAGATTCAGGGCTTTTCAGAAAACATTCGGGGCTTGAGCCCAAGTAGCCACCCCCTAACCCCGCCCCTGTACTGAACTATATTTGTATACTATATACCTGCCAATCCCTTATTTCCTTACTTTTTATGGTATTACTATTTATTTATTTTCCTACTTTTCATAATGGTTAATATGAACCAGGGAAAAGTCAAACTTAGTATTAAAGTAATATTTTGGTGTTTGAGGGTTAAAAAGAGGAAGAGATCTTACACAAAATCATTGGCAACATTCTGGGTATTAACGTTGTAAAAAAAAACCCTTTACTCCAAAATACATGGTGTTAAAGCTTATCATTCTGGGATTGTAAAAGCTATTTTTAAGGTTTTTATTGAAAGAAATATAATGATACATATTGTCATTGTCATTTTGGAAACAAACATTTGGGAATAATTTTTGGCGTATATTGCCCAACCCTATGAGAGAGCCAAAGTGGCACTGCTCCTCTTGGTTTAATGTAACACATTAAATAAAAAATAAGCATCAGTGTAATGTAAAATAAAAAGCCAAAGAGCAGGGTTATGGTAGTCCCCAACATCAAAAACATCATTGTGTCAGTGTGGTGTGGTCTCTTTTTGAGTGAGGGGATCAAATTCATGGCCAGTTTGTGTCAGCTGGCACCTTCACTCACATCAGTGGCATATGCACCAGGTCAGTCAGGTCAGCAGCTAAACCCACACGTGATGCCTAGTTACGCCCTGAACTCTGCACCCACAGAGTAAACAAATGACCGGCTGTGCGATGTAAAGATGACCTGGCTGTAAGAGTAACACCTTTGGTAGGTAAAACAGTGAGGTGGCGTGGGGTTTAACTCATCCTTAAATAGGAAAGTCTGCTGTCCTAGTTTAAACCAAGCGAGCTGTGGTGAATGGCAAAGAAATGTGGAAAAGGAAGCGCAGACTGTGTTTTTAAAAGTCGAAATTGGAAATTTTACTGATAATTTACTTCAAAAATGCATTTCTGATCAATCACAAAGTATTTTTGATGAAGACTAGATCTGTTGTTTCAAACTTGTTATTTTTTACAAGCTTTTATGTTAAAAGACAAATGTCATATTTTCATAATATTGGATTTACACAAGTTCAACAACAGAAAACAGACTTCTTCTCTCTTATATATATTTTTAGTTTAGCACAAACATTGCCTCAAAAATATTCAAAGGTTTTCAAAGACAGAGAACTGCTGTGACCTTTACGGTTTCAAGGGGTGTTTATAGGCAAAATTCTGGCAATACGATCGGTATTGCAATAGACGAGTAATGCCATATCAACAACATATCAAGACATATCAGATAGGATGATACTTCACATTTTTTCCTTTTAAGTCCTTTAATTTGTTTATAGCATGCAAAAACCCCAATTGTATGCATTAAAAATCCAGGTTTTCATCAATGTTATTTATATATAGCTTCATCCCTGCAGCATTTATAAACTTTATTGTGAGTCACACTGACAAAAATGATAATAGCTTTAACAGAGAGACAAATGACTGGATGATGCAGCTAAGTCGTGGCTGGAGGCTGGACTAAAACACAAAACATATGTTCTTATTTTCCATAAATTACTGAATGATAAAATACTGTGACATATGAGCTGGGTAATTAATCCAGTATTAATCTTATTAACAATAACTGCCTCCCATAATTATGAAAACTGAATAATTGATTTTATAAGGCTACTGTGCCACATCACATGATGCACTTGATTTTGTCTTCTCCATCTTTAAATATTTTAAGATGTTTGTTTAATATAAAGCTTGTTTAATGTTAAGAGCTTTGCGTATTGTAAAATCAGCGCTTTATTATGTTTTATATCTATCAAAATAATCAAACTTATGTTTTTTTACACATTCAAACAGCCTGTCATAATACTGCACTAAAAATACTGTTACAGTATTGTGCCACAAAGTATATTGGTGTATCAGTATTATCTTACAACGTATGTTTAGGAAAAAAGGATATTATATTTTTTAATGGAAATAGTATTCTGGAAAATGAAAGGTTATCTATTTTTAATCTGTTTATTTTACAAAACCCAAAACCAGTGAAGTTGGCACGTTGTGTAAATCGTAAATAAAAACAGAATACAATGATTTGCAAATCCTTTTCAACTTATATTCAATTGAATACACTGCAAAGACATGATATTTAATGTTCGAACTGAGAAACTTTATTTTCTTTGCAAATAATCATCAACTTAGAATTTAATGGCAGCAACACATTGCAAAAAAGTTGGCACAGGGGCATTTTTACCACTGTGTTACATCGCCTTTCCTTTAACAACACTCAGTTAACGTTTGGGAACTGAGGAGACCAATTTTTGAAGCTTTTCAGGTGGAATTCTTTCCCATTCTTGCTTGATGTACAGCTTAAGTTGTTCAACAGTCCGGGGTCTCCGTTGTTGTATTTTACGCTTCATAATGCGCCACACATTTTCAATGGGGGACAGGTCTGGACTACAGGCAGGCCAGTCTAGTACCCGCACTCTTTTGCTACGAAGCCACGCTGTTGTAACACGTGCAGAATGTGGCTTGGCATTGTCTTGCTGAAATAAGCAGGGGCGTCCATGAAAAAGACGTTGCTTGGATGGTAACATATGTTGCTCCAAAACCTGTATGTACCTTTCAGCATTAATGGTGCCTTCACAGATGTGTAAGTTGCCTATGCCTTGGGCACTAATACACCCCCATACCATCACAGATGCTGGCTTTTGAACTTTGCGCCTATAACAGTCCGGCTGGTTCTTTTCCTCTTTGGTCCGGAGGACACGACGACCACACTTTCCAAAAAAAATTTGAAATGTGGACTCGTCAGACCACAGAACACTTTTCCACTTTGCATCAGTCCATCTTAGATGAGCTCGGGCCCAGCGAAGCCGGCGGCGTTTGTTGACAAATGGCTTTCGCTTTGCATAGTAGAGTTTTAACTTGCACTTACAGATGTAGCGACGAACTGTAGTTACTGACAGTGGTTTTCTGAAGTGTTCCTGAGCCCATGTGGTGATATCCTTTACACAGTGATGCCAGTTTTTGATGCAGTACCGCCTGAGGGATCGAAGGTCACGGGCATTCAATGTTGGTTTTCGGCCTTGCCACTTACGTGCAGTAATTTCTCCAGATTCTCTGAACCTTTTGATGATATTACGGACCGTAGATGATGAAATCCCTAAATTCCTTGCAATAGCTCGTTGAGAAATGTTGTTCTTAAACTGTTGGACAATTTGCTCACGCATTTGTTCACAAAGTGGTGACCCTCACCCCATCCTTGTTTGTGAATGACTGACCATTTCAGGGAAGCTGCTTTTATACCCAATCATGGCACCCACCTGTTCTCAATTAGCCTGTTCACCTGTGGGATGTTCCAAATAAGTGTTTGATGAGCATTCCTCAACTTTCTCAGTCTTTTTTGCCACTTGTGCCAGCTTTTTTGAAACATGTTGCAGACATCAAATTCAAAATGAGCTAGCAAAAAATAACACAGTTTACCAGTTCGAACGTTAAGTACCTTGTCTTTGCTGTGTATTCAATTGAAGATAGGTTGAAAGGGATTTGCAAATCATTGTATTCTGTTTTTATTTACGATTTACACAACGTGCCAACTTCACTGGTTTTGGATATGGAAAGTATTTTATTCATGAAAGTAAATGGGCCAAAAAAAATACCAAGGATTCAAGTGATTAAAATTGAAATGAAACTTTATTTAAAACGCTACATGGCAAAAAAAACCCCCAAAAAGGCCACAAAGACTCTGGACAATTATGAAGCCTTGAAACTTATTTTGTAATGAATGTCACTGATAATGCCTTGTACCCCTCGTTTGTGTTCGTTTGTTTCTTTATGTTTCTTTATTTGTTATTGATATCTTAATGTAAACTGTATGATGTTACACATTCACCTATTTTTGTATTTTGTGAACATATAATAAAAAAAACCTTGATGGGGACCGAGCCACCATGACAAACACAGCTCGTTTACTGTTGCCATCAAAGCTGCTGTGCGAGCCTGCAGTGCCTGATACATACAGTAATTCTACCATGCTGTCTCTGTACATCCTCCATGTTTTGTGCTGCTTATTTTTGGCAAACTACAATTATTCCTCAGCAAGTCCAGTAGAGTAACTGCTATCACCTCAAACCACCTTTCACGCTTTTACTCCTCTTTTGAGAGCTCTTTCAAGAACACTCCAATTAAACGAACAAAACTTATTAAGTCTTCATCTGACTTCAAAATGTCTTATTTTGCTGTTTCTTTATAGCGGTCTGGGGAAAGGAATCACACAACATGGGGCAGGTTTTGACAGCAGCCAGAAGATAACGGTGGTCCATTACGAGTAAGCAGCGAAAAGCATGTATGAGATACAGAAACAGAGCAGCAGAATTGAAAAGCAGTTTTTGGCTTAATATTATATATTTCCATGGCAACAATAAACAAGCTGTGTCTGTCCTGGAGGCATGGTCATGGTAAGGCACAGCATATTACGGCTTTGAATATGGGGAAAAACACTTCCTTTGAAAACTTCAGGAAGTATTTGGGGCAATGTAAGTGCTTGATTTAGTCATTTTAATTAATAATAAAACATATGTTGCTATTGTTCTGCTATTCTCTATATTCCAGATAAACACCATAACCAGTGCAATTTGAATCTATAAAATACTTAAAGTCTGAATACATCAATGTCCAGTTGTGTTTTTGTGTACCTGGACAAATGGCGATATTGGAATTACTATTTCCATGTAAACACTAAGGAGAATGCTTTAATTCCGAATGATTTAATTCTGAATACTTAATTCTGAATTAAAAAACATCATGTAACCATGGCCATTGACAATGCCTCTCTCCACTGCAAATCTAGGTTCCTCAAAACAAGACTAAAGGCATTTTCAGATTTTTACATTATTTCATGAACAAAACAAAACACTTTAACTTCATAAACTCTCACTGAATTATTCTAGATAACTGTAGATTAAAAAGGTGAAAGCCTGTGCCATCCGGTAACACTTTCTCACTTGTACTGGTGAAAACTAACAAAATGGTTCTAACCATTGATCATGTGTAGAGGCCTGCAATCAATTTCTAAGTAGTTTTAACAGCCAGATTTATGCTTTTAAGCTCCCATTTTTTAAATGTATTAATCATGTAATAATTAATGGTTGGCTATTGAATAAGAGATATGATATTTTGGGTTTTAGCTCAGAATTGTGTTGCCTTTATCTGGAGTGTATTGATGCGATTAGTGATTAAACAGTATTTCATCAGCTATTAAGTAGAGTAGCTTACTATTAGTCTTATGTTTATTAAATCAGGGGGTCCTGAGTCTGTAAGTGTGTGGTGGGGTAATGTTGGGGGCAGGGTCAGACATCTTACCTGACATACTGGTGGGGTTCAGGGCCGAGACGACATCCTCAGATCCTCCTCAGACATTTGGGAACATACCAAGCTGAAAACAGAGATAGCAAAACATCAGTAACTACATTTTTTGCCAGCTGGTTAGGATGACACTTTAATCTGAATTCTTGAAAAATGTGACAATGTGCTCACAGCTGCTCTCTCCCTGCTGTGACATTGAAAGGGAATTAAAGTCAAGTATGTAGAGGACAAATTGTCACTAATTGGACGTAATTGTCCTTTTTAGGTCCTTATATCTGCTTCAAAGGGCCATGTGATGTCTTTGTTTGAACGTTAAGAAACAGCTTAGGATTCAGCTTTTACTGTGTGGTTTAATCGAAGGATTCCTCCTCACATGTCATTCATGTCACTGCCGGCGTGACATTTTGCTGTTGTGTAGGCTGACATCTAGTGGTCAAACATACGAAGAATGAAGAGCATTTACAATCCCTGAAATTATCATCATGCTTGAATGAGTGATATTTTAGCCTGCATTTGTTTTTAATCTAAATGTTTGTTTTTATCTACCATAAACCCTGCTGTAAAACAGTAAGCAAGCGAAGCATAGATCATGTCACTCTTTGCTGTTATTTTTTTTAATCACATAAGAAAAGTTTTGATGATTTTGCAGAAACACATCTGTACATTTGGAACAGAGAAAATGTGAATAAAATGCAAGCAGACATTGAACTGAGCTGTAAATAAGACATTTAAAAAAAAATCTATGAAACAATGCATTGAGGCTTTGTCCACACTTAGGGCCTGATCTACTAAGATCCCAAATAACGAGTGCTAAATTAGGTGTGCAAACTAAAAAAATTGCACGTGCTATTAGTGGGCGTGTTGCAGGTTATCTTCTATGATTGCGTGTGAAATTGATAACAAAGTGGTGTGGACCGCCCTATTGAAATCAGGATTTTGCGTGTGCTACAGGCTGTCACCATGGAGAGTTTGGGAGAGCAGAGGGGCCATAAACGATAAAAAGTAGATCAGCTTTGTGTGCGCTATCAAGCTCGCATGTTTTTATAAACACAAACCTTTAGTAGATCAGCACTTAGGCAGGTAACTTTAAAAATTGAGTTTTTTTCCCCTCCATTTAAAAAAATCTCTATCCACACGAAAATGCATAAATGCGCTGGTCATTACCTTGTACCCGTTCATGACATGCACCTTTTTTGCAATTTCTATGCAAAAGCTGTTTAATTTCTATACCCGTCCTACCACTGTTCAACTAGTGCTATGGTTTAACTGGTAGCTATGTTGACTGGTTACAGCGGGCTTGTTGAGTAAGTATTTCTTCATATTTCAACTTGAGACATATCTGATAATTTTGATCAAATCCTGTCATTAAAAAGTTTCATGGGTACTCTTGTTGGTTTCTACAACGGAGGATTAGGGGCACGTTAAAAAAACAAACAAAAAAGTACATTAAAAAAAGTAAAGTTACGAGAATAACGTCATATAGTCACGTGAATAAAGTTGAAAAGTTACAAGAATAAAGTCATAAAGTTACAAGAATAATCTGATAAAGTTACGAAGATAAAGTCTTAAATCTACTTAAATTAAGCTAGAAAACAAACTTTATTCTGTAAGGTTGTACCAGAAAAGCAGCCATCCACCTATGCAAAGGGGATGAAATGAGAGCGTCTCCTTGATTAAGGTATGCTTATATTGATCTAAAGTTTTGACAAATAGCCTTCCTAATGACTTTAAAACAGAAGCACATTTTGTAAATAAAAGAAGAGTATTGCTTGCTACAAAAAAATTATCGCCAGTGTTTTTCAACAATGTCTTAACATATTAACATTGAAGATTGTATGAAACACTGATTCGTGGATTAAAAATTCACAGCTATATCTATAATTCTAACTGATCTTTTCTGTAGATTGATTATTGGATCTAAATTTGTTTCGTAAGTATTTCCCCAGCTATCGGCACAGTATGACAGAGGCACTGCAAGTGAACTTCAATGAAATATTGGTAAAATATGTCATGACATGTTAACTGCTTGAAACGAAACATAACGTGGAATTATTCTTGTTCATAGAAACTGTGCGTAAATTACTTTTTACTGAGCATTTTTATTAAATTTTAGCAAGTATTCACGCATAATTAGGCATATATTAGGGAGACTAAGCACAATGGTAGGCGGGAAAACCGGGGCTGTTTATTAAGAGACTTAAAGGGAGCCCTGCAAAGTAAAAGATGTTGATCTCATTGGATTAACCTACCTCCTCACCTCTCTGATAGGATTCACTCTGATCTAGACTGGAGTAAAGTCTTCATTATTGTCGTCTTCATTGACATCCTGATTAAGCCTGTATTTCAACATACAAAGATGGCCAAGGATTGAATAAAGTATTTTAAAATCAATATGCAGCGTTCCTGTTTAACATACACCTCTGCTGTAGTTCTTTACCATGGACAACATTGATCTGAAGTTAGGTTACAAATGCATCATAGACATGTTGACCACCACTGCTAGGCTCCATGATGCCCATAAACAAAGGAAAGGATATAGAGATTATTTCCATGTTTTATCCAGTCGAAGACTTGCCCACCAAAGGAAAGCGACGGCAATGTGCAGAAGTGGCAAACAGAGGTGGCCCATGGATCAGCGTGCTGAAGTGGCGTACAGAGATAAAGGGCCTGATCTACTCGCCCTTAAAGGATCCAGGGGACTTTTGGTGCCACTTTGTTATTTTATTTTTGAATAATTACCTCCGCCAAGGAGGTTATGTTTTTGCCGGCGTTGGTTTGTCTGTCTGTCTGTTTGTTTGTCTGTTTGTGTTCAAGATAACTTGAAAAGTTATTTTTTTAAATCTTTTTTTTCAATCTGACTGCAGAAAAATGAACAATGCGTCAAAATCATTGTTTCTGCCAATCACTGACCCATCTCAGGGCCTAATAGAAATTATGACCTAATTGTCATTGAAATGTATATTTTGGAAAATATCTTCGTTTTTTGTTTTTTTTACGATAAAAAACAGTGGTTTTCAGTAAACATACTGGCATTTAAAGGGTTAAAAAAAACCATAATACAAATAAAACTTGATATGAATATTTCAGGCTCAAGGAGTTTTAAAAGTTTAAGTCATTTAAAGTGGAAAAAAATATTAATAAATAATATTTTTATAGCACTTTTTAGGAAGGGGACCAATTTGGTCCCGAGGATCAAATATGTACGTTTTTTTAAGGATCTTTTAAGGGCTAAGATCCCAAATAACGAGTACTAAATTGCGTGTGCAAACTAAAAAATTGCACGTGCTGTTGGTGAGCGTGTTGTGGGTGATCTACTATGATCTAGGTGTAAAAGTGGTGTGGACCGCCCTCTTTAACTGAGGATTTTGTGTGTGCCACAGGCTGTCACCATGGAGAGTTTGGGAGAGCGTCTCTTCGTCGGTACTGCACACACAGTCAAAAGTATGATGTCTATCTGCTCACTGGGGAGTGAAACAAGACACGGTAACAAAAAAATGTTGGCTATCCCTTTGACATGATGTTGAGGTCAATGGCATGAGGACATGATGATGGGGAAGATGATGATGGGACATAACAAGGTTACTCTGTAACACTGTAAGTAATGCGTGTGTGTAATGTAATGTATGGATATGCCAAGGACATGATCAATCAAGGTAAACTGTGAAAGTAATGAACAGAGAAAGTTTTGTAAAATATACTTAGTTGGCATGCTGAAATGATGTCCTTCAATTATGTATGAAAAATGATAAGAGTGAATTTCACAGTAAAAAGGAGTAAACTGATACACGGACCAAAGAGCTCTGAGCATCTCTGCTCTGGATTCATGGACAACACTGATTAAAAAATGCCTGAAAAATGGATGCACAGTATTTAGCGTTGCTTCAAAATCTAAATGCAAAATACTGTAGTGCATTTACATAAGTCTTGAGGGCTAAATAAAAGACTTTGAAAAGTGAAATAAAGGTCATATCAGGATAGCTCTATGAAGCTGATCCTGGAGTGCAGTAGCTGCCAACATAATCAAGACGGATCTGCATGTTTCATCGTGTTCAATCTAATTTGAATAGGCACAAAAAGCATCTCATCTCCTATCTCACACAAAAACAGTTAGCATGATGTCTTTCTGCTACATTTCAGGATGTCTATTGTCCATTTTTATCTAATTACAACCCCTTAATTATAGTCATGAATCAAATATTTTTCAGACAAAACAAGCAATCAAATCAGCTCAGCTAGGAAATCAACACATGTTTTTGCTAATCAGAAAGCACAAACAGATAACGTAAGATAGCCTTCAATGAACATGCATTTCAAAACTAACCTTTAAATAAGCTCATAAAGCAATCACTTGAATGACTGACACTTGGGTTTTGTAACTCATCCAAAATGCTGCTTTAAAACTCACCGTCAGCAAGCTGAGAAAATAAAGAAAATGCAAAAAGATTGCATAACTCCTTGGTACTGGAATAACAGCTGGCTTGAAAAGTATTACAGGAAGCTCTGCTTTGGTTTGCTGCTTTTCACCCTCAAGAGCATTTAATATCCAGACAACAGCTGGGGACGGCCTGAGAGCCGGTTCATCCATACAACAGGTTTATGCAGTTCTAATGAGGACAAGGACTGATGGAGAGATGACCAAAGATTTCCTGGCTGGGACAAATATTAAGATTGATGGAAAACAGACAATGAACAGGGTGTAATGTGCCGTACATGCATGGATAGAGAGATTAATGACTGGAGATCACAGTAGGATGCATAGATAACAGGGCACAGCATTTAATGAGCAAGGTGAAATTTTACCATCAGTAGCCTCCAATCTATAACACACACAGCATCTGAGACTATCGACTGAGCCAGCAGACGAGAGTAGATATCACAGAGTACCCTGGAGGCTGAGAGAGAATGGGAATATCCTGAAATCAGCTACTGGACACTGATAAAGATTTGGTTTATAGCTGAAATGTGCACTGTAAAGCACAGTGGGACAGTGTTATTCCTCTATATATCAGTTCAGTTCTGACAACTTTTATTTATCCAACAAGGAGCAATTCATTTGTAGCTTTCCAGTGTACATCCATGCATAAAGTCAGTCAACAACATAAATAAACAAGAAGAGAGGAGTGCAACAACATGCAGCTTTTTGTATTTATGTCCTTTTATTAATATATAATGAATTGAATCACACTAAATATCTCAAGGAATATCAGTAAGAAACACAGAAACTGCAAAGTTATTATTATTTTTTTAAGTTTTTTCATTTATTTTCATTTATTTTATTTTCTTGATTATTACCTGTGGAAAAAATCAAAGCAGTCGAAGAAAAAGCCAACCCCACCCTCTTGTACTTAAGTTACTGGAAGAGGGACTTGAAGAAAGCCCAAACCCTGTTGGTCTCCTTTGGTTCCTTCAGGTGCGTCTTCAGCAGGTCAACAGTGTGCCACATGACACCACCAGGGAGCACACGCTCCTCGCCCAGCATGATCCACCAGAGTTTGTCCTTGCCAAAATCCTTACAAAGCTGTTTGTAAACTTTGTCAAGGATCTTCTCCGTATGGGCTGAGGGAAGGTCACACACCGTCTCCAATCTCTCCATCTCTTCCCAAAGGTGATCCGTCAGAGTTGTGATGACCTCATTGTAGGGAGAAATACTGGTAAAGTGGAAATCTTTGATAAGCCGCTGAACTAGTCCTGTGACCAAAGCCTCGCAGTAGACCCTCTTCCACATTACCTGACAAGATAATGTGGAGCTTGGCTCAGATGGTGCTACACAGGAAATGTTATCGAGGATCACCCATGAGGACATATCCAAAGACTCCTGGATCTTTGCTATAGCATCAGCAACATGGCCTCTCTTCCTCTCATGCTCCTGTATCTGCATGTTGAGCCAATTCCACATCATCTTCATAAACATGTCCACCTCTGACTGGATCACACCCATATATTTCAGCTTCTGCTTCCTGTCCAGGGTGAGGTGGAGAAAGATGAGCTCTGCAAGGCGCTCCTGAGTGAGCTCGTACTTCCCATTTGTGATGTTTCTGGCCATATTTCCGTACAGACACATCACATCTCTGGGGGTCGCACCCTTGATGAGGTCCCCCACCAAGAGGTCCACACCTTCAACGAATGTCTCCATAGATGACCTGTCCTTTTTCACAGCCTCTATTGAAAATTTTTTCCGAAGTTTAAGAAAGCAGTTCACGATTGCTCCTTTGGCAAATTTCTTCACAAAAAAGGCTCTGACCTGTCTTGTGATTTTTCTGACCGTGGACTCTACCTCGGCTTCAACAGGCGTGGCATCATGCTCAGACTGACTATCAATCTCAATAACCTGATGAATCATGCACGATGCCGTCTTTAGATCGTTGTCCAAATTGTTCCGGATTGCCTCCAGCTCCTCTGGGGAAAGCTCAATGTCAGCCTGTAAAAAGCTGATGCCCTCTGCCTGTTCCTGCAGAATAGAAACAATGCTGTGATCCTGGTCTGAGGCTGGCTGAGAGTTGTCCTCAAACTCATGGCTGATTGGCCCTGACATATCCAAAGCCCCCTGGATCTTTGCTAGTGCAGCAGCAACATGGCCTCTCTTCCTCTCATGCTCCTGTATCTGCATGTTGAGCCAATTCCACAGCATCTTCATAAACATGTCCACCTCTGACTGGATCACACCCATATATTTCAGCTTCTGCTTCCTGTCCAGGGTGAGGTGGAGAAAGATGAGCTCTGCAAGGCGCTCCTGAGTGAGCTCATACTTCCCATTTGTGATGTTTCTGGCAATATTTCTGTACAGACACATCTCATCCTCTGTGCTGGTTGCATCCTTGATGAGGTCCTCCACCAACTGGTCAACACCTTTAACAAACGTCTTCATAGATGACCTGTCCTTTTTCGTAGACTCTCTTGAAAATTTTTCCCGAAGTTTAAGAAAGCATTTCAGGAATCCTCCTTTGGCAAATTTCTTCACAAAAAAGGCTCTGACCTGTCTTGTGATTTTTCTGACCGTGGACTCTCCCTTGGCTTCAACAGGCGTGGCATCATGCTCAGACCGACTATCACTCTCAATAACCTGATGAATCATGCACGATGCCGTCTTTAGATCATTGTCCAAATTGTTCTGGATTTCCTCCAGCTCCTCTGGGGAAAGCTCGCTGTCAGCCTGTAAAAAGCTGATGCCCTCTGCCTGTTCCTGCAGGATAGAAACAATGCTGTCCTCTGAGTGGCATTCTGACGGTTCCTGATCCACTGAAGAGGGGGTCATGGTCGCACTGAACCTTGGCTTGCATAACACCTTTCCGGCCCATTTCTTTAGCACGGTGATGGTTCTCGTCACCATATTCGGGAGGCGGACCTTGAATTTCTTTGAGGCCTGTAGTTTTTCGGACTTACTGGAGCCCACTGAGTTGATCCTTTCAGACACCTCCTTTGCTATGAGTTTTGTCACCTCCTTTGTGTTCCAGCAGCTAATGTCCTGCTGGACCCCCATGGCCTCCTTGAAGGCCTGAGCAACACAGTTGCCCATGCAGTCGTAGACCTGTTCCTTTGTTATGCTTGAGATTTCAGGTCTTAGATTCAGGGCCCTGGAAATGAACTTCACTAAAATGTTGACAATATCAGCACACATCTCTGTGACAATCTCTCTGACCTTGGGGTCCTGAACCCCCATACTGAGACTAGTCCACTGCACATCTGTTAGCTTTTTGAGATTAGTGTCCACAGTGGGACGAATGGTCTCCTTGGTCATTGATGGTAACGCCTGCATCTTGTTTCTTGAAAGCTCTTCCTCAGAAATGATGAACTAATCTTACAGCCTGTATATATACTTCTTCAGAGGCCCTGTGATCCTTGGATCAAAGACATCACATTGTGTCTTTGATCTTTGATATCATCAAAGAATCAAAGACAAAATGATCACATTTTGTCTTTGACCTTTGATGACATCTTCAATCAAAGATCAAAGACTTTTAATTTTTTTGTCTTTGATTCTTTGATGACATCATCAAAGGAGATTTTGTGAACCTTTTCTCATAGCAACCGTTGTCAGGTAACTTTAGTCTGAGAACTGTTCCATAGCAGAGTCTGCCAGTGAACTGTGGTGGTCTTTTAATTACACAGATGTAGCTTTGTGATTTTCCTGTCCAACTAATAACTTCGCTGATTTCTGTTTCAGGTTCTGAAATTAAAATAAACTGTAATTTAGTGAATGGCCAATGCCACCAAATAAACGTCCATCAAAAGACCAAAGAAGTTAAAAGAGTGATTTGAGTGTTTCTTTTATGATTTTCACCACTGCACGCACATGACAAATGTTTATTACCTCCGCCAAGGAGGTTATGGTTTTGCCAGCATTGGTTTGTCTGTCTGTTTGTCCGTGTTCAAGATAACTTGAAAAGTTATGGACGGATTTGGATGAAATTTTCAGGAAATGTGTGGAATGGGATAAGGAAAAAATGATTAGATTTTGGGACTGATCCGGATCACCATCCAGATCCAGGACTTCTTAAAGGAATCTTTAAGATTACGGAGGTAACTAGACAATTTCCATGGAAATCGTGAGGATGGCTCGGCGGTTGCCAGGCATTTCCAGAATTCAACATCAAAGGACCAATCATCAAAGGCCATCAAAGACCAAAGGGCCAATCAAAGGTCAGAACACCTTTGTCTGAAACTTCATGGGAGAGGAAGTGCTTTGTTGTCATGGTAACCGTAGCCTGGGGGGTTTCCAAAGCAGGAAATACAGACATGTGCAGACATGAATCTGTCTAATACATGTATGCATGTGTGTTAGGGGTGGACTGAAGCTGCTTGGCGGAGGTCTGCGCTCTCTGAGTGCTTTTCTAGTTATCAATGTAACTCCTCAAAAGGTCCCAAAGTTGTCTGACATCTGCACAGTAAATTTTGCAGTGTTAAATATGCAGTGCCATAGTTAATTGACTCCAGGGCAGCCCCTGGCCAAATTGGGGCCTTAAGCAGAATTTTATTCACTCCACCCCTACTCCCGCGCCATCGATGAGCGGAGGTGTGTTTACCCTTTATATTTCTCCATTGTCACTGATTAGTGATCAGCCCAAAAATCTTCATTGTGTAAAGCCTGGTTTATAGCCTATCAATCTATGCTATCAGTGGAAGTTTTGGGCTATTTTTTTGGAGGTAAATTGTTGAAATCTCTGGGTACATTTAATTCATGACAGTCATATAAGATTGAAAAAAAATAAAATAAACTAGAAAAGCACACAGAGAGCGCAGACCTCAGCCAAGCAGCTTCAGTCCACCCCTAACACACATGCATACATGTATTAGACAGATACATGCCGTGGAAATTGTCTAGTTACCTCCGCAATGTTAAAGAATCCTTTAAAGAAGTCCTGGATCTGGATGGTGATCTGGATCTGTCCCAAAATCTAATAATTTCTTCCTTTTCCCATTCCACACATTTCCTGAAAATTTCATCCAAATTCATCCATAACTTTTCAAGTTATCTTGAACAGACAGACAGACAGATGGACAGACAGATAGACAGACAGACAAACCAATGCCGGCAAAAAACATAACCTCCTTGGCGGAGGTAATAAAAAAAAAAAATATATATATATATATATATATATATATATACAAGTTCATACATGAAAAAAAAAACATACAATGAAGAAACATGTAATAATACTGGAGCTGAATTCCTAATGACATTTTTCCCATTCATTCACATATTTTCTGGAACAGTGTGGGATACTGAGTGAAACGTGGCCCAGTGAGACTACCAGTTAACCTCTGCTATCTCGAAGCTGCCCCTGTCATGGTTGCTCTGGCTCTACTGAAATCACTCAGAGACGTTTTAGCCCAATACAGCTCTTTGCTGCTCTTCTGTCTGTCTCTCAACAGAGGAGACAGAGGCAGGAGATAAACACTTCACACTCCATTTACAATACAGCAACACTCTTGAGCTGAAAGTCGGCAGTTTTGGCTGCTTCTTTGGGGAAAAATAAGTCCTTACTGGGGTCTGAAAAGTTTGTAAATCTAGAGACAGAGTCATATGGAAACTCTGGGGGCACATGTAAATTTGATTGACTGGTAGCGTCACGTCGGGCGCTGCACAGGCTGGCTGGCGAGAGATAGAGAAACTCTGCAGCTTAATTTTGAGGGAACAGCCATGTAGGCTGTGCGCAATTTATTATTATAATATATTATAATTTTTATTATCATAACCTGTTTGTCTTCACTAACAAGGTTGAGAGAAGCAGAGGGAGGATATATAATTTTCCAGGGCAAGTCTAGCTTTTCCAGGACATTATTATTTTTTTTTTCTCATTTTCCATATGTTTTCCATGACTGGAAAATTGGTCAATCATTTTCCAGGTTTTCCAGGACACATGGGGAACCCTGATCTTGCTCAGAATCAGATCAGATCAGATCAGATCAGAAATGTAAACTGCACCTGTATTTCTCTCTATGGGCTCTAATTTCTTAGACCAGGCACAGGTGCAGCGCACCTGCCCTGCGCTGCGCCTGTGTCCAGGGGGCATTTTGCAAGTTTCGTGCACGGTGCAGTCCAGCACAGCGAGATCCAGTTAAGAACAAAGATTAAAACAGAGAAATATGGGCAATCACAAGTAAATCCTTAGGACACCGAGTGACTTACATTTATTCAGTGAGCGTCTCTCTCTTTTTTCTTTTCCTTTGAATTTCACGTCAGATTGAGTTTCCATTATGACAAAGTCTCTGATCTGACATCAGATGTGACGGGACAATTAATATAGACACAAATGTACATGCTGGTTCAGACGGTTACATCAAATAGTGGTTGCAGTGATTGTTTATTGCATTGAAATGTGCCTGACACTCTGGATACCTGCCTGTGAGGTTTTGGTGACGTGTGCGTACTGTGCGCCTGTCAGCCAAATTACCACTGCACGGGGTGCACTTCACCTGTTCCGAGAATAGACCAGGTTGGAGCTGGCGAGCTTTCAGCGCACCTTCCGCATGTTTTTTGGCACGAAATTGTCACTGCGCCAAGCTGAATCTGTGGACACCTCCCCCTGGTGCACCGTCACACCCATCTCAGCACAGCTGGTCTACCAAATTGCCAAACTGGCTGCACGTGGTGGTGCGCCGGACAAAATTACCACTGCGTGAGGTGTGCCACCCTGCGCCACCCTAAGTTGCACCAGGAAATTATGGCGCTTTTCCACCAGCCCGCCTTGGCCCTACTCTACTCTACTCTACTCGGCTCTACCCGGTTTGCGTTGCGTTTCCACCGGCACAGTTCCTCCTAAAACAACCCAGTTTTTAGTACCTACTCTGCTCTGGTTCTAAGTGAGCTGAGTCGACACTAAAAGGTGACGTCGACCGACTGCCGGCTACTGATTGGGCAGAGAATGTCGTCACCGATGGGTCTTGAGCGCGATGCCCAAAACAGGACTGCAGTACATACACTTTTTTTGTTACTTTATGGCAATAACTTGCTGCCATCACAATGTTAAACACGGGGCTTTATCATTACGAGCTAGCTAACAAGCTAGCGGTAGCTTCCGTTAGCTTACCCTCATACGTCTTTTCTTTGCAGCCCGATTGCTCGCGTCCTCGGCTTCAAACTGTTGTATAGCTTCAGAAACTCTCCTGTACTTCTCAAGGGTATTTCTTCGCGCCGCCTGCAGCCTTCTTCTGCTTTCCTCTTTGTAACAAAAAGCCACAGACCGAGCAGCAAGTATACTATTGCCTCCAAGTCCTCCATTGTTTTGGCTGTTGTGTCGCCCAGCTGTTTCACGGCGACCCCGCCCCCGCTGGGCAGGGGACCGGGCTGGTGGAAAAGCAGGCCAAAGTGAGTAGAGTAGAGCCGGGTAGAGTCGGGGAAAGCCGAGCCGAGTAGAGTAGGGCTAATGGAAAAGGGCCATTAGGGCCCTATATATTTATACCCCCTTATTGCTACAATTATTTTATTTTATCTAACCTTTATTCAACTAGATAAAAGCCTATTGAGACTAGAAAGCATGAGCAAACCTCCGCCAAGGTAGCTCACATATTGCTGTTACATCTACAAGCAATAGTTCCATGATAAAGTTACCATCATAATATGATTCATTGACCCTGAAAATCCACACCTAGCACTCAGAATCATGTTGATATCATTATTAGTTAGACAGTTATTGAGCAAAAATGATCGTTTGCTAATGGCGGTTATCTGGATCACCACCAAAATCTATTCATTTCTAAGTTGGGCCAACATCTGAAAATTTCAGCAAAATCCGGACAGTAGTTTTGGCACAATCTTGCTAACAAACAAACAGAAAAACAAAAAACATAACCTCCTTGGTGGAGGTAATAATATTCACAAGGGTGACCTGGTCAAGAGGTTATTAAGCATATACAACAATCATAGAAACAACCATCCAGGGGCAATTTAGATTCACTAATTAACCTAAATAGCATGTGTTTTGTCTGTAGGAGGAAAACAGAGTGCTCTGAGAAAAGCCACACATGCATTAGGAGATTATGCAAACTAAAACCCTTCAGGCTCTACTAATGCAAATTATAGAAGTCAGTGAAAGGCAGATATCAAAAGTGGAACATATCACAGTGCTGTGATGCTGCCACTGGGAACAATACTGACAGAACTACTGCTGACAAAGTCATCCAAAATATACTCATAATTAGACAGTGGATAGATATAAAGTAATCTGAGGCTTGTTTGTGTGATGACAAAACAGAGTATTTTATAACTCTTACGATGACATAACCACCGGACTTTTACGACCATTCAGGCCTTGGACGTGCTCCAACTACTGTGGAAGAGGGGGAAGTGTGTGAATGTGTTGTTTACTTCCTGAGTGCTGAGTAACCGAAATACCATGTGACACTTCAAACTGAGTCAAAATCCAACAGTCACACCTCCCAAAGGTACTCACACTGAGAGGCATTTTAGGACAGCTCGATCCTGTTAAATCAGAGGTACACAGATGGCACATAGTTTGGGAGGAGAGGGGAGAAAAATCATCCAGCTGAGTGCTTTTTGTGGCTCTCTAATTGCCATTTCTGCACATTAGTGCCCCAAATAAACAAAAGTGACAATAATGGACTTCCACCGCAGGCATGAATTAGCTGCAGTGGCAAAGAGTGGGGTCATCACGTCCATCCGTTGCTACTTTTTTGCATGTGAGCCTTTGCATTTGCTTTTTCCTGCTTGAAAACCCATCTGATATCATTATGCTTCAAAAACAGTGCAGCCAGGTTGAACTCGAGGGGAATTGGCTGGATGCTTTCACAGTTTGAGCCCTGGCTGTTGCAGAAGTTCACCTTGGCACATCAAAAGTGCTGTTTTTTTGCAGATGATACACTAAGACTGTTATTGTGAGTGCTAGGGAAAATTACAGAATGGATTTCTACAGGGACAAACCATGTCTTCTCTTTAATACCAGAAACAGATGTTCAATGGCTGCTCTTTTCTTAAAGCCTCCAAACACCATTCACAAAAGCTGGGATTTTATCTGGCTGAACATTAGAATTGCTGGTTCAAAGCCTAATTTAAAGCTGATCTCTTCCTCATTATTGTGCTGTGTTGGATCAGACCATATCATTTTGAACACAAGAATGGCTAAATGAAAAAGGAAAGACAGCAAATAAGTAAATAGGTCTTGTCTGAAAAATCAATGGCGCCTTGCTGCGTTGAAGAACAAAAAATAAAGTGTAGTATGAGAGGGGTCTTAACACTTGCATTGAGGTTTATGGCTTTTAATAAGAAGTCATAAAACATATAAAATCAGACTATACACAAACATAGACATAATATCAGTGTTGCTCTAAAGTCTTATCAGTGTGGTTGCCACGTTGGAAATACTGTCAACAATTTAGCCAATATAGTATTGCTGATACTGCTTTAACTTTGCCTATAATCTATACCCTGTTTACACAAAAAAAAACCCTCTTGGCTGTTAGTTTATACCCTGATACACCAGGTGGACCGTTCAATATATACTATACAGCATATATCTCACTAGTCCATCTGTGAAACAGCCCACAGAAAGTGTTTAGGGAATGCAGAACCTTTCAAAACAAATCCAGCAGGTGATTGGACCATCAATTCGTCAACAACATTCATTAATCAGTTAGGTAATGCATCATAAAACATTGATGCATTACCTAACTGATTAACGAATGATTTCTGGTCTATCATAAACACAAGCCTAACTGATCTTGTTGGTTTTATCTAGAGATTGTAATAAGTAATCAGTTTAGACTTTTATGCCAAAGTGGGTTTTTTTTATTTGTTTCTAATGTTGTGGCATTGCTCCAGTGAAATATGACTTCAATGTGAGTATCAACATCATTAATGTGATGTTCTGTGTGTGCTCAATGTGTTCAGTGGCACAGGAAAGGGAAAGGTATTAAATGATCCAGCAAAACTTTGGACCGTGTAAACAACAAAAAACCCACCAACCAACACACACTGCTTTCGAGGGGATGGGAGTTCACACTCTAATTGGTTTGATCCAAGTTATGACCAAAAGCCACCCATGTATGTTCAATATAAGTACATCTTCCTCTTTGCTCCCTGTTCTTGGTTTGCACCAGGCATTTGCATAATCAAAATAGCAAAATATAGACCAACACGCCCCAAAAACTCAAGACAGCGCACATCACTTTGTCAAAAATGTCCCTACAATTACACAGTGCTGCTGGTTGAGAGAAGTTAACTGGAAGGTTTTTTAATCCACCAGCAATGGTGTCAATTTCCAACCCAGGTATACTCCAATTGAAACATTCTTCTATAACAACTCTTTGTATCCTCACTTCATTTTAATCCTGATTGGTTTGGTGCCACATTGTTGTCATGGATTTTCATTTGGAAAATGTATAATAATCCTTTTATGCCACTGGTTGCTGTTCAAGGGCATACTGTCAATACTGAGCTAAAATTTTAAGAGGTCAACATGGGTTACAACATTAAAAAGCCCTCATTTCTTCTTTCAAGTTCACAAAAACAGCATCAGTCAAATTCATAGAAGTCTCTGGGGGTTTTCTGTCTGTTTCCACAACACAGAGGCTCCGCTGCTGGCAGGGAGTCAGGGTGTGTCTCACATTCTGTCCTCTTGTTATGTATGTGCACATATTGATTTCATCCTGCGACTTTTCAGGAAGAGCCACGAGTCCAAAAAGAGTACTTTAAAGAATCTGCATTTTTTCCTGATGAGAAATCGCTCAGCTATGATGCAGAGCAATGTTTACTCTGACTGGGAAAGCTGTGTGTCACGGTGTGTTTAGAGTAGTGCAAGTGTGCATGTGTCCAAGTGTGTAAAAATGAGGTGGCATGTTACAGGCTTCAAGCTAGCTTTGCTTCGAAACCACAACCTGGTAACTCTTTCTCCAACACGGCTCCAGTGACATCAGTGCCCCGATTTCTTCATGCTAAACTTGAACTTCTACCTCATGGTTATATGATACAATATTCTGGACAGCAGAAGCACGGTGGTGGTTTAAGAGAAAGCTGGGGAGCTTTTTTTGTGTTACTGATAAAAATCTTATGATGCACATTTTATAATAAATGTTGGATTTCAGGGCTAGTTTAGTATATGGTGGTCAGATTGATGCATAAAATAAATCTCCATTAAATAGGGGTCTGGGAAACAATGATAATGTTAGTGTTGGTAGTGAGATAAGTAAAAATAAAGGTAAAAAAGAAAGGAAGGATTGTCCATCATTTAGATCTTGAATGAGCTAGTGGATATTATCAGATGGACAAACAAAAATAAGATAGCTCACGGCTGGCACAGTGGCACAAAAATGTGTCTTTTTTTAAATATCACCATTTTTGTGGGAAAAAAAGATAATATTTGTGTATGTTGTGATTAAAGCCATAACAGAAGAAGAAGAATTTAATTTTTTACCCTGAGATATTACAAAAATTAAGATGTTATTCCAGATTTGAAGGCACACTAGTGTTTTCATTAGTGCAATAAAAATTAGAGTAGGTGGAAAACCTGTGGGAGGATAAATCAGAGATGCCCGAGGTGAAAGTAGCTTCACAGGTTTATTAATTTGATACTTCTGCGGTATCTCTCTGGAACAGATTTGACCCAGTAGGTCCAGATTAATGAACACATCTCTCAGAGCACACAGAGTTCAGGCTTTTGTGAAAGGCTTTTTTTTTTTTTTTTTTTACAATATGATAATGTAGTTCATTATTTTTCAGGACAGTCTTTCCATCTCCTGCTGGTTTATGTGCACTGTAGTCTTCTGATGCAGCAACAAAGCAACATAACCAACAATAGGCCTGGAGATCATTTGTGTTTTGGTGTATTTGTGCTAAATTCATCTAAAACAGTGTCACCGCCTGCACAGACCCTAAACTTAAAAAGAAAAAGAAATCCTGAATATTGTTCAATCTTGTCACAACTCGTGCATTAACTCTTCTGTTGCCTGATAGGTCTGTTTCCATAGCCGGCAGGAAAAACTAAACGGAGCTCACTTGACACAGAAAGCAAAGAGGGTTTGTCATCTTCGGCTCTGATGTTTAGTGCAAAGTACCTCATTGCATGCTCCCGTAACAGGCAAAATACACTTAACTCTGTTTTACCTTGTGGAGATGTTAAAGTATTTTAACTAGATTCTTTTACTTTTGAATGAAAGAATTATTTTAGTATTTAATTAATTGATCAATGAGGAGACAAGCCTGAATTACAGTCCTACAGAGCCAGAGATAAAATCCAGAGAGGGGCAAATTCTGGATTAATACTGAAATTATTCTGAAATTACCTGGGTGAGCTGCAGGTGTGAATGCAAACACCAGGGTATACCGCCCCGAAATCATCATTTTGTTTAAGAATTTCCTCATAATTGAGTGACCTGATCAAGTTGGTCCTCATGGCTGTGGCCATAGTGTGTCATATTGCATTTTTAATTTCTGATTAATCATTAAATTTTTGGCTGCGTGTGTTCATCACAAACCTTATTTCAGACATTTATCCGAAACTGCTATTCCACATCCCATATACCATTGGGAACCTGGAAGTGCTTGATACCGACTCACTTCCACATGTTGGACACATTTCTGCACAACTCTATTGACCCTTTGTGGGCTCTCTGATTGGTTAACTTACCAGCCAATCAGATTCAGATAACTCTTTTCAAAGCAGCTGTTGCCAGGTAAATCCAGTTAGAAAATTATTGTGTCAGCAGAGTCTCTTTCAATGAATTGTGGTGAAATTGTTACCTTACTTTGATACTTCAACAATGAACATTACAAAGAAAACTTACTTATAATCAAAGGCAAGAGAAAAACATGTAGAAACCGAAAATACTGTTGTTCTAGGAAGATTTAGTGGAAATGATACAGTGTTTTGTTGATGTAAACAGCCAATGTTAGATGACAACAGGTCATTCACCAGTTTTGATATTAAATGTTTTAAAGGATTCATGTAGATTTTGAGTTTTCTGCGTACTTCCTATTGAAGTTTTGGCTTTTCTCTTTCACTTCAGCCAAATTTAAAAGGCAATCAAAGCATTTATGTTATGGTTATAGACAGTTCTGTGTTGTTAATTATGGTTATACCTCTTGTTCCTTATTAAACCTGTTGTTTCTCATGTTTCTTGTCTTTTCTTGTTTAAACCACTTGTTTCTTGGCATTCCTGTTTTATTTTGAAGTCTCTCCTTGTGTTTTTTGCCCTCCCCTCTCTGTGTGAATCCCTGACTGGGATTCCCTTCACCTGTGTGATTGTCTCACCTGTGTCTGATTCCTCCTCTGTGTATAAAGTCTCTGCATGTCTGCTCTTCCGTGTCAGTTCATTCCTGCTGTTCTCCTGCGTGTATCCTGTATCCTGCTGTTTTCCTGTGTGAATCCTGCTGTTCTCCTGCGTGGCTGCAGCCCTCCACTGTCAGGACCCTTCGTTACAGACCTGCACTCTGCGGTCTCCTCCATTGTGAGGATCTGAAGTGATATGCTTCTCACGCATTTCAGTTTGTTTTTGCCATGAAGAGTTTGGCAACAAGATGAGTTAAAATCCAGTGATTACTCTTCATCATTTTTGAAGCAACAAAGTCTGTATTCACTTGAACATTACGTTTTCCATTATATATTGTCCTGTAACATTATATCAGGTGGAAAGAAATGATTTTAGGGTATGTTTTGGCACTGTTATTATAGTTATGGTAGTGGTAGCTGGCGCTAACTAGGCTAATTTTAGGATTAGCCATGGATGTATTATTTAGATATATCTATGGAATAAGCTTAACTTCTTCAGCCCCATAGGACCAAAATTTGGGTCTGCTGGGGCTCTGGAGAAAAGCTCCTCCACACGATAGCACAAATTGTGCCTTTAAGACTATAGTCATGTCTGCTTTTATGTGACAAATACATTTATTTTTGACTTTTGGCTAAAAACTGTTTGTCAAAATCCTTGCCTGACCATATTGTTATTAAACCTCTTTAATTTTTCTCTGCATCACTTTATAATCGAAAATCCTTCGCAGAGATGATGTACACATATTTTTTATTATTCATTTTTAGAGTTTCACAGCCACTCCAGCATCATTTCTAAGAGAGATATTCACAATAAAAAATTGTTTCTGTTTTAGGTGAGGATGAGATTTTCAAATTATTCTGACTTCTGTCTTCATTTACTCTGTCCCAGTAACACATATACTGATAATTATACATCTGGACAAATCTCTCAATAGTTACTTTTATTATGACACCAGAATTATTCAAATAGACCTTGTGGTTACAGAGATACTCTCTTTTCTTTATGGGTATGGGTTTCGAGCAGGAGGCTTAAAAAAAGGGGCTCGGGCTGAACAGGTTAAGATCAAACGGCTTTCACTGGTGTTGGCATTTTGACATGTATGTGGACTACTTGATTAGTATAAGCAAATCATATTTAAACAGTATTTATATAATCATTCTGTCCCAGGCATTTTGGTCCATATAAACAGTTGTTTACTATAAGTGGTATCCACTGTACAATAACCTGCTGTTGAAGCCATTTTGTGCATGCAAAAGTGTTCACTTTAATGTGCCATTTTCCTGCTCAAAGACTAAGAAAACTGAGTTGTATCATAATTTTGCTTTACTTATTACCATATGATGTGCAATTATTTGTCTTTTACAGATGTAAAAAAACTTTGAATACACAAAGCTAAGTTAATTTAAAATCATCAATCCTCACCCTCCATTGGCAAACACAGGTGGTCCGACAGCACAGGTAAGAAAATGGCACAAGCAATATTAAGCAATTATTAAATGATGAGGTGTAAGCATTGAAAACACAAAATATGACTATGTTTAAGATTTGCGGGAGGCTACATTTTCAATGATAGTGGTATAAAAGCAAAGAACAGTCAGCAGTTGGGAGATTCATTGTTTTTAAACAAACTTTTAGTGCAAAGTATCAACAGCTGTCCATTTTCCTGATAAAATTAAAATACCAAAGTAAAATCATGTTTTAAGGGGATCATAACAATAGCTGTACATTTAGTTTGTACTGACTCTGTAGAATCCTGTTGAACTGGAAACATATATATTAATTTTTCATCTTTTTAATTGAACACATGACTACATAAATGATATTTACATTATATACATAAAATAAAGCCCCAGGAAATTATATTTACACAGAAAACAAAAAATATGTATCTCCCAGAATACTCTTGAAAGGCTTCGAATCAGCTTCCGGTCCTCAGGATGCAGGTCTGCAACTGAGGGTCCTGACAGTGGAGGGCTGCAGTCAGACTGTCTTAGTGTTTTTCTGCATATTCCCCGTGACTCCTCATGTTTTCTGCTCCACTGTTTCCTCGTGCTCTCCAGTGCTTTTGTAAGTTGTGTCTTGAGTTTTTGGACTTTTTTGTAAGGATTAGTTTTTGTTTTTTGAGCTTTTCTTTTAGTTTAAGTCTTTTCGTATATCTGCTTTTGGGTCCTTCTCCATATTTTTCTTTAGCTTTGTGCCGGCATGATGATTTCAATATTAAAAGTTCACATTATTTGAATTGTTTCAAATGGGAGTGAGGCCAGCAACAACAGATTTTATCAAGTCAAATAACAGTAATTAAGGAAGAGGGGGGTTGACAAAGGGTCTATTAAACTGCAACACTTTCTAAGTGTGGAGTAAAACAACATGCATACAGTGCTGATGGTGTGTGTTTCATCGATCAGTGATCAGTCCAGGTAGAGCTGATGTTCTAACTGTCCTCCAGTAACGTATTTCATGCAGAGTCAGTGTCTTTACAATTATGTTCAGAGCACAAGTGAACAAATGTGCAAGCTTAAGGTTGAACAGTTCATTTCAGGTCTTAATTATTCATTAACCACAGCAGTGACAGGGACAAAGAGCCCGTGTGTGTTCACTCTGCACAGTCAAGCTACAAAGACTGATATGCAAGGATTTGGTCAGTCTTTCAAAATAAAACAACTTTTGGTTTCTGCTATTCAAAAAAGGGACATTATTTTAATTTTTTGTATTCATTGATAGCTTGGTCCCAACAGATCTATGATCCAGTATTAGTCCACAGTCTGGTGGTTGGGAGCCCCTGTTTTAAGCACACATTTGCTAAAAGGAGGTGTAAGCAACAAAGGGAGAGGAGGGCCTTTTTATTAGGTTTGGAGGGCTTGTAGGCAGGCATGGACATGTACCGTATTTCTTTTAAAAACATTAAACAGTGTACCGTAAATTCTCCAAAATAACACACCCTTGTTTGTAACACGCACCCCATTTTTCAATGCTTTTTTCCACGAAAAACACTGTATTCATAAATAACACGCACCCAAATTTTGCCCAAACCTTACTCTCTCAGACAACTCAAAAATTACCTTTTATTCAAAGTTTTGATCAATAAAATTTCAGTATTTTCACAATGAATACCATACACAATTTTCTCTCTCAACCAGATGTGGATACACCTTGTGCTTCACGCATGTACAGTTACTCGATTTCTGCCTGAGCATGCTCAGTCGTAGTGTACTGACCAATCAGAGAGCAGCTATCAACATGCCGATGTCTTTGACCAACCACAGCACAGCTATTTTAGTCCCCTTGCTCACAAGAAGGCAGCACCCTGTGTTCGCACGTAAGTGGTACCGTAACACTTGAGAATTACACGATCATTACACAAGGTAAACTAATATTGGACCCAGGATATTGGATTTTGGTGGTAATGTTTTGCAGAAAGAGAGAATATTTCAGCTTTTTGTATCAGATCTGTTGTAATCGTGATGTTGGGAGACGAAATATTTTACATATTTTGCTTGTGTATAATACGCACCCGAAAATTAGACCTTATTTAAGAGCAAAAAAATGTGTGTTATAGACTAGAAATTACAGTAATTTGCATGATATGGGACTTTTAAAGTCCAACCTACGCCATGATATTCTCAGCAAATACAACAGAAGATTTAGTGAGTCAGAGTGCTGCACAAGTATCAAGAGAGCCAAGTTCAATCACGTGAATTTATCTTTTTCATTTCTAAGAAAATTGAGACTAACAGTGACAATTTAGACCAAATTATTGCTCCATAAGTTTACTTTTCTGATCTGATGGCTTATTTATTCACCTTTTATTGACTTGGCTGCTGTTATAAAGACTGTATGGGAGCCAGCAGGCACAAAGTTTGAAGAAGACAAAGCTAAAAGTGCAAAGTGAGTCATGCAAATAGTATTCTTGAAAAAAAGGAGGTGGTTCAGTTAAGCGTGGACTGTCTGAATACAGCTGATGTGAATCACTCAGGAAGCTTGGGGGTTGCTCAGAAATCAAGTTTTAGATGCACTCCCAGCAGATTTAAAGCTGTGCGCCAAGCTGCAACAACTGAAGTCTGATCACTACTTTCTGAAGTGAAGTCAAAACCCTTAACTACATTCACCCTCCTTGTTCTTATTCACAGCTTCAAACACTCAACAGACAGTGTGCATAGAGAGTCAGATTCACTGTCTTTGCACTCTGGTCTTGTGGGTGTGTGTTGTAAGCCTTGTGTTGGATGCCAGAGCAGCACCCTTTAGACTGTGGGTGAGCACTTCCTCCTCTGCAGCGCACAATTTCTTCACCACAACAGTTACCACATCCTGTATGATGAGAGCTACAGGAACAGTATGTACCCAGCACTACAATACAAAGAGAAGAAATGTAAACTCACAGGCCCTCCCTGATCGAATGTATAACCCTGCCTGATCCTCACAACTCTTTAAAAGCATTATGCAACTCCCGTTAATGCTGTGTGTGAGGTTATGAAACGACTGTGACCCTTGGTGAGGCCGTGAGATTTTGTGCTGCTGACTTGTGTGCTTTGGCCTACATTCCCCTGTGTCTGGGTCCACTGCTAATATTTTTGAAAGCTGCAGCCGCTAAACACTGATTATAAAAAAGCATTTTTTTGCTTCATGATATTAAAACAGTTGTGTAATGTTTTCACTGAACTGTTAAGGTTTAAAGAAGTTGCCTCGTGATGTCACCATGATGAAATGATAAACTCTTAGAAGCTGCAAAAGTTTAGGAGAAAGTGAAGTGACATTGATCGCTCACAATGCAAAGACCACGATAATGTTTTGGTTATATGGCATACGACTAGATGATCTGCAGCCTGCTTTTGTCACAAGCTGCTACTGTGTGGTTATACACCTTCAGGTTATCCTTACATAATCTCACCTTCACTTGAAGTCAGATGTGACTATTTGAAAAAGCGGGTGTGCTCACATTGTGCTGCATTTATTTTGTTTGAAAAGTTTTCTGCGGTTGTAAAATGTCAATAACAGGTAACCACACCTCAGTGCAAACCAAGCTTAACTATCCTTTACTCTTATATGGGACTGCAACTTACATCATGCAGATGGGCCTTTAATATTAGAGCAGAAATAATAGACAGAATTATCTTACTTGATATTTAGAGAACGGTTCTTTTGAGTACAACTTTGTGTGGGAATTTTAAATAATTAAATATATTTGTTATATTGTGTTGGGAGCAGCTACAGCTGTGCAATAAATTGTGCAATTAATGCCCAGCAAGTTTTAAGTTGCAGACAAATTTCCAGAGTTGTGGAAAAATGTTGAGAGTCTTACTGGACTGGGACACACTCCCACAATCATTGCATTAGGTCCTGTCCACACGGAGATGAAAATGTATTCATATTAAAATTATTCTCGGCATTGTTTCAGAAAAATGTGTTAGTCCACATGAAAACACTAAAAACACTGTAGTACATATGCCAGGCATGTAAGTGGCGCTGTAACGCTGCTGCAGACATACAACAAAACCAGGGAAGAAGACATGGGAGTGCAAGCAAACATTATGGTAAATGTCAATAACCACTGGCATTTGCTGTTCTCCATCAGTGTTAATTTTGACAGGACTTTGTAATTTAGTTTTAGTTTAAGTCTTTTGCCTTAAATGTCTTCTAGTCATAACTAAATCATCTAAATTGTTTTAATTTTAGTCTAGTCTCAGTTGATGAAATTTCACAACATTTTTGTCGACGAAATCTACTGTAAATTTGGTCGACTAAAATATGAAGTGTAAAGTGTAAGGCATGTTTTATGTTTCCCTGAATTTCTGAAGTCATGTTTTACACTTGGATTCTGCCACCATGAAGCTAAGGCAGTTGTAAATGGACGTCTCTCTTAACTCATCCAATCTTCAACACAACCAAAGTAGCTGTGATTCCTAACTTGTCCCTACTTTCTACATGATGAAATTAGGTCTGATTGGATTTAGTCTCTGTCAAACATTTTAGTCTGGTTTTTATTTGTTGACGAAAATGTCAGTCAATTTAGTTTTAGTTTTTGTCCATGTGCACTTGTTTTTTTTAGTTATAGTCTAGTTTTCGTCAGGGGAAAAAAGGTTGTTGATGAAAACTATGAAGAAAATAATTAGTTGACAAATCAACACTGTTCTCCATGTCCTCTCGTTGCTCATGGTGGTTTTGGAGAAGAAGATTTTGCTGTTAAAGCCGAAACAAGCTCAGTAGTTTCAGCAACATGAGCGCAACACTGTATTCCACCATTGTTTCCGTTGTTGTTGAGTTTCAGGCATACGGTTTAAGGTAGAGGTGGGCCTAAGATGTCATTGTTTTTACATTACCTGTATTTGTCGTCCACATGGAAACACTCAGCCAGCATTTTCAGATCAATCCCGTTTTCAAAATGTGCGTTCTTGGGCACCTTTAAATAGGACCATTTTTGCCAAAGTGGACTGAAGCTGCTTGGCGGAGGTCTGCACTCTCTGAGTGCTTTTCTAGTTAATAATATTAGAATGGAAAAAAAATATATATACATATGCATCTACAATATGTGTTCTAACACCACCTGGTAATATTGAGGTAAAAATACTACCTGTTATCTATTTATATGATTCTCTTGAGGTTCATTTGACCTTTTTTATTGAAGCCAAGGGGTACACAGACAAAGAAAGGCCCAAAGGCCCACACCAAAAGTTTTAAAACCAATATTGTCATAATAATGAAGCCTGACAAGGTAACCAAGAGATAAGGAAAAAAATTGCATGATAGATAATTGTTTTAGTGTAATTTACAGCTGATTTAAGGCATGGGTCGAAACCGACCCTAGCGTGGAGCGTGAATAGAGAAAGCTAACACAGTCAAGGGTTAATAAAAATAATACTCATGTAAAGCACAAACATTTTGACCTTTAAAGTCCTCGTTGAGCCTTTGTGGCAAACCAAAGTAATCAGACATGTAATTACTTATAATTACGTACAGTTAATCAAACAGTCACAACAAACAAATCGCTCAAACACTGGGAGTCAATGGGTAGCGTTAGCCTGCCTCTGCCTGCAGTCATCAGAAAAACTCTTCAGCAACTCTAAATTTGTGTGCTTGTTGTGACTTGTGTTTTTTTACCAGGTTATATCATGTTATCTATTTTTAGACCACAATTAAAAAACAAATCCGCGGTGGTTTGGTCATGCGCCCTGCAATTTAGTTTTGTATGTATTTCTTTTGAAAATGACACAAAGGACACATGTTTTTCTAGAGCCAGTCCATCTGCTTCAGTCAAGGTAGATGATGTAACATTACTGAAGAAAGACTGAATGATTTTAAATACCCAGAGAACATTTGGTTTCCAACAGTGCCAATATTTGCAAGGCAATTTGACTTGTACAACTATGACACAGTCATTTATCTGTGCTTCTGGTCTAATTATAGTTTTGCTGCGGTTCTTAGGCAAAGGCCAAATAAACATAACTCAAATTCCACAGATGTGTAAATAAGAAGCTGCTTTCTAGTTAGTATCCCACAACAATGAAGTGAGTAACCTGAAGTGTTAACTCAACTTTACTGGATTGCTGCTTTAAGGCATAATAAACTGAACACTAATTCTTCAGGCCACCGTGCGAACATGCCACAAACATGTCTGTGCAGAGCAGCCCTCGACACATCAAACCAAAATATTTAATGAGAAGTCATGTAAAATCAAAATTTGCTGACTCAGATCATTTTTTGGGGCAGATTCTGATGCTCACCAAAGGTTTGATTGTGACATGCCTCATAAAAACTGGGGCACGGATGCTTATGGCCAAGTGGTAGAGTCCTTTTCCCTGTTCTGATTGTTTGTGTTTGCATCAGTGTTTGTTTTTAAGATGGCCTTAGTTGGAGACAAAACAATCCTGACACTTTAGCTAGTGCTGTCTTACAAGATGTTTTTGGCTTTATTGTGACAATGCATAGGATAACGTGTCTCTCTTAACAAGTGATGTGACTTTATCTCTGAAACATAAAGTGTTTTTCTTAAATACACTGGTTAACAAGTGCAGACTGGCTGAATATCAGCTCCTTAACTATTTGGATCATTGCTGATAATAAGCTCAGTGGAGAACAAAAAATTACAAAACTTGCAAGTTTTGTTCTTTGTGATTATTGAAACAAATGAACCCACTTTTAACAACTTTTTAAGCTTAAAAGTGATTGGCAAGAGTGAAAAACTATTAGTAAGTTACCTAAACTACAACATGGAGGTTGAACTGAGAAGCAACTGCAATATTTCCAACGTATAACATCTTGTTGAGCCCTCTTCTTTGATAATTTCCTCTGAATTGAACAAACTTATCAAGTTGAGCCTCGTGGTTGCGGCACTAGCATATGAATAATTGAATATTAAAAAAAACAATCAGAAATGCTTCCTGTTGGGCCCTCTGCCATTTTTGTAGTCCTTGTTAGCAGTTAGGTAGTAACTGTCGTTAAACACACAACTGTTTAAGATTCAAAGCAGACAACACCAGATGCATTTTATTATTTCGCATTAAACATTAAGGGCTCTAATTTCGTAGACCAGGTGCAGGCGGGGCGCACCTGCCCTGCGCCGCGCCTGCGCCGCGCCAATAGGGTGTGCCCAGGGCATTTTGCAAGTTTCGTGCATGGCGCAGTTTGGCGCGGGCAGGCGCACCCACGCCTCTGTCTCTCCTACCGGCGCACGTAGCAGAGAGGAAGGAGATAAGACTTGAGTGGGTTTAACCCAGCCGAGTGTGATCGCCACCAATCAAATGAACGCTTCTCCTCGCCTTTAAATGCGCCGCTGGCGAGGCGCAGTGACAATTTCACCTCGGTGGAGAAGAAGGTCAGAGCCGCTGTCACATTTACAGCAACTGAAAGAGCGTAGGGGCCACCGGGCCGCGCATCGGAGGACACTATGTGCGTCACCGTGTGGACCACCTCGCGGGACAGATGTAATCTGTTCCTGTGTCATAATTGGAGTACAGAATTAAGTGATAATTACATTTAAACACAGCAGCAGCCTGATCCATTCATCATGCTTGTGATCCACCTGCATTCCTGGTCTGTCATCACCAAATAGCAGAACCTTTGGTGAAATTATATCTTCTCCTCATCCTCCTTGCAATAATGTACTCCATCTTTTTAGATCACGTTACGAATAAAGATTAAAACAGAGAAATATGGGCAATCACAGGTAAATCCTTAAGACACCGAGTGACTTACACTTATTCAGCGAGCGTCTCTCTCTTTTCTTTTCTTTTGAATTTCATGAGATGAGAGAAGCCGGATACTCCGTATCGGATGATGTGGCTGTTTGTGGTTGGCTGAGAGATATGAACTCGTTAGTTATGACAAACGTCTCTGATCTGACATCAGATGTGATGGGACAATTAATATAGATACAAATGTATGTACTGGTTCAGACGGTTACATTAAATAGTGGTTGTTGTGATTGTTTATTGCATTGAAATGTGCCTGACACTCTGGATACCTGCCTGTGAGGTTTTGTTGACGTGTGCGCACTGTGCGTCTGTCAACCAAATTACCACTGCACGGGGTGCGCCTCGTCTGCCCCGAGAATAGACCAGGTTGGAGCTGGCGGGCTTTCAGCGCACCTTCCGCGTGTTTTTTTGGCACCAAATTGTCACTGCCCCAAGCTGAATCTGTGGACACCTCCCCCTGGTGCGCTGTCACACCCATCTCGGCGCAGCTGGTCTACCAAATTGGCTGCGCACGGTGGTGCGCCGGACGAAATTACCACTGCGCGGGGTGCGCGGGGTGCACCAGGCTGCGCCACCCTGAGTTGCGCCAGAAAATTAGAGCCCTAAGAATCTCTTGTTCGTTGAATCCCCTTTAGTTTCGGGATTGAGAACCAGGAAGTGCTAATTGCTGACTCATCTCCATGATTTGGACTCATTCCTGCATCACTAAATCAAAGCACCTTAAACTAGGATCTTTAGGGGGTGCATTTAGATCCTGTCATACATCTGCAAGAACAAAACTCATTCTCATTGAGCATGTTTCACATACACAGGGTGAAAAGGTAAATAGTTGGTGCACTTGAGCTTATATATAGCGCTTTTCTGGTCTTTCTGACTACTCAAAGCATTTAGCTGCTTTAGCGCTTCACCAAATTTCCCTTTGGGGAATAATAACGTATTTCTTACTCTGTTTCTGATTCACACTGCATGTCATATCTACCTATTCACTCTCGCATTCACTCACTGATGGTCCTGAGTTTCATTAGCTAACACATCCACCCTCCTTCACACCCATTTACACGCCACTGATGCAGCAGTATTTGGGTATAGTGTATAAGGGTTAAGATGCATCAACAGGTGACAGCCAGAGTGGGGCTCAAACCCATAACCTTCTGATTGCTGGTAGGGCGTACCACCAGTCTGAGCCCTGACGCCCAAGGGTGCACAACAGCACATGCTCAGCACAGCCAAACATTAGAGCATTTCTTATGAACGCAAATGAAGTTATTAACTATACTGAGGCTTGTGGACAGCATGTCCTTGATGGTCTCCACGTGTATTTCTCTGAGTGCTCTTAATCATATGTATGTGTGCAATACACCAAGAAAAAGACCACAACACACTCACAACTGAAGGCTTGCAAACTCCACACAAAAGGCATCAGGGAGTGGAGACAGCACTTCTTGCTATGAGGCATGAGCTCTACCTGCTTTATCCCTGTGCAGCCCTACAACATGTTTTTTCAGTCAATAAATGAGTGGAGTGCCACATTCATCTCCTCGATAAAGCTGAATGTGCATTGATAACAGACTCCAAGGAACTCATTATACATGAAATTGCAAGACCTGGCTTGTTCCAGATAATTCCCACAACAAGGCTTGCTCTAAATCTGCCAGGCATTTTATTTGGAAAACAAGTGCTGACCATGTGCTGCAGAAAAACTCACAAAAAGAATAGAATAGAAAAATAGAAAAAGGAAATTCCATCCTACAGTACATGACTGCACTCAAACTACTTGCAAAATACAGAAAAAAAATCCCTCCCTTGTAGTTTGACTTATCCACGGCTTCTTGATAAAAAAAGTTTTGTAAGCTTTCCAAGTCTTGAAAACTTTTCTCTAACATTTTTCACTACAGATGAGGAGACGAAGACACGAAAAGAAAAACTTCATTGTCCCCAGAAAAGTGAATTCCTGACACCACCACAATTCATCACCACATCTCTAAATGAAAGCAGAAGTGTGCCGAGCTTGATGCGGACACAAATTTAACACAACACAGACGTACAAAAATAGCACTGTGAAAACCCCACTGGTGTACTCTGAGAAAAGCCCGGGGTAAGACAGGAAGCAGGAAATCGGCCTCTAATAGGGTACACACTGTACTTTTCCTCATAACAAGCACTCACACAACAGATTAACTTCTTCCAAGCTCTTGGTTGCTCATTACAGGATAATGAGTCGTTTCCAACAAAGATCTGTGCACCCTCTATACCAGTGTTTAGAATAAAAGCATATGAGGCACATGACATGAAGTTAAATAAAAGGATGTCATAAATTATCCTTTTACTACAGATAGCAGCTAAGGCTGTTCAACACAGACTGTACAATATTATCTACATTTAAATTGTGGCTGAATTGTGAAATAGCTAATGAGTCAATCACATGGTAGCAATTCATAGCAATGGAGGTTATGTTTTTGGCCCTGTGTGTCTGTTTGTCTGTTTGTTGCAGGGCTCTCAAGTTCTCAGGTCAAAGTGAGACTTTTGCTGCCTTGTGTGTTTTGGAGGGGGCAATGATGTGTAGGCCTTTGGGTATGATAATTATAAGGATTATTAAGGATTCAAATTTCAGTAAGTCATCAACCATCTATATGCACTTATCGTATTTTCAAATTAACATTGGGTTAATTAGTAGACAGGTGCTTTATCTGTCCCCTTAATTACCTAATGGGTCTAACTGTTACTTTGTGATGTTAGTTAGTATATTATATCAAGTAATGATGAAGCTGTTTTAATTCTCAATTTCAGCTCAGATTTATTGTTCGGAATTTTATTCTCTGTTCATCGATTTCCTTTCCACTATCCTACTTCATCAGATTTTATTATGCATTTGGTCTCCATTTTATTATTTAAAATTGTATTTACTTATTTTTTTATTTTCCTATAGTGTTTTTTTAATCAAATTTCTTATCATGATTTTTTATTGTCCTTTCAGTTTTAGTTCCTGTGTTTCCTCATTTTTAATTCAAGATAGTGTTTCCTCAGTCCTCTAATTCTGTTTTCTGTGTGCCATTGTGTGTGTGTGTCAGTGAGTGTGTGTGCTGTATGTGGATTGTGGGGGTGGGTGGAGTTCTGTATTTTTCATTGTATTTTATTTCTTTGTTTTTATGTAAAGCACTTTGTGCTACAAGAGGTTGTATGAAAAGTGCTATACAAATATAGTTTGATTGATTGATTGATTGTTTGATAATAATAAAACTTACTGTACTCATGTGATCAGGCACTCCAGTCGTGTGCGTGCAGTTTGCATCCTCTGCGGTCAGACCCACCGTATCTTACCCGGATACAACAGTGTTATTTTTTGATTGGCAGATGGGTAGTCGATCTTATTAACTAGGTCAAGCTCCCGTTGAGCTCTATGATGTTTAGAGCGTCTTGCTACATGTTCCAGTACATACGAAGGCGAGTCAATAAGTAACCAGCCTATCCCATTTCCGATTGACCGAGACGATCACGATTTTCAAGCCTTGTTTCAATACATGTTTTATACCTGGGTACAAAATTGTGATGGCCACAGTATTTTGGGACGCAAAAGGCGTTATTATGTTGGACTTTTTACCCAAGAGAAGTACAATAGCTGGAGTGTACTATGCAAACTTGCAAGACCAGCTGAGAACTGCCATCCGTGAAAAACGCCGAGGTAAACTCTCTAAAGGTGTTTTGCTGCAACAGGACAACACGAGAGTCCACACTTGCAAAGTCACAATGGATGCTGTACAGCGAAACGGGTATGAATTAATACCACATCCTGCCTATTCGCCTGACCTAGCTCCTAGCAACTTCTTCCTATTCCCAAACTTGAAAAAGGATATCCATGGGCGTCATTTCCAGCCTGACGAAGAAGTCGTGACGGCAGTTGAGGAGTGGGTCAATGGAGAGGACCCTGACTTTTTCAGTTCTGGGCTGATGGCACTTGAACACCGTTGGTCTAAGTGCATCACACTAGAGGGCAATTCGAAAAGAAGAGGTGGATCTCAACCGGAAATAAGTTAGGCTGGTTACTTATTGACTCGCCCTCGTAAATAGCGGTGTGACTCAGTCGGCGCTACATTGCAAATTTCCATGTGTGAGAAATACCAGGTGTGGCGTGTGAGAGTGTGAAAAGGTTCAAATGCGAGTGTCACAAGCTGAATGCGTGAGACTTGAGAGCCCTGTTGTTAGCAAGATTACATGAAAACTACTGGACATATTTTGCTGAAATTTTCAGGAGATGTTGGTAATGGCCCAAATTAGAAATGAATAGATTTTGGTGGTGATCCAGATACCCACCATTAGTGAACAATCATTTTGCCCAATAACTGTCGAACTAATAATGATATCAACATGATTCTGAGTGCTAGGTGTGGGTTTTCAGGGTCAAGGAAACATGTTATGATGGTAACTTTATTATGGAACTATTGCTTATAGATGTAACAGCAATATGTGAGCTACCTTGGCGGAGGTTTGTGCTCTCCAAGTGGTTTCTGGTTCAGCATGTGGACATGCTCAAGACAGCCTGCTGAAGTTCAAACAGAGCGCCAGAATGGGGAAGAAAGGTGTAAAGAAAATGTATATATCTTTTATCATTATGATTATACACATATTATGATCCTTTCATATGCCTGTGTGAAAAGCCTTCATGCTGAAACTAGAAAGCAGAAACGAGAAATCAAGACAGAATATCTTGTCTCTGATAACAGAAGACTGCGCCGTCACATCAGCAGAAGAACTCACAGTTTCTGAGTGAGAAAGATGACCACTGTTGTGACGCATGTTTGTGCAACTCTGAACTGCAATATTACTGGTTGATGCTTGTGTGATAAAGTGTACCTTCACTGTTTAGATATGAGAAGCTTAGACGCACTCTTGAGTGTGAGAGGAAGTTGCACTTGTTGTAAACTGCTCTGCTCCTTGTGCAAGTAAAAGACTAAAAAGCTCCTTCTCCTGTCGTTCTTTCCATCTGGGGTGTCAGTCAGGGGCAGTGTGGGAAATTTTCCTGACAAAAGGTGATTCAAGTTAGTGGTTGTTGGTGCAAGCCGGGCTGGTCTGAGTTGTTCAGAAACTGCTTATCTACTGGGATTTGAAAGCACAACCATCTCCAGAGTTAACGGGGGAAGAATAGAGGAAATATCCACTGAGCAGGGGAAAAATGCCTTGTTTATGCTGAGGAGAATGTCAAGTTTGGTGGTTTGAGATGAGAGAAAGACAACAGTAACTCAAATAACTATTTGATACCACCAAGGTATGCAGAGGCCAATTCTGAATGCACGTCAAATCTGGAAGCAGATGGCAACCAGCAGCAAAATAATAATAACTTTATTTAAATAGCACCTTTAAAAACAGAAGTTTACAAAGTGCTTCAACAGACAAAACAAAGGCAGAAAAGGCAGAACTTCGAGGTACAATAAAATCAGCAATCAGGTCAACAGAGACCACAAGAGCCAAAGGGAAAGGCACAGAGGGTTATGTTAACTAAAGCAACAAAATGAAAGAAAATAGTAAAAACTGGCAGGATTGAAACAGCTGATGTAATTTAGGAATACACTAAATCCATATAGCTCTCCATGTCTACACGTACAGATGAAGAACATTGGTGGAGAAGGTATTTCGTTTAAAATATAATGACAAGGAGACGACAAGACAGTAAATAGATAATAAATTTACAGATACATAGATAAATTTAAGACTGTTGAAAGTTGACGACATCACATCAGGGAGACAGCAAAGAAGAGGGCAGATACAGGACAGGTAAAAGAAAAAAAAAATACATAAAATAAAATGGAATTAAAAATAATGATATAAAAAAGGGAGTATATCAAAACAAGAAAAGATAGTTAAAACAGGACTAAAACGATGAGAAACCGTGAGGAGGGTAAGAACAGTAGAGCTTAAAAATAGTAAAATAAGAAAGGTCAGCTGTGTCCAATCATATCCTTTCTATTATCCACATGGCGACTAGTAGAGGGTCTTACTCAGACATCACTGAAATGGCACAAGAATCGTCCCATATTTAATAACTTCAATCTTATTACTGGTGGAGTTCCTTTTCACAGTGGTCAACAAAAGGCATTCACACTCTTTCGGATATTTGAAACAATTTGGGAATGAGGGCATTTGATGACTTGGTCTCAGAGCATAATCTTGCTAGAAGCTCGTTCTTCTTTTACCTCCAGCTCAGATTAGCATTGCGCACATACGGTGTCCCATGGGGAGTAGCCCTGAAAACCCACTCTCTTCACTCGCTACTGGACACAAAAGGTCGTACTAGGGGCTTAGTGTCAAAGTTATATGTTCTCTTAAACACCAGGAGCGAACCTCTGTCAGTCCAGGAAGCTTGGAGAAGGGATCTGGGCTCCTCTGAGGATGATATCTGTTGGGCCACAGTCTGGAATAATTTAGATCTCACCTCCAAAAATCCTAACCACAAATTGATTCATTTTAAATTTTTACACAGTTTGTATCTGACTCCCAGAAAGCTCTATTTGATGAAATTAACACCCTCTCCTAATTGTGAGCTCTGCCCTTCTGGCGAGATAGGTTCTTTTATGCATATGTCCTGGGATTGTCAGGGGGTTGTTTATTTTTGGAGAATGATTTGTGCAACCTTATCTGATTTGCTTAACTTTAGGGTACCGTATAACCCAAAGTTGCTACTTCTGAATGACACCTCCTCTCTAACTCTCTCCTCTTATCAAAAGCTTCAACTATTTGTCTGCCTGACAGCAGCAAAAAAAATGTTGGCGCTTCGTTGGCCACTCTCTTTCCATTAGTCAGTGGTTGAGATCTTTATTGGATACATTACATTTGGAGCTATCAGTGGCAAGAATGCATAACGCCAAACAATCCACCATCCACGCATGGACGTCCTTTTTTTTAATTTGCCTTCCTGTGTTCCTTCATGTTATACATCGTTAATTCATGTCATTGCACCCTTATGTTTATTCTGTTTCAAATGTAATCCGGCCATAAAATGTTATGAAATGCCGCCGGGGGGTTGGGGAGGGTTTATTCCTTGTTGTGCTTTTATTGTGTATTTTTGTTCTAAAAATGCCAATAAAAAATTGTTAACAAAAAAAAAGAAAAGTAAAATAAGTAAGTAAAAAAGGATCATGTAGAAGCTAAAAAGTGAGTTTAAAGATGTGATTTAAGAGATGTCACTGATTCAGCTCGCCTTATCTCCTCGGGCAGGGCGTTCCAAAGTCGAGGAGCCCTGACAGAAAATGCTCGATCATCTTTAGTCTTCAGCTTCGACGTTGGAACAGCCCAGAGGCCCCCGCCCGAGGATCTGAGGCTGCGGGCTGGCTCATAAGGAATAAATAATTCAGAAATGTAGGTTGGAGGCTTTAAAAGTGATCGCTAAAATCTTAAAATCAATTCGAAAGTGGACAGGGAGCCAGTGGAGAGAGGCAAAGACAGCGGTGATGTGATGCCGTCTGTTAAAACCAGTTAAAAGCCAAAAGTCCACTGAAGCCACTCATGTCAGCTAAAACTGAGGCTACAGTTTACACAGCCTCATCCAAATTTCACAATAGAAAATTGGAGTGTTGCCTGGTCTGATGGGTCTCAGTTTCGGCTGCCTCAATCAGATAATAGGGTCAGAATTTGGCTTGAACAACATGGTTAATGCTGACACGTTCTTCCAAATGGGTTTTAGTTGATTACAGCATCAATCACTTCAGAGAGATAAAATAAATACATAAATAAAAAGCCTGAACCACAGCTCCACACTAGCCTGTTTACCCTCCAGGCCTCAGTGCAAGTCACATGACTGACAACTATCAATACTTACGTGTAACGACTTGACCAAAGCAATAGTCACCTGCAGAGAACTAAGGGCTGGTGGTGTTATCACAGCTAACGTTAGCCATATTCCTGTCTTCAAACCAGCTTCACATCATCATTGCTGTAATCCAAGATTAAATAAAGAGACATTTCCCTCACTGCTTGCTGAGTGTATGTTTTATATTCTGAGACTTTCATGTGACGCTAAGTAGAGGCTTTTCTGTGCGGCCTGTTGTTACTAAGTTTCACAAGCTTTACTCCAATCAGAGCAAACTTTTAAAAACTTTTGCCAACATGATCAAGGGTGAAAAATCTTTTGAAGGAAAGAGTTCAACAATGCAAGAAGTCAACAAAACAAGGCAGCAGCTTGAGTCATGAATGAAGTCAGCATTCTTTAAAGCTGATAGAGAGCTAATCAAACCACATATGAATCATTGTCCTCCCACTGATCTTAAACCACAGAACATTTTTTGACTCTTTTTTGCATCCTGTAAGAGCAGAGAGAGAAAACACATGAATGATTTAATCAAAGGTTTCACCCTCACCACGTTCAGGCTCCCACATCTTCAGACAGTCTCTCGCTGAACACATTTCTTGAAGGGGCTCCTTTTGGAAACGCATACTTTAAGTTAAGAGGGTGGAACACAACGTGATGCAATGCATTCATAGGCTTTCACACTCTTTCAAAGTTCAATCAGAGAGCCTTTTAACTATAGACTGAACTTTTACAACTGCTATGAAAGTGAATGTCGTTATCAGTCCAGAAAAAACGTCATACTGAAAGTCTGTGGCCAAGAGTGTGATACTGCTACGGCTGCTTTTCTTTGAGTCAAAGTGTCACACTGTTAAATACTGTATCTAAGCAATGAATCTTTTAACATAGAGGTTTACCTTGATATCAATTTCCCACACTTGACTGTCCCTGTCTCACACACAGCTGTCTGTCTGTCACTCTTTCACAGAATGTGCATGTTTTACACAGTTAATTCAATGACAGAGACCCAACATCGATGAAGACACATTCAGGGAGAAATTTGGAGGCAGTGCTCCTCTCCAGCCTGGCAGCAGAGACAGTCATTATGTCCCGAGCTTTCTCGTCTGTGCCTGCTGCCGTTGCAGTGCTCACCTATGGGAGTTCATAGCAGCTTGTGCACCAGATAAAGCGGATTACGTGTGATGTAAGGAAAAGACACGCAATGCCACTCGTTAACAATGAGCCAGAAATACAGATTAAAATGATTGGGCATGAGTCTCAAACCTTGTGTCTTAATCAAGTCTGAAGTTACTTCTGGGTGCAGTTTAAGTCATACTCAAGTCCCAGTCTTGAACTTGAGTCCCCAACTCTGATACATGTATATATGTAAATGATGACCCGCTGCTGTCTGTTACAGAAAGAATCTGCCTGGCAGGCCTTGCATCAGTGAAAAAGATTACAGCACAGCAGAGGAAACCTGCTTTTAAGCTTTTTGAACATTTCTTACCTGGAAATTTCATCAGCAAGAATTAGTCCCAATTTTACCCCTTAGCCCTTGGTTTTGCCCGTTCACATCTAATGAAGGGGTATCCCAATTCTCCATAAGGTTAAGGGGAAGGGCTACACAGCCCTTGAAATGAAGACAGACCGGGACCTCACTCTAAAGGAAGGGGTATGAGAAATTTCCCATAATACACCGCGCCCTCTGACAAGATGGCAGAGCTGAGACCGAAGGAAGCGCATAATTATAAGTAATTATTAAATCATTAAGTAAATATTAATCATATTTTGAATTGTTGGTGGTATTTTAAATTTTTTTGTTATAATAAGCTAGCTTTTGCAGCTGTAGCTACGGCTATTGTCGCATCTGCCTGCGTCACAGCCAGTGAGCGGCTCTGGGTGATGACGTAGCGGGAATCGGGCAGCGTCTTGTTTCTTAGGAGTGTGTTTTCAACCCTTCCCCTTGGCCCTCACAACAGAAGGCTAAGGGAAAGGGGTAGACAAAGGGTGAGACGAAGGGGAAGGGCTAAGGGGTACAATTGGGATTCACCCTCAGTGGTGCAAAACCGCACACCATTTCAAAAGAGATAGATTTGATATCTAAGTTGAAGGACTGTTAGGATGAATTTTATTTATTTTTTTTGCTTTTCCGTGCATCATTTTGGTCTTGGATAAATTTCTTTCAATAATCTCTGTATCCATGTTTACCTATGAATATACATGACACAGAGAAAGCTGAGTCTGGCTTTGAGACAGAAACAAGAGAGCCACAGAAACTGACCACATGCATGCTCTTGTCTAAAGAGAGTTGTATCCATAGAAGGACACTACATGAACATTAATGCCTTTATAACTGAATAAGAACCTTTGCCTCCTTGTCAATTTTCCCAATGAACCATCCGTAAAAAACTGCTAAGATAATCCCCCAGTCTTGTATTAAGAATCGTTCTTTACTTGCATCTCGAACTATCAAGGATCTACTCTTCAATTAAGCTTTGTCTGTGTAGGTGGTGGTGCAAAATAGGTTGATTGTGGTAGGAGTGGGTGTTAAAATGGTAAAAATTGTTAGAAGTTTGATACGGATAAGCTGTGATGTTGACAATTTGTACAGTTTTTAACAATTCAAAAAAAAAAAACAAAAAAAAAAAACAAAAAAAATTGTGTTGCTTCCACTATTATGCGAGATCCACAATTTACTGTGTAAGTGTCCATGGACTTTCTGCTGAAAATTCCTTATCTCTCTGTTTTTTTGCCTCATTTTGCCAAAAATGAGTCCTCAACAGTCTGTTGTAAAAAGTATCCTCTTATGATGTCTTTAGGGGTACACCTGCTCCCTAAGCCAGGTTCGTTCAGCCCACATCAGAGAAAAAACATGTTCAGACCTGTTTGTGCTGCCAAAGTAAACATTAGAGTGCATCCATGGAAATTTAGCCACATCCAGTTCTTGAGAGGGGTGTGGTTTTTAGGATTTACAATAAAACAGCCTGTTCTGAGCGTGGCTTTAACAGAGGGACCTACAGGCAAGCCAAAATCCAATATCTGTCTGGATATTTTTAGATTAAATTCTAAAAACATGTTTTGGGATTATCTTGGATCAGTGGAAACTTTTTGAAAAGAAGTAAAAAAGGAGACTTAAAGTCACAATGTGAAAATTTAGCTAGTGGTTACATTGGCCAATAAGAAAAGCAGAAAGCCTCCATTGCTAAAATGATTAACAATTATCTTATTTACTTCTTTTTGTTTTTATTTGTCAGGGACCATGTACAGAAAAAAAACATTAAACTCATCAGAGTAGAAATGCTCTGCACCAGATTAAAGCTTTCTAGCTAATTTCCATCTGCAGTCCCTGTGGCAGGTAAAGGAGAAATGAAGGTATAATGTAAAGGGCATTTACAGTCTTTACAGGAAGAGCATAAAAGAATAGAAAAATACATTTTAGTTCATAGAAAGTGCATACAGTTATGTTGCAAAGACACCGATTTAAAACAGAACAACACACTCACTTACACTCAAAGGTATAGAAATAATTATGACAAATTTATGTTTAAAGACTAGTCAACATCTAGTTGAACATCTTGTTAAGTTGTAGACCATGATACCTTAATTTTTTTATCACAGTCTTCTGCAATTAATGTCCTCAAAGTATATGAGCGCGTCTTGTAATGGAGTGGTTTAATTATCTGTGGTTCTCTCCTTCAACCATTGTGTTTATATTTGAAACACTGTCTGTCTCAACAGGGCACAGAAATAAATCCACTGGGTTGAATAAAGTCCTTTGTATGCATAAAAGAATCCAGTAAATCCAGCATGACCCTGTTATAAAAATGATGGCTCAGATTGTTTGGATATTGTAAAGGGCATCAGGGTTTTATCAGAGTCTAAATGTCAGCCCTCCAACAGTCCTCAGCTGTAATCTCACTTTGAACAACATCAGCCTGCATCATGAATCAACACGAACATGCGGCGGTAAACAATAGTCATCACGGCCTTGACCAAAATGCATCTTATTTGAGATGGCATTCAGATAGGAGTGGATCTTGATCCGCTGCCCAATATGCCCACAGCTTTCTAATACTTAATTTACGAGGCTGCATCGCACTGTGCAATGTGATCCAGGCCCGTCATCATGGCAACGTGTATCAGAAAAGGACAGCAGATGGTGTTTTCATTAAAGAATTCAAGCTAATAAAAGAATCAACCCAGTGACTTTGTCTTTGAGTCTGCAGTGCACTTATCACATTACATGAAGTTCTGAGGCTGCCAGGAAAAAGCACATGGGGCAAAGACTGCAGAAACACGAGGGCCATTCAGTATGATCCTGTAACACTAAAAAAAAAAAACACAAGATTGATCTCTCACTGGAGATTGAGAGTCGAGAAGGTCCAAACGATGAGACCAATAATCCGTGCAGCGGACTGAGACATGATGAACGACTGACAGCTGGAGCTAAGAATCAGCTGCAGGACCATAAATGATGTCTGGCATCTCACTCATCATCATTACATCTCAGCTCCAACACAATTACTCATTCTGAAGAGTATTTTAGTCTAAAACAATCATCTAGTGTTGAAGTCTGAGTTAAAATTCACACTCAGATCAACAGGAGCTAAGCTAATCAGCTTGCTTTGAGGTCCACTTGGTAACTTTATGATGCATTTATGCTGGCTTGGAAAAAAGAGAATTTGATGTAGGTAAGTATTTAATGGAATTTGAAGGGATGGGGGTTTAGATTTTGGCTGAACCTTGAATAAATGTTGTTAGATGGGGGTGGAAATTGTCTGTTTTCTTGGCAATGACTAAGAACTAAAATTGGACAAAGTTCGTTCAGTTTTGCTGCGCCCTCAGCATGGAAAACTACAGCTGTCAGAACACTTTGGAGGCTTTCGTTCTGATGGATAAACAGCATGAGACCATTGAACAGTGCCTGTGTTTCTTAACTGTTCCTGCACTTTCCTTGCTAAAAACCTTGCACCTACAAAAAATGTGTATATAACTTATATTGTTACCTTTCCATGATGTTTTGTTTTTCATGAAATATGCTAATAACCTCTTGTCCAGGTCACCTTTGTGAAAAATATTTTGATCTTAATTGGTTTCTGCCTGGTCAAATAAAGGTCCAAAACATAAATAATCACACCAGTTACATAATATAACTGAGTTAATGTGCATAAACAAATTATCTTGAAAATATTCAAAGTATTTACACTATTTTGCCTGTTGAATGAATTAATATTTTTTCAGCTTTTCAATCATTTTGTTAATCCACAGCAATCCCCAATTTGAGCGTCGTATTATTTTATTAAGCGCCTTGTGTGTTCTTTTTGTTAAGTGGCAATAAAAGAAGAGAAATTAAATGATCCTGCCAGAGTCCTGCCCAAAACACACCTTTGTAAAGCAATGGCACATACACCATCCTTCTTCTGCTACGTGCCTGACTTTGCGCTGGCATTATGCATCCTAAATTTAGTCAAGCAATTTTTTTTTTTCACAAAATAGGGCCTTTTATGCGTGTAAAGAAATGGACCCAGTTTTTTTATTACCAGTTTCAGACCATTTCCAAGGCCAGGTCAGCTCTGTCTTTTACTGACACTAAAAGAATCTTTCATGGTTTTATTTCAGCACAGTTAGACTACTGTAATGCCATTTTCACCTGCCTCAGTGCTCATGCCTCAGGTCAACTTCAAATTGTACTAAACTATGCTGCAAGACCACTGACAGACAAAACCCACCTTCCACATCACGCCTGTTAAAGCTGCACTCCACTGGTTACCGGTTTCTTTCAGAATATATTTTTAAGTTTTATTTTTAACTTACAAAGCCTTACATGGTCTTGCACCTGAATACATAAGTGGGTTATTGACACCATACTGCCCAACAAGGCCCCTTGGGACAGCTGCTTTAGGCCTGCAAACAGTCCCAGAGTCAAAGCTGCAGTCAAGGGGTGACAGACTTTTGCTGCACCTCAGCTCTGGAGCAGTCTTCACTTCAGATTCAGTCTACAGAAACGATTTCTGTCAGGTCAAGTCATAGACCTGCCTTTCCAGCTGGCATTTAATTTTATCGTGGTTTAGGCAAAATTATTTTAACATCATTTGATGGCTTTTGCCTTTATTTCATGATTGCTTCTTTTCTGTTTTAACTATATGTCTGTACTTTTCTGTTGTGCTTAAAGGTTGTATGTCCTGGTGTGTTTGACCGTTCCATCATGTCTTAGGTGTCCTATTAAGTAAGGATTTAAGTTAATAAAAAAAATACATGTAATCTCAATAGACGATCAGATGCAGCTCTTTTTCCTTCCCCTTTGGAAACACTCAGATCTGAGAGGGCGTGGAGGCTTCATCAGAATCTGAATCAGAAATACTTTATTAATCCCCAAGGGGAAATTTGGTTGTTTCATTTGCACCAGTATAGCAGTTGTAAATATCAGACGAAGACATTAGATAGATTGAAGCATTAATTTAACTAAAATAAAGTCAAATAAAATGAAATAAAGTCCAATAAAATTAAATAAAACAACATAAAATAAATACAACTAAAAATGAAAATAGATGAAATGAGAATGAAATTAAGTTAGCATGTTGCAACATGCAGAGCCTTTAAACAATATCAGCTTCCTTATGAAGGAAAATAAGTAAATTTTAAGTAGAAATGAGACTCTGAATGAGGTCAGGAATACACAGTATTAACAATTAACAATATTTACAATAAGGATATGAATATATCTGTGACAGCACCTTTTGTCTGAAGGTACAATTGACAGCGGTTACAGTTTGTCAGTAAGAATGTTTTCTGGGAATTAAGTTTATGTATTTACTTATTAAACATGATTATTATCATGAGGCTACAATAATGAGTTCTGCGCTAATTAGCTGCTCAAGCCATGTCCAATGGGAGAGAGGTGGAGGGGTTAGCAGGCTGTGGAGCAGACTTTCAAAACAGTCAAAACACACATGTAGATGGAGGCTCTACAGCTGTTACATATTAAAAGCATCAGTAAAAAAGTATTTTCAGGGGCATTTTCTTTAAAAAGAGGTACAGCGCTGAGAGTTTAGTTAAAGGTTTCATGTTCTTCTGCTCCTTCTAACAACATAAAAAGCAAAGAAAAGAGATTTTGCAGCACATGGAACATTTAATATTTGTGATGTCTTTTTAAAGTTTGCTTCTATAAAGTACTTTGTGCTTCTGCCTTCAAAAGCGCTGTTTATAAAAGTATTATAATAATGATTATGAGCATTTTACTTTCTGTGAATTCAAAATAACCTTCATGCCTTGTTTCTGCAGGTGTGGCATTGGCAAAAGCTCCACAAGCCCCAATAGATGAGACCATTGTGCATCAATCATGGTTTTATTTCAATTTTAAAATATTCACTTATTTTGCAAAAGTTCAATCTTTTGTTGACAAGTAATAACATTTTCACCTGATGCATTTGACCTTTTCCATTTAGTATCCACTTCATATTTGATGCTTCATCTTTATTGTTTGTACTTTGACCTCATTTTGACCCCACTTTAGTTTCAAACTATATTTTCACTTTTATTTTCCTGATTTTTTTAATCCTTGGCTCATTGGCGGTTTTAACCTTTTGACCTCACTCTTGACGTTTCAACTTTATTACCATGTTAAAAACACTCAAATGTAACACTCACATCTTCTTTCTTCATTTCAGCACTTTGAACTTGACACTTGGGCTTGCACTCACTGTTACCATGACAATCTTTTCGTTTTAAGTTGACCCCTCCACCTCAAAGGAAAAAAAAGTTCAATAAATAAAACATCAGCCCTGGAAAAGCTTGTTTTTTCTTGTGTAAGAAACTCAAATGAAAACTTTGATTTAATCCTAACTTTAAAATCTGATATTTTACTTTATTTCTATACTCTTAGCTCATTTTTGTGCGAAAGGAAGCCTATTTGTTTTCATTTAGATTATCCCTTAGCTCCACAGCCAATTTTCCTTTTCCCCCCACAATGCTGGCTTTATGGCATGAAATTAACTATATCATACAAGCTTCTAAGTAAATTCAGCCCCCGTCTTTTTAAATTAAGCAAACCATTGTAGCCGATCTTCTTTTTCTAGCACTTTAATTACCTGACGTTTAACTAGGCTCACTACGTTTTGTTGAAACAGCAGGATGAAGTGTTTCAGTTTGTTTTTTTCTTTTAATAAAAGGCAACTTAAAATAAAATACTCCCAATGTGAACAAATCATCAAACTGTTTGTACACTTGCTCTTTGAGTGGAGTTTTGAAAACAGGGTTATTTGATTAAAATACCAAAAAAAAAACACATTGAGAAATGGGGGGGGGCTTAAAGACAAACAATAATATCTTAAAAGGAAAAGGACAGGGAGCCAGTGAAGGGAAGCCAGAACAGGGGAAGTGCGTTCGTGTTAAAAGACGAGCAGCCGTGAGTCAGATGAAATAGTGTAAACTGATCCCTGCACAAACCTCGTCTATAATACTGCCCTACAAAGGCAAAGTGCAGTATCTGCAAAGATGCCAAACAAAGAAAAACAGCTTTTTCTGGTTTTGTTTTTTTCACCAAGTGTAAGTATGAAATCATATTTAACCACCAAGTGTATGATTTATTAGATTAAAGGGAGGGGAATTTAATGCATGCTGTATATTGACATTCATGCTAAACTTGGCAGTTTTATAGGCTATACTGCACTTTGCCTTTGTTTTACTGCAGTATAATTACATGACCATACAATGATGTACTGCAGTATGTGCAGTAAGTAAGGCCGTTTCACTTTTATTTTTTAAATAATAGTTACCTCCGCCGTTATGTTTTTGGGAGGGTTTGTCTTTCTGTCTGTTAGTTAGTTAGCAACATTACTCCAAAAGTTAAGGATGGATATTGATGAAATTTTCAGGGAATGTCCGGATTGGGATAAGGAACAAATGATTAGATTTTGGAAGCAATCCAGATCTGGATTGCTTCTGGATCCAGAAATTTTTTAAAGGGTTCGTTAACATTGGGAGATAGGGCCATTTTCGACATTTCTGCATATAACTCCACAAATAATGGTCAGGGCACTTTGGAAAAAAATACAGGACAAGTTTCTAACATGCTCTACAGTATATCAAAGACTGATCCCGATAAAGGAATAATTCTGGATACTATGATCCAGAATATGAAAAAATAGGGGACCTTTGGAATTTTCATCATAGGAAGAGAACAAATGAAGCTATAAACATGCAACAAACACCATTACATAGCCAAGAAACTGTGGAATCTGGAATATGCCAACGGATTTGCTGTATCTTCAAAAGCTAGGGAGCTAGATCCAGAAGAAAACCGCCATTAAGGAAAATGCGATTTTCGTGAATAACTGCTGAACTATTGTTGATATCATTATGAATTCAGTTCCCAATGGTATGTTTTCATGGTCAAGGAATCTAAATATGTAGTCTAAATAAATGTGGGACTAATATTTATGGTGCAAATGACAAATAGGGGGAACTGTGGCGCTTGGCGGAGGTCTGCACTCTCCGAGTGCTTTCTAGTTGGCATATTAATTTTCAATATTGATACATTATTTTTCGCTGCACCCTCCACTACTGCCAACACCAAATGTGTAATTATCTCCTCCTTAATGATGATAAAAAGCAACAACAAAACCATAGAGTTATCTATGAATGTTTTTGTTTTGTTATCAGAACAGTGTTTATTTCTCAAGCATTTCATCTGTGACTTCACACTAACACAAAATAAAACACAAAATCAGACATTTTAACAACATTCTACATTGGGCTCTAACACATAAAATGCAGAGCTAATCAACAAACAAGCACTATAATCTAAATGTTTAGCAGCAACAGGTTAACTAACACAAGTCTGAGTGGAGATGACCCAAATTTGGTCCTAAAACCAAGGCAAACTGCAGTATCTGCTATTCTTCGTAGTAAAACCAAGGCTGCAGTATCTGATAGTCTTCATGTTGAAACCACGGCAAACTGCAGTAAGTGCAGTTACTGCAGTTTGCCGTGGTTTACAGTGCATTTTTGAAGTTACTGCAAAGTAACAAATGGCAATATCTCAGAGAAATTAAGCAGGAGCCCTATGAAACGTTAAGAGATAGAAGAGCAGATACTGCACTTCTGATAAGTGCAAAAAAAATGGATCCACATATTCTACCAAGAAAATGGGTCTTGGTCCATTTCTGACCTATTCTGAAAATTTTTCTCATATTCTGCTCATAACTCTTTGAGTTATCCTGTCAACAAACAAACAAACGCTGGCAAAAACACAACCTCCATGGCAGATGTAAGAATAAGACAGAAGTGGTCAGACTTAAGTGAAGCTTTTTTGAAGTTCCTAGCTTGTGGCAATTTTGTGACTCCAATAGGTAAACAATGCCAGACCCATTCTGACCCTGTATCCCCCCCTTTGTTCTTAAAAAGGTTATATGTCTGCAAATCTGGCTCATATATTCATTTTTGATGACTGCTGGGGTATGTTCACCATCACTGTGTTCATACACAAAGTACCGTACTTTCTCGATCATAACATGCACTTTTTTGCTTTTAAATAAGGTCTAATTTTTTGGTTGTGTATTATACATGAGTACAAGCAAAATACTTAAAATATTCCGTCGCGCCAACTTCGCAATTGCAACACATCTGATACACAAAGCCAAAATATTCTCTTTCTCTGCGAAACATTCATGCCAAACTTGCGTAATTCTTATTAAACTGTCTGTTAAACTCTTCTAATCAAATATTTTGGGTCTTCAATCAATCAATTAATCAAAATTTATTTGTATAGCACTTTTCATACAAAGTTTTGTGGCACAAAGTGCTTCACAAAGAAACAAAGACATGAAATTAAAACGGAGAAAATTGAACACAATGAAAAATACCACCCACCCTCGCAATCTACATACAGCACACACTCAGTTACACAAACACATACAAAGACATGAGGAAATGATTCTAACAGAAAACAGAATTAGAGGACTGAGGAAACACCATGTTGAATTAAAAATGAGGAAGGAGCTAAGACTAAAATGACAATAAAAAATCCTGATAAGAAATTAGATTAAATTAATGAATAAATATACTTTAGGAAAATAAATAAATAGGTAAATAAAATACAATTTTAAACAATAATATTGTAAAATGAAACAAAATGCACTGAAGTAAGATAGTGGAAAGAAAATCAATGAACAGAGAATATAATTCCGAACAAAAAATCTGAGCTGAAATTGAGAAATAAAACATATTAAGAGGGTTAAGATGAATACATAAATAAGATTAAATAATAATAATAAATAAAATCAGGTAAAAGCCAGACTAAAAAGGTAGGTCCTGAGTTTGCTTTTAAAAATATGAACAGTAGTTTCTGCTCTCAGGTCTTCAGGTGGACTGTGCCACAGACGGGGCCATAATACTGAAACGAAGCTTCACCGTATCTTTTAGTTCTAACTCTGGGTACCATCAATAAAAGAACCTTAAAATCAATTCTAAAAGATACAGGAAGCCAGTGCAGAGACTTTAAAATCGGGTGATGTGAGCTCTCTTTCTGGTCTTCGTCTTAATTAGTTAAACTTTGTGTCATCGTTTGATTCTCAAGTGTTTCCACTCACTGACAAGCACAGGGCTCCGCCATCTTGTGAGCAAAGCTGCACTGTGATTGGTCGAAGACATCGGCAAGTTGATAGCTGCTCTCTGATTGGTCGGTACACTACGACTGAGCATGCTCGGGCAGAAATTGAGTGATTGCGCATGCGTGAAGCAAAAGGTGTTTCCGCATCCGATTGAGAGAGAAAATCGTGTATATTATGTGAAAAAAATGAAATTTCATTGATTAAAACTTTGAATAAAGGTAATTTTTGAGTTGCCTGAGAGAGTAAGGTTTGGGGTGTAAAATTTGGGTGCATGTTATACTCGAGTACAGCGTTTTTCAGGCAAAAATCGTGAAAATTTGGGTGCATGTTTAATAAACCGAGAAATTACGGTACCCCTTACAGTGCTTTATTCTCTCTATCTGCCCCTTTAAGGACCTCTGCAGGTCCAGTCCCCTCTGATTGGTGTACAGGTTAATGCTGGCAGTTTTTCAGTTCAGCTCTGCTAAGCACCATGTTGTCAACAACTCTGCATTCATTCCAACGTCTATGTTCTGCAATGGGCTTGCTGCCATGAATCAATGGGCCGCGTATTTGTGGGGCAGAGGGAATTCGCCATTTAGACAGCTGATGGTGTCATAAACATCGTGACAGTGAAGAAGTGCTGATGCCTCGTACTTTTTGTCTTGTTCATAGAAATGCTCCCATGCACGGAGGAGATTGTTAAAAATAAGAGCATATAAAAGTCAAAAGGCGTTATATGGGCTCTTTAAGATTATTGTTCAGGGTTTTTCTATAACTGATAGATGAGAAAGACAGTGGATAAAGTTGGATAGGAGATAACAGTGGGAGAAGACGTGGCAAAGGCCTAAATCAAAATTAAACCCATGCCAGCCACATGGTTCTGAACATGGGGTGCACTGGCCTTCTGCTCAGATACTGGTGCCCTGTACGTCCTATAACTAATCTGATCATCATCAAATCAGGGAGGGAGTTTGTGTAAAGTTTGAACAAAATCTGTCAACTGTTCTTGTGAAATGGCATTGACAAAACTGCTTTTTCAAAAAAATGGTTAAAATGAAGCTTCATGATTTTGACCTTTGACCTAAGACCTTCAAAATCTAATAATTTCATCTTTGCATCAGAATGGGTATCTGTGCAAAATTTGATGGAAACACCTTCAAGCTCTCTTGAAATATTACATTCACAAGCGAAGGATGACTACAAGACACCATGTCCTTGACCTTTGACCTATAACCTCCAAACTCTGATTAGGTAAATCCAGGTGGACATTTGTTTAAGTTAAAGGAAGATTCCGTGTTGACTTCTGGAGATAATAATTCTTAACATTTAACCTACGGATGTACAAACAGACGGCACAGATCATAACATCTGTGGCCACGGCTGTCTCTGGCAGATGGGAATAGAATTTGTACTTTAGTTGTAATCAAATAAAATCTCTACTTTAGGCACTTTGTGGCTTTATCACCAATATTACAGGGCTGGAAAATATCGAGCACAGCACTTCTCACGTCATGCAGGTCTTGATTTAGGTTGCATCTTAAATATTTCAAACCTTAAGTTCTTCTTTGAAGAGGTCAAAGCTAACTCTGTCTGATGGCCTTGAAAACCATGTGTTTGCCCACATAGCAAAACAACTTCAGCTTGAAATGTCACCTGACTCTACCAGAAAATCAAAGCTATAACCCAGAAGACATACCCCAGCAAACATCTGACTCAGTGAGAGGTGTCAGGATGACCCATGACATTCATGTCTTCAATAAAACAAATACTGTCAGCTCTCTGAAATCGTCTTTGCTTGGCCTAGAGGAACAAATCGTCTCTCCTTCACTTTCATTTTTCCAATCCTATAAAAATTGGAAAAAATTAAACTGAAGTTGACAACTTCTTTGTATTGGCTTTCTGCTTTAAACAACTCAAACTCTGACAGAGCAGACATATCCAGCTGATTGAAATGTGATGTTTAACACAGCTCCAATTTCGGCAGGTAGATCAATCATGACATGGGAATGTTTTGAGAAATGGGAAACTTAACATTAGGCCAAGATGAACAAGAAAATCCAAGAAAAAAATTGCTTTAAAAGGAGATACTGGCTTGAACAGCATTGGTTTCATTTTTGAGTGAGCTGTCTGTGACACAGAGCAACATTATTTAACATTTTTTGTCCTGATAATCACTAAAACCAGACTGATTTGATTTTTTCATCCTTGTGTCCAAATCCCAGCTACTGGTATGAGTAATTACTTGTGATTGGTCGTAATTAAAAATGTTCCCTGCAGCTAATTTCCCAGTGGATTAAACTGAAATTAAGAGTCAGAATACTCAACAAGTTCAGGGGTAAGAAAACAGTCTGAAAATGCTCAGACAGAGCACAATTGACTAAAGTGGAGGTGTGGAAAATCTTAGTTTTGTAATGTTGAGCTGGGTTATTGTTTCAGACGAAGTAGTATAGGGGTGGGATGAAATATCGATTCAGCAATGCATTTGAATTATTCCCCTCCCAATTCAATATCGATTCAGCAAATCCTCTGAATCGATTCACCTCCTGGCCAGTGGGGGGCGCTGTGCCCTTATTCAGTGTTTATCCAGCTGCCACCGGTCACAGAAGAAGACATGCTTACAGAGTGATGGGACTGAGAGCTGAACATGAGAGTGATTTAAAGGTGGTTTATCAGTATTTTCTGTGTAAGTAATGTAAAATATTAAACACAACAGCATTAGTATCATTCTGGAGTGTTTTCTTTTCGTTCTTTAGCCGTATTTTCTCTGTGTTTTGCCGTATTTCTGATGTGTTTTCCGTGTGTTTTATCGTCTTTTTTTGGCAGTTATCATATTTTTGACCATAGTTAGTTTTTTTATGGATTCCATTAACAGTAATTTTAGAAATATTGGAGGAAGAAATGTCGAGATCTCTGTCTTCAGCTTGACAGGAACTGCTTCAGGGACTACCATCAGTAAAAAAACGCCTGGACATGGTCTAATATAACAGGCTGTACCATGGACACTAAATGCTGTGGTCAAACAAAAATGTTTGAGTTTATGTAAAATAGGTGAAGTTTATTTTTGGTCATCTCAGAAAATTTCTACATGTTCATTTACAATTGTTACTGAAGATAATCCTGTTAAAAATCAAAATCAGTTTTTATCTTGTCTTGTAATTACACACTGTTTTAAGCATTTATAACATAATAATGACATATACTTGCAAGAATTGTTTACTTTTATTTCTCATGAAAAAAGGGTGAAAAATGTATTCAAAGGAGAATTCCTGACGCATTTATTGACAAAAAAGACCAGGTGGACATTTATAATTATAGTGTTAACTGTCATGATTTTACTTTTGTACTCCATATGCACAAATAAGTTATTACTGTGCAAATTTTTATTTTCAGATGTTTGCTCAAAAATATGAGGTGACATACCACATATGTTCACATTGGCATCAAAATAAAAAAAGTCAAAAATTGTCAACAGGTACTCTAATTATTTGTGTATTTCTACTTCTTACTGAATCTATACTGAATCGAATCGCCACCTAAAGAATCCAAATCAAATCGAATCGGGAGTTTTTTCACAATGCCCAGCCCTAAAGTAGTATCACAGTGTCTTTAAGGAAAAACAGCCTTTCTTGGACACACACACGTAATAATAAGGGTTAACATGCCAGTTTAGCCCTTGCAATTTTCTGATATTTTAGTTAGCTTGCTTATTTTTTGGTAATAATGCAAGCTCTCTCAAGAAAAAAACAGTGTTTTTACAGAACAACATTGGAATATTATACTATAATATATAATATATAATATAATATATAATAATGATATAATAATATATAATATAATATAATACTATTGGAATATTCATGCTGTAATGACGTTAAGTCATTGTATCAAAAGTTGTTAACCTGAACACCAGATGGACCGTTCAAAATATTTCACAAGTCCATCTGGAAAAGAGCCCATAGAAAGTGTTTGGGGAGGGCAGAACCTTTGGAGCAGGTGAAGCAGGTGATTGGACGATTGTTCCATCAATCACATTCATTACAGGTCAATCAGATAATGCAGTAGGCGGGCGCTACTGCACTGCAGAACATGAGCTGAACCATAAAGTGAACTCTCATCAAAACATGTCAGATGTAGAGCAAAAATATCCTTCCTATTGAATAGTTTGTAGGGTTCATAATTTTTTGTCATTTAATAAAGAAATGTGGTCCAGGTCTAATAAAACTGTAACCGAAGCTGTTAGCATCAATGCTAATCTCCGTAACAATCTTGCTTCTAGTTCCCACCTGTTCCTTCTTTTTTTTAAATTTATTTTTCTCTCCAGTTTCACTTCATGGTCCCCGACAAAAAAGGATACATTATTATAAAATGACTGATTTCATTACAGTTAGAGAAGAAAGGTATTTTCTTCAGCGAGAGCTCCATTAAAAAACAAGGCAATCTTAAAACATGGTTACTCTCATGTCTGTAAGTAGAAAAGACAAATATGCACTTAAACAGTGTCTTAAAAGCTTTAACAGAAGTGCTTGTATTTTCTGTGTATGAAAAGTTATTCCAGATGGAAATCTATAGGCACAATTAAAATTTGGTGTATCTCTTCCTGCTCTAAAGGACGCTGATTGGGCAGCGCTGCTCACAATCGTTGTAGCAGTGTTAATTTTGTTGACTAATTATTTTCGTCATAGTTTTCGTCAACAACCTTTTTTCACCTCATGAAAACTAGACAGTAACTAAGGAAACAAGTGCACAGGGACAAAAACTAAAACTAAACTGACTGACATTTTCATCAACTAATAAAAACTAGACTAAAATGTTTGACGGAGACTTAATCCAATCAGACCTTATTTGGTCATGTAGAAAGTAGCGACAAGTTAGGAATATATCCAATCACAGCTACTTTGGTTGTGTGGAAAGGTTGGATGAGTGAAGAGGGACATCCAATCACAGCTGCCTTAGCTTGGTGGTGGTGGGATAAGTTGTGGAGCGATCCAATCAGAGCTCCTCTCTTTATGAATTGATATATTCATGTAGAGCAGGTTCACTGTTTGTTGTCAGTTCTGGTATTGTAACTGAGATGCTCTGCCAGGTAGCCTAAATAAAGGTGACTGCATTTCACACAAAAGTTCAATTTGTTTCTGTTCATTTATACATTCAGACTTTACTAGCATTCAGTAAAGGGTTATTAGATGTTTCATTTTATCCAAGTGTAAAACACGACTTTAGAAATTCAAGGAAACATAAAAAATGCTTTACCCTTTACACTTCATATTATAGTCGACTAAATTTACAGTAGATTTCATCGACTAAAATGTGAAATTTCATCAACTAAAGCTTGACTAAAATAAAAGAATTTAGATGACAAAATTATGACTAAAACTAAAATATATTTTAGGCAAAAGACTAAAACTAAATTAAAAAGTGCTGTCAGCATTAACACTGTGTTGTAGATTGGAGTTTGGCAAGATGAATCTGTCTGTCTGGTTACAGACACTGAATTCAAGGTTTTCTCTGTCGCATGGTGCCAAATAATCCACTGATGCAAGCCCTGGTGGTTGGAGACCCCCTCCTTAACTGAATATTCAGTTATTACATCAAGTGAGCCACAACTGCAGAAGCTGATTGTCAGCAAGGTAACAAATCACAATGATAACTCCAGAGTGCTGGAGTGCATGATTACATCAGCAGGAAGCAGCTGCTGAGAAATGTCTAAACATCGGTATAAAAAGTTTATTTTTAACAGGAGATGTTGCACCACACTTTGCCCATGTAGAGACATCTTTCTTACATGGAGATCGTGTTCACAGCTAGATTAAAAAAAGACTGGGGTGCTGTAAATGATGTTACCTTGATGGCCCATCTAATATCATCTATGTGAGGGGAACAGTGTTACCGCACCATTATTTGGTCCCTCACACATTCGCAGGATGAATATTGGAGAGATAGCATCATTAAAATTATGCTAATATTAACCACACATATCACTCTCTATGATACACCCTGACGCCCACACACACAGTTCTCACATCAAACTGGGAGACAAGAAGCAGAATGAACTGACAGATCATCAATCTGGCACATAATGATCCCTGCTGGATCAGAACCAAGATTACAGCTTCATTACATCTACATCACCACTCCAGAGACATGGATTTTCTAGCTGTGAGTGTGTGAGTGTGAGTGTGTGTGTGTTTGGCCACAGCAGGGAGGTCTAGCTGAGAGAGATTCTGTGTGTATTGGCATTCAGCAGGCGGCTCATCTCAGACTGTGTGGAGTTGAACAACATGAAGGTCTTACCAGAGGAAGTGGTGAAGTCTGACTCCAGGCAGTGCTGAGGAGCCGCTGAGCTCCCCGAGAGAAACACCTAGAAAAACACACAGAGTAATGAGCGAGGGGGATGAAAATAACACTCCTGCACTAAAGAAAAACAGTAGGTCGTCAGAGAGGCAACAAACAATCACAAACATGTTTCTTTGGGGGTAAAAATCGACTTGAGGCGACGGTTTTAAAAGTTCAAAACTTAGTCATTCAAGTACAGACACAGCAGAAATATTCATATTCCTAATTGAGTTCTCAAAATTTTGCTGCCTTAAAATTTTACATTAAGTCAACTGAACCAGTTAGTTTTTGTAAGAAAATCAGATGTTATATTAATGAAAAACCTGAATGTTGAGTTGATTTTTGTTTCAGTTTATTTGATTTAGATTTTATTTGTTCAACAACTTTGGTAATTCTCTCAACTTAAAAATATATTTACATTTGTTAGCTAACTGAACTTGCAAATCATTCACTCATTCATTTTCTATACCACTTATCCCTTTTGGGGTCGTGGGGGAGCTGGAGCCTTTCCCAGCCGTCATTGCGCAAGAGGTGGGGTACACCCTGAACCGGTCACAAACCCACGCACAGGAAGAACATGCAACTTCACACAGAAAGGCCCTGCCCGACCCGGGGATCGACCAGCGACCTTCTTGCTGTGAGGCACGTGCACTACCTGCTGTGCCACCGTTTCACCCACTTGCAAATCAATTTCTTCCAAATAAAAATAACCTGCTGTTTTAACTGCCATCATAACTTTACCCAATGTAGTTTATTAATCTTTTGAAAAGGTTACAATGGCGACACCGTCCTCTGGTTGTTCATGCATCTTCATCATTTGACTTCCCATGATGCACCTTGGAGGCAGGGACGTGACGTCATTGCGTTAGATCTTCACACCCATACAACTAGAATGAGTTTCCGTTGACATACATTGTTGATTTGTATCAGGGCTGGGTATTTTCACCAACCTCGCGATATGATACGTATCCCGATGATGTGATATGTATCCTGATACTGAGGCAACGATACGATATGTATCCCGATACACGTAAATTATGAAACACTTACAAAAAAATTCCTGACAAATCCTGTTTTTTATTACAAGAAGAAAAAGGACAAAGATGAGTTTTAAATGATTCTACAACTTATTCAGGTCCTCAAAGATCGTGGACCTAAGTGTAAATGTGGATCATGTTTCATTACGTATCTTGGCCTCTACTTTGAACTGTGCCATTGTTAACATTACCCGAAGTGAACTGACAACAACTGTCAGAACACTGAGGCCGAATCGATTCTGTAGAATCCATATCGGTACACGTATCCCGTGACAATACTTTGCTGTATCGATATTTTGGGCACAGGCCTAATTTGTATGGACATAGTTTTTTAAGTTAAGTGTCTCTAGGGTAGTTGAGATATTATCAACTAAAACTTTCATGTTATTTCAAAAACTTGTTTAATCTTTTGTCAAACCAACATGGAATATTATGTCCTAGAACAAAAGTGAAGAATTACATTTCACAGTGTACAAGAAGGCTCAGATATTTTACAAACTTGTGAGGCCAATTGGAGAGACTGAAGATTTCACTACATTTTGAATGTCTCCCCACTGTTTTCCTCCTTCTCTGAAATTCCTGAAATTTCAAGACAGCAATAAATTATTATCAGACTGTCAGGATGTTCATTTAATGAGAAGTCACACAGTTGTTTATAATTACTAACATCTGACAGCACTAGCTCCAAGACATTTTCAGCCTTGTTGTCATATCCATGTAAGCGTTGGTTAACATTCTTGGGATGTGTGCCGAAGCAGAAATCTGCCACACAAGACCCTTCAAAGAGGAGTGTCTGTTCATGTGACCTGACATCGGCCACGCAGATGCCTGCACCCCTGCTGAGGCACCGAGCATGAAAAATGCTTGAGTAATATATTTAGTGTAGAAGGTGAAATTAAGTCGATGAAACCATGAGTTATGATCGAATTGAGAAAACAAGAACATCTTTGTAAAATGATTAATTTAGCACCCCTATATCGCTTAAGTGATTCTTATAAGATGGCACTCAGTTGTGAAATTGGCAGTCAAAAAATGGTTTAATATTTGATTATTTTGAGTCCTACTTTCTAAAAAAGAAAGTTTTAATAAAAAAGTGCTGAAACAAGCTTTAGTGCTTCCCCCAACATCCCGACACAATCAACCACCACACCAAAAAACAAGCACAAAATAATGTTTCACAGAAATCAGGACATATCTGTGCAATCATTTTATTTCAGCAGATCACAGTTTCCACAATACTAGAATGGTTTACATTATCAGCTGGCACCCCCAGTCCCTCCCACTTAAAGACAGTCACTGCGTTTTGGCATCTTTTTCTCTGCATCCGTTTGTCAGGATGTAAAGTCAGAACACTACATCCGGTTAACATGACCTATATGTTGCACTAACTGCTTACCGAGAAGCTCCCAGAGCTGCTGTAGAAGAATCTCTCTGGTGGTTTCCACATGTGGTTAAGAGCAAAAATACCCCCTCCCACGCAGCCAAGAAATCCCAATGTAAATTTATTTTCTCTTTTGGACCAGTGGCCCACAAATGAGGCAAGATATCCTCCATTTTTCAAGTTAGACCCCAGAGCAAAGAACGGCATTTTGGGAGGAAAACGTCCATAAATAAAACAACATGTGAAAAAACAGCATGTGCAGTGAGGGAACAGGTCAGAGTCTAGTGTTGTGACAAATAAAGTCAGAAGTAGAGGTGGGAAGTAAATACGAAATTAGACATTTGATGTCATTCTAGTAAAACTCAAGTAATAACGATAGCTGTTTGAAACTATGGCAACAAAACTAGAACTCCAGGGCACCCAGTACTGGTAAATGTATTTAGTTTCTATCATGACATATTTTGGAAAAAGATCTACACTCTGTCTATATCCGGGATGCAAAACTTTGGTTGATGCCAGAGCCAAATTGATTTTTCCTTCACTGTCTGAGAGACAAATATATATATAGGTAAATTTTACAATACTCTCAGTAAAGCAGAAGGTTCTAATTTGATAGGAACAAAAACACACAGCACGTTGCTTATATCATAGTTAATCATACTAGCATTTACATGTTTGAACTCCTATTCGATTGTAATGGTTAATTTAATGAGTTGAATTCAAGTTACTCCATAACTACGTCTTCAGTGGGGCATTGGTGGCAGAGTATCAAAAGTCAAATTTTTTTGTCCAAGAGAGCGCACTGTGGTCCAAAACCAGTTTTACGTAAGACAACAATAAGTGCTCAGAGAGAACAAACCTCTGCCAAGGCATTTCTGACACTATCTGACCTCTCACAACATTCTTTAAAACTACTCCTGGATTCACATCTGGAATCTGATAACCACCGAAATCAAATCACGTCCTCCTTGTGCCATGACAAACATGCCATAAACGTTTCATCAAAATCCACAGTATAGTAAAGTAACTAAAAAAGTGAGTAATAAGGCAGTGAACCAGTTGTCTTTCTTACTTTAACTCACCATTACAATGATCAGAGGGAGACATGAGCTTTTTCATCACCAAAACAAAGAGACATTCACAAGGACTCACTCTGTTTTCATCTGCTCTTAACAATGACATTTAAGAACACAGTTGTCTTAATGTCACCAGTTCATGTGGTAAATAATTTAACTGTTACACTTTTTGCGTGTGGAGGAAAATGCTGCAAAAACAGCATATGGTGGTGATAGTGTGTATTTCATCAATCAGGAATGAGTCAAAGCTGATCTGAGGCGTCTATTGATAACCAATGAGTAGTTTATTAACTCTGAATCATGACGTGTCTTCCTCCACATCTGAAAGTTCAGCGTTTTGGTGTGGCTCGAGTGTTCAACAGCAGTGGCTGTCAAATATTTCTCATTCAAAGCAAACCTAAAATCAACCTTAATCTAAAGGCACAACAAACAAAAAGTAATGCAAAATACTCCCTTCAACAGGTGTCAGAATGTCTCCTTTGTCTGGACAAGTTAACTCATAACCAATCTTTGAGGATCAGACAGATCAATGTATTACAAACAAACAAAAAAAACCCTGAAACTTGGTTAATTTTCTAAATTTAATAAACACATTCAAAACTAACAGGCTACATTTTTACAATCAGGGGGTCTTATAAATAAGAGAAAGGATACCAGCTTTAACTTGCTCGCCTTGCTGTTCTGTTAAAAGCAAAATATGTTTTTCTCTTACATATTTTACAATGAAAAGTTAGTCAGATATTTATACAGAGAACGGGCGTAAGAGTGCACAAGCAAAAAGCATAACAGTGAGTTTATCTCTGGACTTGTCTTTGGATCATCATAGCAGTGACAGAGACAGAGAGCCTCATTATAAAGTCTGCATCATCACGCTAAACAGACAGATAACTTTCAAAATAAAACACACTTTAGTCTTCGTTATTTGTAGCATAGTTATGAAATTAAGTATTTCTACTTTTCTTCAGCTCAGCAACAAATGATCTCTGGCCCGGTACCACATACTACTACTTGTAATCTCTCATCTTAACTGCATAAATGTGTTTGCATCGTTTAGAAAAGAGAGGGGAACTGCAGGGGGACCCTCGCTGCCTGCCTGTTCACCCGTTTTACAGACACATTTGTGCAATTCAGTGCAAGAACTGGACTGTAATTTTTGATAATTTCATCCACAGATTGCCCAAAATTGGTCATCCAGGGCTTTTATTTGTTATTCTGTGGAATCCAACAGACTTCAATATTATCTTTTTTCCTACTAAAAACATATAAATGCAACAAAATGCAATCAAAGGCTAATTGTCCATTTAGAAGATATATTAAGTAAAAAACAAAGAGATAAGATACAAAAAAGATCTTTCTACTGAGCTTTTTTTCTTCTAATCAACTTCAACCTTTTATGTGCAATAACATTCTAAGTAATGTTGTATTTTTTATACTTATACTTCTATACTTAACATATTTATTTAATATTTTGCAATTCAAATACTGTGAGCCTTGGCAATGTAATTTCATCCAATATTGCACTGACAGTGTGTTCATTGTATGACAATAAAGCAAGTCTACGTCTAAGTCTAAACTACCTTGATGTCCTGCCCCATTTCTTCTTAGAAAAAATATTTGTACCTAAATAACTCAATTATTTCTGAGCCCAGAGGAGAGGTCATACTAAGTTCATGGTGAGTCACAGAGGAGAAAGAGGAAGTAAAAAATCAGGCAGTGGTTGGATTATTAAAGAGAGCAAGAAAATATTTGTTTATGTTGTTTTTTTTCAGCGTCAGGATGGGCCAGTCCTCTCTCTCTGACAGACGGTAATCACTCGTAATCAGACTTAATGGCCGCTTTAATGGGACTGCTTTTCCTCCCTCTGTGCGCGTGTGCTGCTCTCCCTGACAGACTCAAACATCAACACACAAACAACCGCTGCATGTGTGTTTGTGCCGCATTTGCATCTTATCTGAGGGGAAATGTTACGCAGCACTTTCATCTGAATGAGCATCATAGCTTCAATAACACTATCAGTCCATAACAAAACATTATCATCAAGTCTGTTAGTACGTGAAGCTCATTTACATATCTGCTTTGTTCATGCTCTCATTTGCATGCACTCATTCATCTGCAGCTCTGCCTCTCCATCAATGCTCGCTGTGACGATGTTGCAACACGCTTTATATCGATCATTGAGGGGAGAATGTACCATTTATTTTGAGCTCCTCCACAGTGCTGATTACACTTTTAACATGGTTGTAATTGTAAGCTGTATATCTCTAGATGGACGATGTTTGGTGAGACATTAGGCCTGTACATTAAGTTATATACAGCGATAGATCAAGAACAGCTGGGTTGGTTTTTTTGGGTTTTCCAAATGTAGTCAAAGGCAGAACATACGGCCTGGTGACATTGGCCTTTGACCTTGAACTTCCAAAATGTTATTGTTTAATTGTTGAGTCAAGGAGGGCATTTCACCTTTGACTGAAAAGCCTCAAAGAGTTCTTGAGATATCACCTCCACATAGAGGAGGCTTTTCATCTGATGCCCTCATTTCTGACTCCTTTTTCTCTGACACCTTCTCTTCTCATGACTTCCTTTAGACCCCTTTTTGTCTGATGTCTTTTGTCTCTTTTTGTCTCTTTTCCTCTGATGCCTTCCTTTGCGGCCTCTTTTTCTGAGCCCTATTTTTTTTTTATTCCTTTTGTTTGATGACTTCTTGAGTGATACATTATTTCTAGGGACTCTTCATACAAAGTTTGGCACATGAAGGAGGTTTTCCAAACATCTGATGCTTTTTTTATCTGAGGTCTGACACCTGGTTCAGAGACCTGAAGAAGTCCTACTATGTCTCAGGCATTCTTGAGATATTTTCTGGTGGCCTGGAGTGCATTATCTAAAGGTGTTTGAGCACAGTGCTTTAGGCAGTCAGTCTATGTTTTGGTTGCGTGTGCACTAGGGCTGAACGATATGGACAAAATTTCATATCTTGATATTCATGCCAGATATCTCGATATCGATATGATACGATATGACTACGGGTTCAGTGAAAACCAAGCATTTTTCAGAAAAATAAAAACATCATAATACAAAAGAATGTGGAAAGTGCAGTTTTAGTGTGGGGGAAATCGATTTCGTTTATATCGTTGCTTTTCGATATCAATATCTTGAATGTTCATATCTCGATATCGATATGATAACGATATATTGTTCAGCCCTAGTGTGCACCTTCTGTTTACATGAGACCGGTGCCTGGAGTGCCTGAATCCGCAAACTTTTGAAACCAGGGTCCAGTGTGTAAACAGGAATCTCCATTGCCTGGGAAAATGAGGACGCGCGGCACATGTGCAGTACTCTTTCAGATACAGGTAGCGCACGCACCTAAGAACAACAACAACAACAGCTATGGCCAACTACCTAGCAACATGTGTGCTGCTAACTTTGCTAGGTTTGTTATCGCACCTCTAACAACATGTGGATTTGCTGCGTCAGACCAGAAGCTTTTGTTATACTCGCCAAGGACACGACAAACTTACATCGCCAACTACCGAGTTTGCACACACACGTTTTCAGTCAGTCTCACGGATCCATGTGAACACATTATCACATGCTTTTGAAAACGCAATGGACAAACCTTTTCATTTCTGGTGACAATGTTGTCATGTAAATGGGCCCTATCTTTTACTGTAGAGAAGTGATGTGTCCTGACTGTAGCCCAGGGGCCAGCTGTGGCCTGTGGCCCACTTTTAGCTGGCCCTCTATAAAGTCTAAAAATGAGATGAAATATGGCCCACATTAGAGCATGAAGTTTTTGCTTTCTGATGAATTGAGACAACTGGATTACGTCATTAAACAGCATCACAAATCATCAAAATGCCTATTATCCAGCACTAACACTCCTGTAAGATGTGGCAGATGTAATGCAGTTTGCTCTGGTTTTGTGTCTGATTGTATAGATGAGCATCTGCTGGACAGAACAACGAGCACATATTGATCATCCAGTGGTAGACAGGGCTGACCACAGCACCTTGCAGGTCCTTTTTTTTTTTTCTTAAATCTTTTAGATTATTCATCCATTATGAAGAATATGAAATTTTTATGGACTGGCTTTACGACACCTAAAACACTAAAGGCATGTCAACGTGGCCAAGTTAATGGTGTATGTGGCCCTTGGTGAAAAAAGTTGGGATGACCCTGATACAGAGGATGCACAACCATGGTGCAAAACCAGGGGTAGAGCATACAGAGGATGAGTTCTGTGCCTTTTCTACCCATAGGTGAGTTTTGGGCATAACATGAATCAAACAGTCAGTGTAAGCTCTAACTCCTTTCCTTTACAGCTGGTGTTTTGTCATTTACACTGCAGATTTTATCATTTGGTAGACATAAATGCTTCCCTATCAAACAATTAGTTTTCAATTCTGAGGGTGATGACTTGATCCAGAGCTGATTTTCAAGTCAGACTGATTTTAGATTCTTAATCAAAGCTCTTTTTATCACAAAGAGCACTTATTTCAAGATTTACTACAGTCTGTTGTGTGCCTTACATTGACAGACAGCTCAGATAAATGGTTCGAGACTTCAAGTTAAATGGCAAGTAAAATAACAGTTAACCATGATTTAGCTTTTATACTTAAGATGGGTTTCATAAGCTGTTTCTTCGAACTAAAACCTTTGTTCTCTACAGTGCTGTCGGGATGTCATTCTTTGGAAATGAAACAGGCAGTGGATTTTGCGGTGACTTAAGACCTGAAGTTTGGAAGTTTGCATACTGAATACATCATGTCAAGCTCTGTCTTACCCGGGACCATGAAGCATCCGAAATGCACCCTCACACTTTCTTTCAAAGGAGGAGGGATGTGCTGCATTTTTCTTGCTTCCTACAGAAACATCACAGCTAACTAAGTGGCTAAATTTGGCTGACCAGTGCCAGCTTGCATCTTGTTACAGCTGTGTACTACGGAAGCCCGTGCAGACAAACAATATAAGCAGCACATTTGTGGCTGCTTGAAAAAGGAGGACCAACGTCTCTTTAAATTTGATTTTTTTTTCTTTAAATATTAGATTAATTCAGAATCTTAGAGAGTAGGATTCATGATTCTAACATTAATCAATTTTTTACACCAGGATAGTTTGGTCCAAACTCTGGCAGGATCATTTTATGCACCTCCTTTCACTGTGCAAAGTTTTTGCCACTATAACTGCCGCTGATTGTAACAAAGTGCTGTACTCATGGTGGAAAATGAACATACAGTGCCCAGCATAAGTGAGCACACCCCCTATTAAAAGTAATTTATTAATCAATATCTAAATAAACAAAAGAACAACTTCCAAAGTTTTGACAAAGCTGAGTTCAACATAACATTTTGTTTTTTAACCATAAGATGAAAGTAAGGGTAATATGGTAACTAAAATATAGCTTTGCTCCCACCCCTTTGATTAGGGTGTACTCATTTTTGCATCCTGATCTTCACCATTTAAAGCCTGAAAACACAAATTACCAAAAAAATTCTATTTTTTTTAGCTGAACTGTTTATTTCACTCTCTACTGAAATCCTAAAAAATCAAATGTTCCATGAAATTTAACATATATATTTTGTGTAACTAATTTATACAGACATTTTTATCATTTATCTGATTGTATTGAGATGTTTTTTTAGTAATTTGTTGATCATGTTGATTAGAAAGAGGTGTCATAAAAGTTTATATCAAATACAATCTTGTTTGCAATCAATGGCCCACATTTGGGGGAGTATTTCATGATATAGTATGCCATAGAAAATGTTGATTTTGAAAGGAAACTAAAGGTTTTCTGACAAACCTGCATTTATGCTGAGCACTGTTTATAGAGATAAATATTTTTGATTTTAGAAATATAGATTGATAAATTAAGATTGATTGATTGAATGCCTCTAGTCCTGGCCATAACTCGAGCACTAGGATACAGAGTTCAGTATAATTGCTCTAACATGTTTGTTTCAAATGCTTCATAATTCCTTTCAGGGAAACTTGAACATACAGCACCTAAAATACTTCTGATACATAAATATCAACCTTGACAGTGGAGTCCTAGTGCATCCAGAACCTTCCATAATTCTGACTGAAACTCCCCCCGTCATGCTCCCCTTCTCCCTCCTCCCCTCAAATGCAGCTGCACTCAAAATATTTCCAACTAACAAGTGACTCTATTCAGACAGAAATCTGTGTGTGTGTGTGTATATTCTGGTGAAGACAAAGACACAAGGAGAGGTGTGAAAAGCAAAGAGTGTGTGTGTCTGAGAAAAAGAGACAGAGATGAGAAAAAGCACCCACTGATACACTCTGTTACTCTGTTTCCATGGTGATTGGAGTTATATTTGACAACGTGACGCACATTTTTCAGCATCCATTTTTTTTTGCCTCCTTCTGCATGTTTTCCATGCAGTGAGCTAAAAGTACAAACAGGTTGGAAGAACTAAAAGTGAGATTTAAGGGTCGGTTGAGGTTGTGTGTCAGTGTCTGGATAAAGTCCAACAGAGACATCCGGATGAGTGCGGACAGTCTGGACATTAATGGCGGTAAATGGCAGAGGGAATGCAGGGCAGGGCGAACTCTTCCTCAGTGTTCTCCTCCAGAGCTGTGTCAAGTGGTCTGAGGGGAATTACTCCATACAAGAGCTTTCTTGAGTTTGTACGGCTTGTTTCCTGTGTGATTACCTCCCCTGGCCCTGACCATAGGCTGGAACAGAATTGGACGAAGCCATGTGACGTCTGCGCTTTGATTTGTAAGTCTTCGGAGGCCTTGTAATGGATGCTGCGAAGATGCACATGTCATCTCGACAGGACTCTGCCCACGGACAGAGAGGCTGGGCTGAGGTGGGTCTAAAGGCCTTCCGACCAATAGCGACACTGCTTTCCCAGAACCAGAATTCATCAATAAATCCTCCATGAAAGAAAAATGGGCGCAATGCGAAAAAAAAAAATAAAACAAAAAAAATAAAGTCACCCCCCACCTCACAGTGAGAGCACATTGACCAGCAGTATTATATACCATAATTTCTCGATTATAACACTCAATTTTTTGCTTTTAAATATGCTCTAAATCTTCGGGTGCGTTTCATACACGACTACAAGTGAAATACTTAAAATATTTCGCCTCGCCAACATCGCAATTGCAACACATCTGGTACAAAAAGCCAAAATATTCTCTTTCTCTGCGAAACGTTCCCACCAAACTTGTGTAATTGTTATTAAACTGACTGTTAAACTCTTCTAATCCAATATTTTGGGTCTTAAAGGGAACATATCATGCAGAAACAGGATTTAATACTTACAAATAATGTTGTTTAGTGAATTGCTGACTCTAAACCTCCAGAAAATCCCACAACATGAGATCTGCTCCTGTCCCCGATATCCGGGAGCGAGACTTCCGCCCCTGAAAACGTCTCATAGCGAGATCTTCGCGAGTTTTCCCGCAACCTGACGTCAGGTACTATCAGTCTCTTCTCACTGGACGAGCCTGAGAAAGCAGCTCCCCCTGCAGCTCCTCCCCGGTAATGCCTGAAGCACCGAGCTGCAGCTAGGACACGCCCACCAAGCTCAGCCGTTTATATTCTCTCCAGGACCAGCAATGTCAGGAGCAGTTTCAGTGTTTGTTTTCTGTTGTTTCCCTGAGCTATATACTTGAGAGAAGACATGTCTGGGAAGGGTCTTCATCTGTGTTTTTTTGGTTGTGGATCAAAATCACAACTATTTTCACTTCCAAAGAATGAAGACACCAGAAAGCAGTGGACAGCCCTTGTTTCCTCGGATCAGCTGTTGTCTCAGCTGTTTCTGTGTGCTCATCATTTTACCCCAGAGGGCAGTTTGATGCAGGATTTGCATCTCAGCTGCTGCTCAAACAAGGAGCAGTTCCCTCCATAAAGACTGTCCACAGAGACCCGGAACCACAAGCGGTAAGTAATGTAATCAGAGGAAGTAATGTAAATAAGGCCATGATGTAACGTCGAGCTAATGCTAAGCTAGTTAGCATTAGCGTTAGCGTCAGCTGTGTTGTGTAAATTCGGACTTGTAGAGCTCTTTTATGACCACACCGTAGCTAAAAAAGCAAAACTCACAAACGGTGCTTCATCCTTTGTTACTTACACTCGTAAATAAATATATGATGTAATGTTGAGCCAATGCTAAGCTCGTTAGCGTTAGCATTAGCGTCAGCTGTGTTGTGTAAATTCAGACCTGTGGGGCTCTTTTACGACCACACAGTTGCTCGAAAAGCAGAACCTACAAACGGTGCTTCATCCTTTGTTACTTAAGTATCTATCTTTTAATTATTATGATCAACATGTCTTTGAAAAGGTCTGCACACCCTCTTAGCTGCTGAGAGTAATGGGAAGCTATTGTTAGCGGTTTGACTCACTGTCGTGTATAATCACATATGTGGGTTTTTTTCTACTTAAAAACTCCTCTGTATTCATGGAGATGTGCATGATCGATCGGCGAATCTCATAAGTAGCCATTTTAAACATGTAATAAAGGCCAAACAAAAGTTTAATGTTAACTGCAAAGTCAATACAACGATCCCCGGACAGCTGGGGCTAGTAAACAATGTGTCATCCCTCCGCTCGGCCTCGGCACCCCCTCCTCTCCGCCTCCGGCTCAGCCCTCACAGAACTGGCCAATCAGAGGACAGAGCACATGTGGTCTAGGTTCTCACGTGTACTCTGTCTGAATCAGAGCGTTTTGAGGGAAAACGCGGCTAGAGAGAAAAGCGGCTAGAGAGAGGCTTCTGTAAACGCGATTGTGAGGCGAAGAAGGAGCTTTATGACCTGCAAAACATACAGAAGTACTCCAAATGCATCCCAGATTGGCATCATGACAAGGAAAACAGCATGATATGTTCCCTGTAATTAGTTTAACTTTGTGTAATCATCATTTGATTGTTTAGTGTTACCACTCACTGGCAAACAGAGCGCTGCCATTTGTGGGCAAGGGGGATGCAAAATAGCTGCGCTGTGATTGGTAGAAGACATCGGCATGTTGATAGCTGCTCTCTGATTGGTCAGTACACTCTACTGAGCATGCTCGTGCAGTAATTGTGAATGCTTGAAGCAAAAGGTGTTTCCACATCCGTTGAGAGAGAGAAAATCGTGTATTTGTTGTGGAAAAAAATGAAATTTAATTGATTAAAACTGACAAAAGGTAATTTTTGAGTTGTCTGAGAGAGTAAGGTTTGGGGTGTAAAATTTGGGTGTGTGTTATATTCGAGTAAAGAGTTTTTACAGGCAAAAATCGTGAAAATATGGGGTGTGTGATATAATTGAGAAATTACGGTACTTAGGCTGAAGACTTTTAACCAGGCTGCAAAGATGTTTATTTAGAGGCTGTCTACACGACTCCGTTTTCACTGGAAACGCAAAGGTTTTTCCTTTGCGTCTTCAAAAGCGATCTGCGTTCAGACAGAGACTCGAGAACGACTGAAAACGCTGTAGCGTGCATGCCAGTCCAGTAGATGGCAATGTAGGCTTGCAGAGAAACAGCACAGTTACAACACACTTATGGAGAAGAAAAATTTTCCACAAACAACAATGGCGAGTGGACGCACGAAGACGCAGGAGTCTTTTGTCTGGACAACAAATCTGTCAGGACAACAAATCTGTCTGGATAGTTTTGTCTGGATAACAAACCGAGCACGGGAAGCAGCATACGTGTTACTCGGGAGACGGCCGAAGCTGTTGTTGTTCCTGGTATGCGCGCGCAGCCTTCATGTGAAAGAGTACTGCGCATGCAGTGACGTCAGCGTTTCCTCCTGAAACGCTGAATCGTGTTTTCATGAGACTGGGTGGCGAAGCGTTTTGAAAACTCTCCGCCTTGGACCCAGGTTTCAAAAGTTTGCGGATTCAGGCGCTCCAGGCACTGTTCTCATGTAAACGGGAGGCTAAAACGCAATGAAAACTCTTTGGATTCGGCCGAAAACGGAGTCGTGTAAACACCACCTTAGTTAAGCACATGCCACACGTCTCATACGCATCTCACATGCCAAACAACTTGAGAGCAGGAGACTGGGTCCCTTCAAAGGAAGAGGAATTTGCATATTCTCCCCGTGCATGTGTGGATTTTCTCCAGGTACTCTGGTTGTCTTCCACAAACCAAAAGACATTCTTGTTAAGTTAACTGGTGATAAGTATAAAATTCCAATGATCTAGGACGTTGTGTAAAATGTAAATAATACAGAATACAATTATTTCAAATCATGTTTTGACTTAAATCCAATTGCGTACCCTACAAAGACAAGATATATTTAATGTACCAGGTGATACATTTCAATCTTTTCTTGAAATATTCACTCATTTTCAATGTGATGCCTGCAACAACATAACAATCACCTCTTTTCAGTTAATCTGCTCACCAGTGCAATGAGTCCAAGACGTGTTTTTAGAGCACTCCTCAACTTCCTCCTCCTCCTCCTCTTTTGTTGCTGCTGTCTCAGTTTTCTTGGGCATCAAATTCAACATGAGTGAATATTTCCAAAAACACATCACAGTATCCTTTTTTTTAATTTCCGTTTTACACAATGTCCTAACACCATTGGAATTGGGGTTTGCATAAGAGTGTGTGTGAATGGCTTAGTCTCTACATATCGTGATTGGCTGGTAATCAGTCATGCGTATGTCCCACCTCCAGCCCTGACAGCTGGGATAGACACAAGCCCCCCATGACCCCAACAGGGGTAAAGACTCTAAGGAGGGTAGATATACTGTAGTTCAACTGCATGTCCTGATTTTGCCTTTTCAAATAAAACTAAGTTTGCTTTTTTGTGGAGAACCTTGACTTATTTACACAGAATACTTTTATTTTTAAGTTTTTCTGGGTCAGTTATTCAATCAGTAAGGTCACTTGTCCTCCTAAATTTCAATTGAAGCTCCCTACTGAAGTAAAATATGAAGAGAGATGGGGCACATACACGGCTGGTCTGAAAGCCATAGCATCATGGGTCAAATATGACGTGTGCTTTAGTCATCAAGCTACAGCGTGTTTGATAAGAAGTCTTGTCTACCAATCACAGTGAGTTGAACTCTCTGCTGACTGGAGCGCATTATCTTTCTTGTCTCTGGTCCCAGTATAAAGAGCTTTTAACCTACTTTGGGATTAAAAAATGCAGGTAAATCTTATGATTTTGCTATCCGTGTTGTATGCTTCTCTGTCCATTTTTTTATTGTGGTGTCAAAGTCCTCTTGCGTTTCTCTCTTAGACGCAGCTGCAAGGAGTCATGGAGTTTTGAGAAGCTAAGTCAAATAAACAGAGAAACATGACTTAAGATGTATACTTCTCTAAATAGCAATACTGAAACTTAAAGGCAGCTGATTAATAGTTGAACTGCAGTGCCAGGTTGACAAAACATTGCATATCAATAACCTGACCCACCTCTGAATAACACAGAACGTACTGCAAAAAAAAAAGCCCAATACACAAACAAAGCTAACACATGCTGAACTCTGAGCGTGTAGTCGGTTTCTCATTAAAGGGACAGTTTGTAAGTTTAGAAGTGGGTTGTTTGAAGTACATGGCATTTGCCTGAACATTAGCCACAGTGACAGAGACACAGCAGCAGATGGGGTTACCAACACTCAGAGCTGATCCCCGACACTATGGCTAACGATAAGGTTAACCCTTTGACTGGCACTGTAACCATTTGGTTGACTTTTTGCCACCATACCACTGTATTTATAACTCTAAAATCCCATCTTTGACTGTTTTTCCTTATTCACCTCTCTTAATAGTGTTTGTAACACCAACATGCATCCACTGGGTGGCGATGCTGTAGATGAATGCAATTGTTCAAAAACTAGGAAAAATCGTAAGGGAATCGTTAGCGCATAGCTCCTCAGAAATCTAACGGTAAGATCATACATTGGAGTAAGAAAAAATATGTTCTCAAATTTCCAGATGCTCTAACAGTCATAGTTTAGCTGAAGGAAATAAATTTGACTTTAAAATTGTATCTATGATTCTTTAAAAAAGTGGGTCAACTGATAAATATCTAAATTTTGCATTCTGTGATGTTTTCATAAGAAAAAACAAACATTCATGCCTAGATAACCTTTAACAGGCAAGCCAACCAGCCGGTTGACCTGCATATCTGCTTCCTAATTGGGTAATATGAAAAACAAAACCTAAAATGTTGCTAAATGAAGAGGAATTAACACATGTTTACCAACAAATAATTTGCTGCAAAAGTTTTTTCATAGTTTGGAAGTCAAAGGGTTAACGCTATCGGCCACATACAACCCCACTTAAAAGGTCCCGAACTGTCCCTTTAATGTGTCACATTTTGGCTGCACTGGAGGAATGTGTTATGGTGTCATTTTGAGATCTACTGCAGTTGTTTTATGTGGATGCAAAAATGTTCTGATATTGTTTGCTTTTAATTCTCACAGACATAAATACAGTTGTTATATATTTGCATATTTCGTTTTGCACGTTGAGTTGTTTGTGTTGAATTGCTTCATATTAGCGGTCATAGCTCAGGGGAGAATCATCCCCCATCACCTTTTGTGCAGCGAGCGGCGCCTCTCTGCTCTTATTTACTACTGTTATTTTGCACATTGCTGCCGTTGTTGTTGTGCTCCAGGCCCCTGATGTGCCTTTGTGTTTTTTTTGTTTTTTTTTTTTTTTGTTCTGAGAAACATCTCAAAAACCGCTGCAGGATATAAAATGTTCAAATGTCCTCCATCACTGCTGCTTTCCTACTTTTGCCCAATTATGTACAAACATACAAAGGTGGCTGTTATTGTCAAAGCAGAAAAGTCAGCTATTAAAATCCACATGAAGAAAATAACAGCACACAGACAGTAAAGTGTTATAGTCATCCAAATATAAAATATGTTTCACAGTGGCTCTGTCCAAACCATTACTGGTGGGTTCTAAAAGTCCAAGTCTCAATCTCTCTACCCTTGATGATTCGTCCTGTAAAAAGACTTTTTTGGAACTAATGTGGTCCAGTTTGTACTCCTCTTATTTCTGAGGCCATTTCTTGGTCAAGGGCAGTGTCCAAGTGTTTTAGAGTGGGAGGTAAAGAAGTGCCGCACAACAGGAAAGTGGTGAAGGATGAGAGAAGCATCCATCCAAGGCTGAACCTTTCCAGTCACATATAAGCCTAAAATACTACAAGCTGTGAGGAAAAAGTTCAAGGTGTGTGAAACATTTATGACTGAAACATAAATCAAATGAGTTGAAACAAAATTTTGACTTCAATGGCTGTAGAAAGAACAGAGTGTTGGACAGGAGTATTGGAAACTCCTCTGATACAGACTATAAAATGGTGTTATTGCCAAGAGATCAGGCGTTTAACTGCATTCTCAAGCTCTATGACCCCCGTCTTCTCTTTATGAAGCACATAATTTGATGAACAACTCACATTTTGTGCAGAACATCACAGATTAGATTAGATTAGATTAGATATTCCTTTATTAGTCCCACAGGGGGAAATTCCAAATATACAGCAGCTGCAGGATACAAGAGAAATATAAGAAAGAAGCATTATAAATGAAAAGTAAGGTAATTACAAATCAAATACAGTAAAATAAAATGGAAATAAAAAATAAAAAAGTATGTAGTATTATAGTAAGTCGTATATTTACAGTCCTTATGTACATGTTTGCTATTTTACAGATGGTATAGATGGTACAGAGAGATTCTCCTATAAGACCCCTTGTGTTTTTATTTTGGTGTTGTAGCTGTAACTGCATGTGTAGTTCTCTCTCTCCTGAATGGTGTTAAGTTGCAACTGAAAGCTGATCATTCTTGGCTCAGAATAAAAAGATTTGGCAGTAAAAACAATGTAGGACTTTTATTTTGAAATCTTGTCTGATGCCACGGGTGCATCACTGCCTATTTGCTGAAGTTATCAGCTAGCCTCCAGGAATGAAATGTCTCTGGCTGTTTTGAAAGATCCTTTCACAGCCTCATCCCACTGAAGATGGCACTCATAGACTAAACACTCTTACGCAGCTGTTTAAGTTGTGTTATGGAGACTAAAATGGCTGCAGCATTTGAGCAAAGATGAAGCGCAAATATCCATTTCAACACACAACTTTCCTGTTGTTTGATCTTCATTAGCTAAATTAAAATAATATGAAAGGGAGGGTTGTGAATAGGGTCTCGGGGAATGAGGAGGCCCTTGGTGTTTAAAAAAAAGCAGCATCTAGCGGTCCAGATCCGGTTCTGGAAGAGGGGGGTTTCAGTTTAGACATTTGTTCAGGTAAGGGTTAGGGTTAGGGGTACCCTATATAAGCGCTTTTGCGTTGCTAAAGAGGGGTAACTTAGCTAATTCTGCCACAAATCACTCTAGTATGCCACTTGGCAGTTTGAGACTACGAGCTGTCAGTGTGGAGTCTGTACAGCCTCCCATGAGCACAACAACACGACTGGTGATGACTGATGGTCCCAGCACTACATCAGAGTGCTCCATCAACTGGCCTATGGATAGTTGATTCTCATTTAAGAAGAAGACGTAGGTTTCTCTTTGGAGCAAATGTCAAAACGTTACTGTTTTATTTCTCTTTTCAAGTAACGTTTTCACATTTTAATGACTTCAGTAAGACAGGATGGTGGACAAAGGATGGAGAGGAAGTGAGAATGGGGGAAAATGAGCAGAAAAAACACATGCAGGATGTGAGCTTGGGCTGCCAATGTCACTTTTATGAGGTCCACAGTCTGTACATGGAGCGTGCTAACACAGGCTTAAGACTGGCAGCACCCTGCATTTTCTTCTTTTCTTTTTCTGCCTTCATGCTAGTTATATCTAAAGAAGCATACACAGAAAACTTAGAGGAGTTACAAGCTTGGGGTTTGTAAACTTTCTGTGAGTGCAGAGTTCATTCTCCTCTGACTCTCAACAGAAGAGATGAGCATTTTAAATGATTGTGGTACAAATGTTTTGCCAAAAACAGTATTTTTACTTCAGCAAAAACTTTCCAGTAAATATCAGACAATATTCACACCTTTGCAGTGCTTATTTGAAAATTACACTGAGAGAGTACAATTCTAACACAGCATTGGAAGTGTTGACTGGAAATAACAAGTGTTACATTTTAACTCTAAAAAGAGTCAATATCAGCACTTAATTATTGTCAATAAGCCAACTGCCCAAGAAAGTTGAACAAGCTTTCTGTCTTGTGGACCCATGTACACACTATGGAAGTGTTAATAACTTTGGTAACGCTCATTTGACTGTACACATTTTGCTGGTACAGACTCTTCATACATAGGCTACAGGTCATTCTTGTGAACACAAAATTTAACTCTTTGCACAAATGTACACTCTGACGCAAGAATGAACTGATTAGATTTTGGAGGTCAGAGGTCAAGGTCACTGTAAGCTATATAACCATGATGCATCAGCTCTGACTCTCCAGCTTGTTACTTCTGACAAGTTGTTTAACAGGAACTTCAATAAAAATCAATATTTTTCAATATTTATCACCTTAAGCCCCATTAAAAGGTCACTATTTTGGTAGCTGTTTTGCAAAGCAACATAAAATAAACAGAATATTTACGACTTAAAGCAGCACTAAGTAAGATTCCAGCTTTTCAGCTCTCTAGGGGCCTCTATGGTCGTTGAGTGTAACTGCGCAGTTACGAAAACAGAGCGCCTCACACCAACGTGCATTTGTTGACATACAGAGGGAGGAGAAGCGAGCCGACAGGACGTCCTGAGAGACAAATAAACATGTGGACTGATAAGGTACAGTCTGATCATGTTTTTTAGTTTGTAGTTTGTTAGTGTGGAAGTGTTCCTACCATCCACATCCAAGTTACATAGTACCAGTGAAGGCGATACAGACCCCCTCAGACCATGACAGAGGTGACATTCAACCTGTTGTAAGGTGATGTACCATCACAATGACTCTAGAAATAATATATTAGGGTGGAAAAACTACATAGTGTTGGTTTAAGTATAGAAAATGTTGACTATGTTTTTTACTACACCACTTTCAACCTTTGACTGATTTAAAATAAATGGATTACTGCATTCATAATATTAAACCACTACTAATCATTGCTTCTAGCCAGCTAAAACTGACCTAAAATTTTCTAAAAAAAAAATCACATGCTGAATGACTGAAAAACAACAACAGCAGGAAAGCAGACATCAAAAACAAGCTAACTGAAGATCAGTCACAAGGCCCTCAGCCCAAATCAAGAGAAGAGACAAACACCAGTCTGTTACTTTGGTTGACAAAAACATTTTCTGCTTTCACACAGAAAAGAAAAAGCCCAATGTTCCTGACATGGCGTTTGAAGACTTTATGCAGATAAGAGGAGATTTTACAAGAAGTTAGCCTGGGGTAACTAGGTTAGAAACTGAAAACTGTATCTAAAAGAAATTCAGTTGGGGCACTTGGCAAAATGCTTCAAAACTCAGAGCTGTCTTTTTTTGGTACTGTGGAAATACAAGTTAGAGTCAGACAAACTGAACCAGAAATACTGAAGAAATGCAAACACTACTCTGAATAAATCAAAGATTGTCTGGAAGAGCAAAGCAAGTTAAGACGAAGTTTTAGCAAAGGTCCAAAATGATTTGTGAAATGGTTTATAAATATTGTTTTGATAATATTTCGGTACATTTTAAGGCCAGTTAAAGGCAGTATGTGTCAAATAGGAAAGCTTAGCTAATGTTTGTTTTGTATTTTATTTCTGTCCAGTTCTTAGGTTGGTAATGCTGGTTCATTATATGCAAGAAAGGAAATTAAAAGGCACAAAACCATCAGTCCTGGCCAACTTCTTTCATCTTGATGCTACAATTGATTTTTTACCAGCGCAGGGCTCAACAGCACTTGGAACTTTGATGTAATATTGGATAACTGATTCAGATCGATTCATGTTTACCCTGCTGGAAATCACAACGATACATGGACTAGGAGAACAGACAGTGAGTGTGTTACTAGGGTTGTTTTGAGGAAAACATGGTTTAACAGGGCCAATTGACTCGACATCCGGGGTGCCTTAGCTGATGCAGCCTATGGCAAATGGGTCGAATAGAGGCCATCCTGTTCTTGATCTTGATAAATCCCATTTTCTTCTGGGATTTTTTTCAGGCAGTGGGAAGATGGTGTGCTATCCTCAATCACTGTTGCCAAGTCCGCTTGTTTTTCTCCAAAGTTGCTTGTAAATCTCGTGAGTTGCAGGTTGCGTTTTTTTGGGCTTGTTTTTTTATCGTGTAGTTGCTTGTTTGGGCTTGCTTTTCTGTCAGTGTGAATTCTCCCCGATTATCTCGCAGCTCTCCACAATAAAGCAAAACACAAGTACAGCAGAAGTACAGTACAAGTACAGTTTCCTGGTCATCGCGTCTCCAGACACTCTCTCGCACACGGCGCATGCACTACTGCACTAGAGCCATAGTTGCCAGGTCTGCTTATTCTAAGCGATTTTGGGCTTCTTTTTTAAAGTTGCTAGTACATATGGGCAGTTGGGGGTTGTGGTTTTTTGGGCTTGTTCCAGAAGTGCAGTCGCTTATTGGGCTTGTTGTGCCCCCAAACCCAGGAGTGATCTGATGCACTCTGTACTACCAAAATAAACTCAGTTTAGACGTTACACAAACTATTTTGTCCCTCTCTTAACAAAAATGTAAATTTTTACAGTAAAAAGAGGCAAAAGTGATGTTTCCACCAAAAAGAAATCCTTATAGTCAGAATTAAATTTATTTCTGATCTAACAATTACTGTTTTCACTATAATAGCTGTAGAGGATCAACATAAAACTCAGATAAAAGCCTGACCATGTCTGTTTGGTTACAAAAATCAAGGTTAGACAGACTGTTTAGTGAAAACAGAGTTATAAACAACAGTAGCCCCTCCCTTCACTTCTGTATAAAGAAAAGGATGTTTCACCTCCAAACAAAAGGATGCTGAATAAGTCAATTAAGAGACAAATAAGAACAAATGTCACTGTGAAACTGAAATGTAAAATAGATGAAAATTAAAAAACACTTCATGTAGATTTCTCTTTTTAAAAAAGTAATATATCGAATTACAAAAAATAGCTGGAGGTCGCTTGTTTTTACCGACATGGTTGCTTATTTCAGTAGAAAAATCTGGCAACACTGTCCTCAATGTACTTTTGAATCACAGAACGACCTGGCAAGGCAGAGGTCCTTGAGTTCCTGTTCTTAAATGGTCTGTCTCAGGAATCTGTCCAATTGACTACACTACATACAATCCTAAAAGGCCACAGTGACATCTCTGATTGGTCAAGTTGGCCACGTGTTTTGACCACTGGCTGCTCGTACAAGAAGAGTTTTGGAAAAAGTGTGTGTCACTCTTGACGTCTTATATATCATGTAAGATATCAACAAAGAGTAAAACTCAACTGCAATGACAGGGTTTCATCCTCTAGAGGGCAGTCATCGTGCATATTTAACACAATTTGGAATAAAATGTCAGGATGTTGGCAACAACCACACAGCTATATATCCACTTCGATTGTTTTTTTACCTGCAAAAGAAAATTCAGTGTTCGCTTACACATTAAATCAACCCCAACATTTCAGTGCATTAAAATGAATCACTGGATCAGCAGTAAATAAAACATTACAGGAACAATGAGGAGTGTGAGGAAATATCAAATCCACAGCGAGAACAGTGCGTCAAAAAAGGATAACGATAAAATTCCCTAAGTTTCATGCCTCTCCTGCCCCGGTTACATCACGCTTGTACACACAGACAAACACACGCACTCCCTCGCAGCCTGACGGTCTCTGCGCTCGCCTGCGTGAGCGAGCGTGGGTCACATAAGGACAATGCACCGGCTCACAGGGGCTCGCAGAGGCAAACAGAGGCTCGCAGACTTGATTTGCAGCAAACTTGAGTGTTTTTTTTCCTTTAGCCTCATGGACACTATTTCAGAGCCAGAATGAAAGAAAAAAACTCTTTTCAAATTGATGACAGCAGCGGGCGCTGAGGGAAACCATTGAGCGTATAAAGCAGCATCATAGCATCTGCCTCCCACTCCCTCCCTCCCCTTCCCCTCCTCTCTCTCTCTCTCTCCCGACATCAAAAGTGTGCGCCCATCCCGAGCCGACAGAGCTCCAGATCGCTGCAGTGCATGCTGGGTAAGAGAGGACAACTCAGGACACATGCAGGGACTTTAAGGATACTGCAGTAAGCTGTTCGGGGCAGAAAAAAAGAGGAGGAAAAGATGCAGAGAGAGAGAGAGAGAGAGAGAGAGAGGGATGGAGGGCGAGACAAAAATACTGGCAGGATCAGTGAAGGATGGAGGATTTTAACAAACTGAAAAATATGAGAACGTTTGACGCTGCAGATTTAACCGTTCCTGTCATTAAATGTGCATTTGAACTCGCTCTGCACGTACGACAACGTCTGGAAATCAGACATGAATTTTTTTGGATGTTTGGTTTCAGTTTTTTTCTGAATATTTTATGAAGGAGAGCAGAAACACTCCGGCTCATTTTTAGGCTTCTGTCTGTTTTCTTTTTGCCCTCAGACAATTCTGTAGAATACGGAGACATTGAACACAACACAAAATCACCTTTTATTTCAATTCTAGGGTTCATTTTGGCGAAAATGGTCCTATCTGGCACTGTTAAAGAATCCTTTAAACAATTCCTGTATCCGAATGGTGATCTGGATCAATCCCAAAATCTAGTCATTTCTTCCTTATTCCATTCCACACATTTCCTGAAAATTTCATCCAAATCTGTCCATAATTTTTCAAGTTATCTTGAACACAGACAGACAGACAGACTAACCAACACCGGCAAAAACATAACCTCCTCGGTGGAGGTAATAAAACTGTGTGATAAAAAATGAAATTAAACACGGATGTAGAGAAAAATAAAAGGTATAGCTGTTAAAAAAAAATCCCCTGTTTTAGTAAACTGTGAATAAATCCTCGTCATCATCCTATATCTTTAACATCCTGCAAAAAAAATTAACTTATACCTAAAACAGGGGCGCAGTAGAGGGGGGGAAAGGTTGAAGTCGACTCTGAGGGCCCATGACTGACAGTGGGCCCTAAAACTATATATATATGATCAGTATTTTACCATTTCAATTTATCATCTTTTGCCAAAAGGCTGCAAAGATTTCTTTCTCTTCACAAACAGTAACTATGGATCTTTCCTTTTTTTAATTGAAAAGAAAAAGGAATTTTCAGGCACATTTTTGCAATTCTCATGAAATAACAGTCATATTAAAGAGAGGAAATGTTTCACATTTGTTAAACATAGTTTCTTTTACATCGTCAAAAGATAAGAGATTTATAAGAACTGTAACAAATTAAAACATTTTAAATGCTTAAAATGGTCAAAATGCCAGAAAATTCTTTAATTATAAGCTGTAATAATTTTAAGTGATCCATTGAGAATATAATTCATTATGTTTATTCATCAATTGATTAGTAATATCTATTTCTTTATGTTATAATGGCAGATTTTTTCATATTTTCTTCATGTCTGCAATTTAAGGTGCTTGAAACTGACAAAGGGACTGCAATGAGAAATGAGGGGGGACGTGACGGCCCCTTATTGCCAATTAATGAGGGACTATTTCAATTAGGGTTGGGAGAACAAAAATAATCTAACTCTCAATGCAATATCAAATAGACAGTTCCAATTCCTTATAATTTAATGAAATGAACAGGCCCAGAATGTGTGACACAAACATTCATGTTTAACTTCAATCATAAAACTCAGTTGTTGGCCCCACATTTACTGGCAGTGGGGAGCCACTTTTCCATTGCCCTTTTTCCAATCAATGCAGTGAGAAAATCATTTCAAATATTAATAAATTCTAAAATTGAAGAGAATACATTTAAAAACTCCAATAAAACTTGAAAAAGGAGCTATTGCTGCAACAATCTTTGAGTATTTCGTTAGTAAAGTTGTAAGAATTGAGAGATGTTACTGGCTTTTAAAGATTCTTTTATGAAGTATTACAAAATGCAATTCAATATTAAATCATGAGTTACTATACGTAGACAGCAAAAACTTTGTGTATTACATTAAAAATGCTGTTTAAGGAGCACTAATTCTGACTTTTAACCATAAACTAATGAACTACTAACTGCCTTCAAGGTCAGAAATATGTTTGTTGTAATATATTCTGGTAGCAGCCGTTTTTCCATTTGTTTCATCGAACAATTTCACATGTCCTGCTGTGAGATTTTCTTTGCCATTTTGTAAAAAACGTTTTAAATCAATTGAAAATTAAGCACATAAAGAGGCAGATGTTAAACACCAAAAAGGAAAGATTTGATGCACACTTGTAAAGAAAATGCTTAAACTCAAAAAGAGTCTAAGCTCAGTATCACAGACTTGAGGCTTTTCAGAGGTTTGAGCTCAGCAGAGGGTCCGGGGCCCTTCCCTGAAGATTTTCTATAGACTAATAACTAACAAACAAACTCTTGCTGTTACAATATGCACTCATAACACTTAATTTCTAAACACTTATTTAATTTCTAATTACTGAATAATCTTATTTGGATTGCCTAGATTATACGCTCACTGATTTTTCCTGGGCCTTGAGGCCCCTTCGAGCTCAGGGCCCAGGCGATGGCCTTCCTTTGGCTGAAGGATAAACTGCTTTTGACCTTTAGGTTTTCAGAACTTATTGGACATTTGAAAGAAAACTACATAAATTAGGAATGTTGGCCATGAGCATAAAATCACACATAATGCAACTGTAGCGAGTGCAAATGAATGGAGGGAAAAGAAATTCTGATTTTGTTCATATTTGTACTTTTACATGGGTGTTTGTTTGAGTTGAAATGATAATTTTAGTGAAGCTATTGTAGTTTCATGGCTAGACTTAAAATTTACATACATATTCAATAACTGTCCTATTGTTACTTTTGTATTTGATGATTGAGGCACTGAAATAAGTCTCAAGAAATGTTTTAAAAAAGGAAAGATACCAACATACTGGGAGCCTTGGCTGACTAGGTGCAGTTTTGAAACACAAGAAAAAATGAACATTATGCCCTTTTTTCTGAAAGAAGACACTTGTTAAATATTGCATGGAAACAGCAATGAAATTCTTGAATTTTGCTCTTCTTTTGGTAATTGTGCTCACTAAGAGGAAATATTACATAAATCTTATTAGAATATTTTACAAACACTATCCCTTAAACTAAAACACAGTCCTGAAAATTGAGCTGTGAAAAAGGAAAAATATAAATTCTATTTATGAAAAGGAAACAAGTACAAAAATCTGACTTGATTTGAAGTTACTGCAGCCAAAAAAGAACAAAATCAGTTCAATTAAAACATATAAGAGAGAGAAATGTTTATTTTATACCCGTGTTTGTCACTATTTCAGCCTGATTATGATAATCTTGGCTGCAGACGCAGCAGCAGCAGCAGCGAGGGTTAACTCTGACCTTAAATGTCCTCCTCTCTCTCCTCCCGTTCCCTCTCCATCTGCACTTCACCGTCTCAAATCGCTGCACCGCCGACATACAGACGTCTGCAGGATGCAATGATACGCCATCCCGACCTCTGAACGACCTCTGTGTGTGTGTGTGTGCGCTGAGGTATATGACGCATCCCGGTGAGTGAATTAGGGACACCATGCATGCAAAAAGAGAGCATGAGTGTGTGTGTGTGTGTGTTTCCAGCAGACAGGAAGTGCTACAGGGGATACATGTTCATAGAGTGTGTGTGTCAGCACCGATCAGTCGCCGCTGCTGCTGCCAGACAAGACAAGACGCCGAGGCTGCCAGCACCCAGACTAGGGCTGGGTGACATTATAAGATTAAAACACAGGCTTTCCTTCCTCATAAAAAAACACATTCACACACTTAAAGCTGCTTAAAAATTGGGATCCAAAGTAGGGCCGAAAGATATATTGTTATCGTATCTATATTGAGATGTGAACAGTCAAGATATTAATATCGAAAAGCCACGATATAAACGATATAGATTTCCCCCGCGCTCGCCCTGCATGTACAACTCTGGAAGTCACAACATATTTCATTTTTACGATTGCCCTTGAATGCACCGCTAAGGCCAGCCAACCACAAACCTTTTTCATTTTCAAACCGTTTTTTATTTTTCTGAAAAATGCTTTGTTTTCACCGAACCCGTAGTCATATCATATCGTATCGATGTTGAGATATCTGGCATGAATATCGAGATATGAAATTTTGTCCATATCGTTCAGCCCTAACCCAAAGACAACCTGCAATCAGAGCTGTGCGAATGAAGGAAATGGCCGAATGAAGAACAAATGGCCTTCAGGCTAGCAGCAAGTTTAACAACATTTCTCCTTCATTTCACCAAGCATGCTATTAAAGGCCACAGTGATACCTGATAAGCTAAATCACCGTTTGGGATACTTAAGATTGGAAAGACAACCCAGTTCAAGAAGAAGAACGATGAAAAAATCGTGTGCTGTTTTCATTGTGTTGTACATTAAAGAGTTGCTTCTTAAACCTTTTGTTATGCCCCAGTCACACGTTCCCGTTTCTCATGGCGATTGTGCACGACTGTACAAGATTGGCAAGGTTGGTTTGATCGGCATGATACAGGAAGAAATGACGCCGTAAATACACTGTCAGTAATGCTTCTACGGCGCCTCTACAGCGCTTCGGGGGCGTTCGTCCCGCTTCAATTAGGTCAATACAACGAGGATTCCACGACGTCAGCCCTGTTCGAGGCCAGTTTGTATCACTTCCCGTACGAGATACGTAAGAACAACGCTGTGAAATCGCCTTGAATGGGACACAGTCGTGGCGCAATCAGGTACGTCCTTGTCAATCGTCCTCAGAAAGCTTTCTGGATTGAGCCACGATCAGCCCGATTTAGCCCCGTACATGCCATGCTAATACCATTCGCCTTAGGACTGCATTAGGCTTCCACCCCGCTATCCTGAGAGCGGCGATTCCCCACGACAGTTTTGAACAGTTCAAAACGGTTGGGACCCTTCCCCATTCCCCGGCGTTCATCCACGACTATACAACGCTGATCCAGATCAAGTAGCGCATGCACCACCACCAAAGCACGTTTCATCAGGATTATGACAATCGTGCACAATCGCCATGAGAAACGAGAATGTGTGATTGGGGCTTTAACAAAATACCACCCGTTACTACTGAGCATAGCCAAAAGTTTCAGATCTCTTAAAATACATAAAATCCCCACACCCAAACAGTAAAGCTGGATGTACGTAATTAGCCTCTCTGTTCACTTTCTTAAGTCTCCAAGCCAGCATTAGCTGAGGCCAGTGGCATTATATCTTTCAGGCTGCCCATCTGTCTCTACTGGTTAAGGATTCGAGGATGGAATGATCAGATTTTGGGATCATAGGTTAAAGAGGTTCATATTTTTTTTAGTTATATACTTTCTTTAATGTGTTTACTGTAACTCCTCAGTGTGTTAGAGCACCTCTGCAAACAAAACACAAAGTCTGCCATCTTAAGATTTCTCCCTCTATGTGGTGCCAACAGCTGCCGAAAATGTCTTGTTCCCCGCCCACTCCAGACATAGACCTACCAATGTGATGTCCTACCATTGTTTCATCACCAGAGCATGGACGTTTGTATGAGCATAGAGTTATTAAAAACATTAAACGACCAAGTACCACAAAACTGACGTATAAACCAATCGGAGCAGACTAAGCCCACGTGGGGAGGGGAGCCTTAGGGGTCGTTTGTGGAGAAACAAGTTTAGGAGTATTTTTAAAATTACATTGGCATTTCATCCTCCCAGAACCAGCATTTTGGGGACCAAAAAAGACTATTTTTGAAACCGGGTCCCAGAGTGAATACATGTCAAAATGTTGCCCTTGTGTGTCTGTGTTTACGATGAATGTGCATATTTTTAGAACCGGTAATCTCAAAGCTCTCTTCTACCTTAACACGCATGTGGTAACGCCAACAACAATATAAAAACTGGTGGAGCACAGTGTCGCGTTTGTGCTGCAGAAGCTACTGAGTTTATTATGGCTTCCACAGTAAAATCTTCTGCTCCTCTACAACAACTGTGAGCACCATGGAGAACAGCATACGCTTGTTATGTTTTTTTTACATCGCACATGTTTTTATGCACATGCTCAATGTCTTCTTCTTTGGTTTTGGTGTATGTTTGTGGCAGCGTTACAGCATCACTTACAGGCCTGGCATATGTACTACAGCGTTTTCTGCGTTTTCATGTGGACGGACACATTTCTTGAAATGATGCCTTGTTATCAGAAAAAAAAAAAGAAAAATGAAATTGATTGTTTTCGTCTACTTGTGGACAAGGCCATAAAGAAGCAGGAGCTCCAACAGAGATGATGACCAACCTGTCTCAACATAAACTGACTGGATTTCAGGGGTTTTAATCAAAGGTCTGATTTAAATATGCAATGAAAAAAGTGCAGATGAAACAATAATCAATTGGTGTATAAATGGCCAAAACGGATTTTGACTAGTTGGTCAAACACATAATATAAAAATAATGTGTCAGTTTTTAATTCATGAATAAAAAGTGAGTTTAGTTCACTTTGGAGTCAGAAAATGAGCTTTTATGAAGAAATATTGAGTTTGAAGTTCTGTGCGTAAGCAGATGACGACAGATTGTGGTCTGCATTCTGCCTGTCAGTGCACCGCCAGCTTGACCTCAAGGCACTGCATAACTTATGCATATCATAGTTAAAGCCTGCTTTTTAACAATTCACAGATAATAGTAACCATTTTTTTACTTTTTTTCTTCTCTGAATTTGTCTCAGAAATTCCTTTGCAGTTAACTTCGATATAACTGAAAAGTTGTTGAGTGCTTTCCTAGAGTCTTCCCTATATGTTCTTTAAAAACCCCCAAAATTAATTCAATGATAAATGAATATGAAGAATGAACTTGACCAGCAAAATCAGTAGTCTTAGTATCAATACATTCTTATCAGTTACCACAGCAAGCATTTTGGAAAGAATAAGAGTTGGCAAAATTTTTGGAGCTCAAAAATGACTCTCCATTCTTTGGTTAAATAAACATATCAAAATAAAACAAAGTGTAACTGATTTTTAAAATGACTCTGTACCTTTTTGAAGAAGAAAATTAGCATAATCCATCTGGAGTTTAAGTATTGTAATCCAGGAGAATCAAATGAGTTTTAACATATTGAGAAAAAGGCCACACAGATGTGACGAGCGTTGTATCCAAAGATGACTGCGGCTGAAAATCTTGGTCGCTCATCCTCTGAAGAGCACTGATCTATTTGCAAAAGATAACCAACCATGTCAAGGGAAATCTCAGTGATATCAGCAATTTGCCCTTCTTCTGTTTACCTAATGTTTATGGGTGAAAAGTAGTGAAAACCAAACAAGTCCCTGAATAACCCGCTAACCTTATTTAACCCTTAAAACTGTTCCAGCTTAGCAGACGAGCGTGTGGATGTTTACGGCCAGAGTAAATTTTGTGTCCCTCACCTTAAAACACCAACATGTCGTCCAAACTGTCCCAGATCAAATAAAAACTCTGGCTGTGATCAGTGAGCAGTGTCAGGAAATAATATACCAAGAAGTCCTGTTAGTTCACTTTCAGTTTGCAAACAAAGTCACGCTCCTGTTTGTGTGTTTCTGGAGTTGATCTGACATACCGATGTGCCTGATGCTTGGGGCATATGGGGGTAAAGGTCAAACTCAGGACACTGTCTGACGTCCTGCATGATTTTTTTCAAAGCTCACATTAAATTCCATATTATTTGCTCAGTGCGTTTTTATTCCTATTACGGATGTCCGTTTCTTGTTTCTATGTGTTGACACCAACCTGTTAATGGGACTGGGAATGGAAATTAGCCACTCGGCTATAATCCCATGCATTTTCATGTCAATGTTCATTAATGCGTACTGTCCCATTTTTAACCCCTTTAAGCCTATTGTAACATATTTGATACATACTTTTATGATACCTCTATCTAATCAATATGATCAACAAATTACTAAAAAAAACCATCTGAATACAATCAGATAAATGATAATTATGTCCTCAAGTGGATTAACAATAGCCAAAAACACCTAATGTATGAAATAAGATACCCAAAAATATAAATGTTTAAATTTATGGAAAATTTAAGTTTTGTGGATTTCAGCAGAAAGTGAAATAAACATTTCAGCTCCAAAAAATATAATTTTCTGGCTAAAATTCTTGTTTTCAGGCTTTAAATGGTTCAAAAAAATCTGATCTCAAATTTTGCTGCAGTGCACAGAAAAAAAAAAAGCAAATCCTTTGATGCCCTTTTTTTGGGGCACGACCCACACGTGTAGCTGTGTTGCACACATGTACACTTTGAAAGAAACCGCCCCCCTTTTCGGCAGTCATGCAGGTTTCACATCCTGTGCGAAGATTCATCTCTGGCACTTGCCAGCAGTGCTACTTCCCTGTGACGACTGTATTTTCAGGTGGAGCAGCTTCAAACCCAAGTCAGTTTAAGAAGATCAGTTTGACTCCAAACACGCAAGCATTCACAAAAAGTACTGGACTGATATATTAAAAGAGAAAATGCACGGTGTTGTTTTAAATTAGACAGAAATAAGGATAGTTTTTGAACAATGGACCTTGTTTGGTTTTGCAAAAAGACTCAAGTGGTCAGTTGAGGAACTGCAGATCAGAATGTGCTTAATTTAATGAAACCATATTTGGCCTTGACTCTGGTTTATGTAGTCAGTTTTGATGACTGATAGAGTACGTTCACATCACTAAAGACATTCTAGTTTTCACTGAGTACCCCTGATCCACCTGTATTCTCAGCCTGTCTGAGAAACTCTGAAAGTCTTTCAGTTTGCTCTGATTGGTTGATCCTGCAGACTTTTTTCTTGGACATAGAAGTATCCTTTCACGCACAGGGGACATGTAAACACACTAAGGGGCATATAAAACTGGAAAAAGAATAATATTGCCTTTTGGAAATACACATGTAGACCAAAAGTTCTGAACTTTTTATTGATTCTAATTCAAGATTTGATGTCATGCATCTGCTGCATTTTTATGGAAATTTGCACCACAGGCAGGTTTATTCCACACCTTGAACTCCTCAATGAGGATTTCTGTGCCCCTGAATCTCATATGAAGCTTCATTTTAGCGGCTTACCCCAGACAAGTCCTTCGGTGAGACATTATGTTTTATTCAGATAGATTTGTTGGCACAACCACCAGTGAGAGTAACACACAATCTGAATGGTACCAACATGTATTCTCACAGTGGCACAAAGAAATGAAACCTGAGCGCTTTGTTATAATTCATACGCAGCGTGTGGCTCCACACAACTGCGTACACAAATACACTGAGTGGCTGTTCAGCGTGGGGAGGGATTTGCAGTCTGGGCACAAAAACAACAACACTGATTTCATGAGGTGACCTTCGGACCAACGCGGCTGACCTTTCTTCAGGCTACAGCCGCTCTTAAACCCCCCCGTCAGCCCCCGCTGCTTTCAGGGACAGTAAATACTCCACTGTAGGAGTCAGCTCTTACAGTTCAAGTGAAGTATCATCCATTCATCCAGGCTATAATTATTCTTTTACAAGTCTCCAAAACAGCCAATAAAAGTGCTCACAGACGCACTAAAACGGCTGTGAACCGAGCACAGTGAACGCCTTCCCACCTCCTTCAAAGAATATTTATAGACACGCCGCGCTGTGAGGCTTTGTTAGAAAATCCTCATGATATTTCTCTGAGTAAACGTTTTTCTTTTCGCTGTTTGCTGATGGAGGTCTACAAACTGCCCCATAAAGATGATATACAGCAAAGGAAGTGAAAAAGACAGTCATGGTTCACATTCAGACCACTATTCAGCAGCAAACTCTGGTTTTGGGCAAGGATGGACAACATATCAGGGTAACGCAACAATATTTATATACAGTTCGTTTTATTTTTGTGTTGAGTTTATAATAATTTTGATCCATTAATAGAAAGCACTTGGAGAGCGAAGGGCAATTCGAGCAAACCTCCGCCAAGGTAGCTCACAAATTGTTGTTACATCTATAAGCAATACTTCCATGATAAAGTTACCACCATAAGATGATTCCTTAACCATGAAAACCCACACCTAGCACTGGAAATCATGTTGATATCATTATTAGTTAGACAGTTATTGAACAAAAAGGATGGTTCGCTAATGGTGGTTATCTGGATCACCACCAGAATCTAATCATTTTTAAGATGGACCATTACCAACATCTCCTGAACATTTCAGAAAAATCTGTCCAGTAGTTTTTGAGTAATCCTTCCTGAAAACAATCAAACAAACAAACAAAATCATAACTTCCTTGGTGGAGGTAACAATCATTTCATTCATGAGTAAAAATTTAATTATACTGATACCTGATTGATACCAACAACAAAACTATAAGATTAACACTTATAATCATGTTTGATTTTTCAATAATGCAGCCATATTCCTGCACTCTGAGTTGTGTTGTATACTAACTTGCCTCTCAGGACTTTACTGCAGGGCAAACTAGAAAGCTCAGGCCCTATACATCTACCTGTGATGGGTACATTTGTTACGCTGCTTGTTAATGCAAGAAGTCATTCAGCCAATCACCTGGCAGCTCGTTGTTTTTAAGCATGTAGACACAAGATCAAAACAAGCATCAGCATGGGGTAGAAAGGTGATATGAGTGACAGAGTATTTCAGAAACTGATGATCTACCGGCATTTTCATGCACAACCATCCCAAAGGTTCACAAAGAATACCCAGAAAAAGAGAAAATATCCAGCAAGCCGCAGTTCCCTGGGCAAAGAATGGCCAGCGTGGTTAAAATTAACAGGAAGAAAAGAGTAACTCCAATTACCTCTTAGGTACGCAGAACGCCACACAGGCTGAGGCTTGGGCTACAGCAGAGGAAGACCACACCTGGTGCCTCTCTCGTCAGGTAACAACAGAAAACTGAGGCCACACTTTGGACAGGCTCACCAAAACTGAACTGATGATTAAAAAACTTACTGGTCTGATGAGTCTGGATTTCTGCTGCAACATTCAGATGGTGAGGTCAGAAACTGGTATGAACTATTTATCGTTTAAATGCCACAACCTGCCTGAGTATTGTTGCTGACCATGGTGATCCATTTAAGACCAGTGCAGCCATCATCTGCTGGCTACTTTACACAGGATAAGACACCATGTCACAAAGCTCAAATCATCTCAAACTGGTCACTTCAACATGACAGTGAGTTCACTACACTGTGGTGAATTCCATCACATCTCAATCCAACAGAGCAACCTTTAGTATGTGGTGGAGCGGGAGATTTGCATCCTGGGTTTGCAGCAGCAGTTGCAGTAAGAACAATGTGTGAGTGATCATGGACTTAATCTTGATTCATGCTTTAAGGTATTCTGTTCAAACAGACTAACAATGGTCTAAGTCAAGAGTGTCCAAACTTTTGGGGCTGAAGGCCAATATGGCCGGGCAACCTTCCCGAGCTCAAGATGGCAAAGTTAGAAGAATTTTTCTATTGTAAAAACAGCATCAACATCACCACAGCTTTTCATTTGTTGCTAGAGAAGATAAATATCCAATTGTTGAGGAATTTGGGGAATTCGACTTTGAAGGGCCCGTTAGGGTTTTGTTTCCTCTGGACCCGTTTCTGATTCAAGGGCATTCGATTTGTAGACGAGTTTCGGACTATCCTAAGTTCTTTTATTGTTTGGGTGTTTTGTCCACACGGAAACAGCATTTTGGAAAGCAGGTTCATCAGTGTTTTTTTTTTTTCTTACAGAACTTTATTTACAGTTGATTCATTCTTTTCAGAAATGTCTTTCTTCACATGGGTTATGTTTGTATTTACGTGTACAGCCTGATGTGTTTTGAGCTGTAAATCAGTTTTGCTTGGTATTTGTTACAGACATTCAGACCTTGAACATTACCCCAAGACTGGGGCTGGAATAAATTAAAACTGTAATGATTAATCAGAACTGGAATCAGACCGTGAGTCAGTCCAATCCAAAGTATACCAAACCCTAACCACCAGGATGATTTACAGTAAAATGAAGTGAGTTAAACACTTAGGATCTAAATCCAGACCTCTGTAGAGCAGTAAACTCTGGGTTTTCCTCCCACTGCCCGCTCCTCCACAGTAAACACAGGTTTTTCCCAGACAGACATGCAGGACGGAGGCCTGATGAGTGCCAGGCTTGCCACTACCACTGCAGGCTTTGGATCAAGCCCATGTTTATTGGCAGACGTACAGGAAGCCGTTTTCTGCAGCATTCCCGGCAGTAAAATCAAACAGACATTGAAGAAAACAAAGCAAAAAAACAAGTCAAATTAAAAAGAGAAACCAATGTAGATAGGATTTTTCTCTGCTCTGTGAGTGCTGTGTTGTTCTGACTCTATTCAGCGTGTGTCCTCATAAAAAGGCCACTCTGACAGCAACAGAAAAAGAGTGTCAAAGCCTGCAAATAGGTCAGTAATGGGCACCCTAGGATTTTCTCCCAAAACTCCTCTGATTGGTCGGTTTTCATGTCTCTGGGGCAGAAACCTGGATACCACTCTGGCACAAACCTTGTAAGCTAGGAGCGGTGCCAGGCTTGAGCAGAAAAACACACACAGTCAGTTAAAAGTCTGACGTTACACGACAGCGAGGCCAAAATGTCCGACATACATCAGACTGTTCGACCTCCTGCATCCAGAACCAGGGACCTCTCTATAATAAGGAGGCCCTGGGCAAGAATAAAATAAGGCCTCCTGTTCCTCTCTTAGCTGCAAGCAATCAAAGTGTGTGATCATATATTTGAGGCTTTTTGGAGAGAAGGAACTGAAAATTAAATAATCGTTAGTCACAGTTAAAACAAAAGAGGAGTGACAAGTGTGTGTGATCTTTTCTTTTATTCAGTTTAGTTGTGAGTAGCAGTAATTGCAATTGGGGGAAGATGTCGTGGTGCAGAAGGTTGGTGCATGTGCCTCAGAGCAAGAAGATTGTTGATTTGACTCCCCTGTGTCGACCAGGGTCTTTGTGTGTCGAGTTTGCATGGTCTCCCTGTGCCTGCATGGGTTTCTCCGGGTACTCTGGTTTCCTAAATTGGTGACTCTTAATTGCAGTTAGGCGTGAGTGTGTGCGTGAATGAAACTCCATCTCTCTATAAAATTAGCAGGTCAACACAGGTTTTTTCATCGTGGGTTAACCCACTAACAAAAGGCAAGTGACTCCTTTCCATCTGCCAGCAGACCTAATCAGCAGCAGATGAGCTGTGTGGCTGTTTTTTTTTCCTCTGATGTCATCACGTTGACGACATCATCAGCGCGACGAAACGCGACCATGTAAACAATGGATCGGAGCATGGAAGATGTGGACACAGTGGTCACCTGTTTTCTGTACTTTGTACTTTTGTCCCTCTTTAAAAATGAACAAACTCGGCGCAGACTGAACAACATTCGAGCTCTGATGATACAAAGGTGGAGGGAATTTGTTGCTGAGACAGCAAAGAGTCACCTAAGTTACAGACAGAGGGGACGGGTGTGATGTTATGCCATGGGCACGTAATGCCGACATCATCCGTAAATTAGCGGGTTGACCCGTGTATGATGTTCCCACTGGAGCCGATCGGAGGAGAGCCGATAAAAACCTGTGTCGCTTGCAGGGTCAGTCGACCCGGGTCAAAAATGCTCATTAGAGCCTTTCAAACTGCCAACAGGAGCAGATTGTTACCGAGTTTAAACAGGTTTTTTAGCCAGTCTAAAAGGGGTATATGTGGCTCTGTAGTTGGCTGGCGACTAGTTCAGGGTGTACTCCGCCTCTCACCTAATGGGACAGGATCTGGCACCCCGTGACCCCAAAAGCCGTATATGGGTGATGGGTGGAGAGAGTGAGTGTAACTGAAATTTAAATTCACTAAATTTCCCAGCTCTAGTGTCTAACACACTTAATTACATTTCTGTACAGATGGATAAAGTCTGTAGAAACAAACCTCTTTTTGCAAGGAATTTTTCATTTGCCCTTCAGGCTTGAAATATCAATTTCCAGAATTAGGTGAGACAAAAATGAAATTTGCACAACAGCAAACAAATGAGTAAGTAAGCCTGCCAGGAGTTTGGACTGTTGGGTGAGATATTTAATTAAAAGTATACTTGAACAGCAGAGCATGTCATATGCCTGGATTGTAACACTGTAGACCTTATCTTTCTTTGCTTTAAATGCTGTCTAACTTTTCACTTAATGCAGTGGTTCCCGAGCTTTTTGGATTTCCCTGGTTGTTCATCAGTTCCCCCCCTTTTTTTTTTGCTACAGATGTGAAATATGTTTGTTTGGAGATTTAATGGTCTAACTGGATGGATAAAGATGACAATAAGAGATAATTAAAAAAAGAAATGTAAGAAACTCTCTCAAAACTGTATGATATGTACATTTATAAAAATCTAGGGAAAATAGCAAAATTATTTCTTTTAAAATAAATAAATAAACACAGAAATAAAAGTAATATTTTTGGTGTGTAGAAATGGTAAGAAAATTTACCTGCTTCTTGTTACTTTAAATTAATAAAAAAAACTGCCAAACAGTTTTTGCAATGGGATCTTTATGCAAGAATTACACTGCAAAATCCTTCAACAGGAGAGAGTAGGAAAGTGAGACAGAAACCACAGTTCGTAGTCCACAAGTTAGTAGGCAACATTAAATTAAAGTAAAGTAAATGAATAAAAAAATAAAAATAATCAGGAAAATATGAGTTTAGTGCTAAAAGATAATTCTACTGAAATGGTCTCAATCAAACAAATAACTTGGCAAAGTTAAGCCAAAGCTGCCAGATATATTTTAATTATTTAGTCAATTAAATTACAGAAGAAGTTGGCAATATTTGGAAAATGGAGTAGAACTGGCAACTCTTACAGGGTGACAGATTAAATCTAGCTTATTTATAACAAATATACAGATATCATGATTTCACAGTACATCACTGGCTCACATTGTGATAAATTCACAGTATAGTACAGGTGCTCACAGCAACATAAATGTCAACTATAATAAGTTGTGTTTTTGAAGTAACCCTGACACATTTACTGTAGAATTACAGCGTACAATCACAGCACATTGTGAATTTACAGTGCTATGAAATAATTTAAGTGTGTTTATTGTAGTTGACTCTGCAGTGACCTGGACGTAGCACATTATACATCAAACAGTAACCATGTTAATGTTGATAAGAAGTGACTATTGTGAGCACTCGGCAGCTTCACACTGTAATTTGACAACAGAACACCAGGAATGTGCTCAGACTACTGTAAAATTACAACATTAAACTGTGAAAACCTGGTGATTTTTAACAGTGAAGTTATACATTATTTCATTACCAGAAAAAAATGCAACAAATCCTCCTGACAATGTCTAAATTTTACAATGAAGCTGTCGGTTTTAATAAGTGCACAGCACAGGTTCTAAACTTGAACCAAAAAATCCCTCATAATCTTTGTCTCTGTAACATGTGTGGGAGTTGTCACTAATTTTAGCCACACCGTCTCTGAACATGTGAGTGACTTCACATTTTTGGCGTCCAGGTGTTTGGGCAGCTTTGCCTCGAAGCTAATAATGAACTAACTTTCGTCTCTGTTATATTTCAGTTTCATGTACTGTCTGTTTTGCTATGAAACACTTTTAATTGCCTAAAGGTTGTCATGTGCAGTGAAGCATTGACACACCTGCTCTAAAGACTGACATTTCACTTCTGCATGACCACAGACACACCTCAAGATGCCTCGAGGCGGCTTTCTAGGAATATTTCCACGTCTGGGAACAAAGAAGATTTTGAACAACTAATTCTCCTGTCTTAGCCTTAACATTTTGAGTTAATCAGCCATAAGATGTTTTATTTCTTAACAATGCCGGGGTTATTTATCTCTCTGACATCAGCTGCTCAGGTCAGAGGGAACAACAAACACTAACTTCACAATAACAACATTTAAAATTGGTGATTTTGACGTGTGTGAGGAAAGATATCTTCATGAACCTGAGTACACAGACGAAGAACTTTTGCAGATTGAGTCACAGGTAGAAAGAGGGATGGGAAAACTGGGGAGCAGCACAGATCACAAGTTACTTGGTGGTCTAGGTGCATCAATTGTGGGTCCATGTCCACGAACCCTGAGTCCTATTTCTGTCACAAGTGGGACTTCATAACACAGCTTCTCCTGGGCCCATGTCATGCATCTATGGGTATTTATTTTTGCCTATTTAAACATCTGGAAGAAATACAGGAGTGACCCATCTTCGTAACATCTAAGACAGCGATTTATATCAGTTTGTGCTCCAGTGACCCCGCTGGCGGAGGGACACAGAGCCTACACGTTGTATCACAAAATAGTTCCAAATGCAAAGGCTTTGTCGAGGATAAGTGAAACACTGTACTAAATCTAACTGTAACACGCAGTTTAATTCTTTCTACTAAATCATATGAAAAAAACATATTTGCTTGTGCACGGACCTTAGTCAAACTTAAAATAACCCGAACTACCACTTAAAGTGCAACGTGCCTTAAGACACCAAAAATCCAGACCAGACTTTTACTTGATCGGTCTTTTCTTGAATATTAACCAAAAAAAAAGAGAAAATCAAAATAACTAGGTAGACTGTTCCTGCCAAAAGACCAGTTTATTTCATAAATTCCTCACAAGCTTTTTTCTGTAGATCACAGGCGTTGCTGTTTCATCTTTAATCTTTCAGTCAATAACCTAATAAAACACTGAAGTTTGGAGAAGGATTTGGATCTTCTTCAACAAATTCATCATTACAGTGTGGCGGTGTGAAGCCAGGTAAATACAGCTCTGCAGCCGAGCGTGCAGATTGAATGTTGAGTGAAGCAAAAGAGGCGTAACTCTTTATTTGTGTTCGAGCGTTCACTCTTCATTCCATTTCTTCTCCACATTAATGAGCTCTGGAGGACGACCAAAAGAGCAAGTTTTCAAATGGGAGCAGCCAAATGTGAGGTTCCTCGATCTACACGCTTCGTTTCAGGGAGTGACGCCATCTGAGGCCTTCTGCTACGGGATTTAAGGCCTGATTAGGGTTTGACTGTTCAAAAGAGCCTTTTCCAGTCTGCGTCACTGTGGCATCACGGTGTTGACCAAAAGCAAACATGACCTGCTACTATAGACTGGAAGGCAGCACAGGAGTCTTACTTTATTTGCGATATCTGAAGCATGCTTGAGGGGATTGGCTTTAAACTTAGCACAAATTTCACTTGCCCAAGCGAATCAGCTCATTAGATTTAGGAGGTAATGGGTTAAAGGTCCAGGTGTTGGGGCAGCTTTGCCTCGAAGCTAATAATGAACTAACTTTCGTCTCTGTTATATTTCAGTTTCACGTACTGTCTGTTTTGCTACAATTTCCCCCAGTGGTTGGAATTTCCCCCTGTGGGACTAATAAAGGATATCTTATCTTATCTTAATGAACTGATTACATTTGAGAGGCAAAACTCTTCAGGTCTTTTGCAAAAATGTCTTTTTTGACTTCAGCATGAATTCATTTTATTTAGGGCTGCATCCCTAAACAATCCCTCAATAAAAGCAAGGACTTTCCTACAACCTGCAAATGTCAGCTTAGACTTGCATTGACTAAAGTTTGAAGGTCGTAAGTCAAAAGATCAATGGGTCTCATAATCATCTTCTTCTACTGACTGTAATACATAGTTTGTCTTGTTTTGACTTAGAACAAAGGTTAACTCAATGATAATGTTGATTATTTATTTATTTTGATATATCACATTATTTGATAAAATATAATAATGAAACTACAAGAGCCATTAAACCACTGCGCAAAACACAATTAAACTAGTAGATTAATCACCTCAATGACAAGTCGATGATAGAAATAGTCATTAGTTGCATCTCTTCTTGGCAATGGTTCATGCTGAGTCATGAATGAAGGAAAAACACTTTGGAGGTCAGAAGACAAGCTCATTGGACTCCTGCTCATCTCTCATTATAAAACATGAAATCTAAAAAAAGCTTAGAGAAAGTTTCTTTAGGCTCTGCACTGATGTCCACCCTGACTCAAGGGTCTCATGCCCATCACCTGCTTGTGAAGGTGGTTTCCAAAGACAACTTTTAGGTATTTTCATTACAAGGTTCTCGAGTGTCCACTCTGGCTCAAGAAAGAACCGATTAAATCATTGACAAACTAGTCATGACAACCGTGAACATGCACTTGCACCCTTGGTTGCCAGCCTGAGGTCCGAGGGTCTCGGGGGGGGAGTGTTAAGCTCTGTTAGCTTTGAGGTTATCGAGGTTTGGTTTCATAAACTAGAACCTTGCAAATGACACAGAGAATACTCACTCTAAGAACACTTTAGTGTGGTGTACCGGAGTCCTGGAACTTCATATCACCACCAGTCGGTTTCTGAGCAAGCTGAGCCAAGACTAAACATGATGTGCTACTGACCTCTGAATAGTCAGAATATCGCCACGAGTCAAGGATCAGACGCAGAGCTGCAGAAATGAACTTTCCTCTGCCTTAAACGGTGTGTTGTTTTGCTGCTTGCAACCATCTTTGGGACATAATTCTTCTCCTCACTGCCCACACAGGGACAAGCGGCCCTACTGGCTGTTTCCTCCTTTTTGTCGTAAGGATGTGACTTTGTAACGACTTTTGTGTAACAACCCCGCCTACCTTAAGTTTAGTTTATTGCACATTATAAAAATAATACCTAAGAACAATACAGTACATTGATTAAAAACATTGAGCTTAGGGAGGTTGAAAGCCCCAAAGGCCTTCCCTCTGACAACAACAACAGTGATAGGCAGCGGTTTGGTAAGACTGAAATCACAGAGATGTGCCGCAAACACATCCTGAAAAAATCCTATCAGATTAAAAATCCCAGGATTATTAAATGTTTTGTAAATTGAATTAACTTTCTTTTTTTTTTTTCAGAGTATTGCAATACGTACATAGATACATACATACATACTTTCAGATGTCTGTGTTTGATGTTAATCATCTAGGCTGTCAAACAATTTCCACAATAACAACTCATCTTCAATACAGCAAAACCTCAATACTCCTCTGTTTTTATAACAGAACAGGGATGTATAAAACCAGAATGTCAGAAGGAAGAAGAAAAAGTAAATAAATAAATAAATAAAGAACAAAAGAGGAAGCAATAGGAGATATTGTGGCAGTTTGAAAATACTGCTGTTTAGTCAAAAAGAACAACTATCCAGTCATTTCCCATTTCCACTGACAGGTGAAACATGTTTTTTGTCAATCAAATGTGCTCCGAATATTGTCCTGTACTGTATCTACCCATTCGCTTATCGTGGGAGGCTCTGGGTGCGTCCATCGCCTTGAAATATTTTTCTCAGCTGCCGTTACCGTTGTTCTAAATAGATGTTTGGTGAGACAGCCCATCAAGAAATTTTCTTTTCCTAAAATAAATGTTTTGAAGTGGCTGGGTATCTTTGAGCTGAATACTTCCTCCATTATTTTATGTATATCAAACCAGAAAGGTTTTAATTTAGAACACTTCCAAAACCCAACATTTGACTACTTCTCCTGTATGATGAGTTTTTAACTTCGGTGTAATGAAGAATCTCATTAAACATTTCCATGCAAACTCCCGCCACATGTGAGCTAGTGCTCTTCCATTATTGTTCACAATAACTGCACCATTCTTCTGTTTCTTTTCCCCATTTGGCCTTAACATAATCAGTGGTGTGTATTTTTTTTTTTGTCTGAAAATCTTTGTATAGTCTAGAAATAATACCTTTACTAGAGCTGAATTAACTATTGAAATGCTTTTTGAATGATGGTGATGTTGGTGGTTTATCTATAAATATGGTCCTTTGTGTTTTAATGTGGTTTGACGAAGGACAGTCCCCTAAGGTAAAAGTTCTCAGAATGTCTCATAAGATGTGAATGCATACCTGAAGAAGACATGAAAAGTGAAAAGTGCTTAAAGAGGTACTATCAAAGTCCGCACTGTTGTGGAAAAAGGAGCGAGTCGAAGCCAAACCGTGTGGAGTGATCCGAGTTGGGCAGATACCACAAATGGGGAAGCACAATTAGGTACAATTACTAGAGGGTCAAATAAAAAACCCACTCCATCATAAAATGATTTCTACCACCATACTATCACAATAAATACCTGAGCCCTTCCTCTTGACCCGCCGCTGTACTTTCCCAGTTATAACTCTTTTTTTACATCAGGCTGGCTTTCCTGTTTTCCATGATAAAATACTATAACAGTCATTCTTCTGTAAAATAAACTGATACTACAGGATGAACCTACAAAATAAAGCAGTGGTAGGGGGAACTAGACCACTTTCTCTTGACAGATGTTTTAAGTTGTCACATCCAATTGTCTCAAAGTAGAACTGAGCGTATATAAAACATTCACAAGCCTCAGTGAAAGCCAATATTGAGTGAGTGATAGCCTGTATTGGTTCATGTTGGCTTCTTATTCGCTGTCAGTCTGGGTTCAGTTAATGTGTGTGCAGCCGTTTGAGCCACACAGGATATTTAGTTTGGACAAACGTGTCGGGCGTCACAAATTCAATTTACATGATTTCGCTCTGAGATGTTTTTTTTTTTTTTTATTTGTTCATGGAGGTCCAAAGGAAAGTTTTCTCTTCTATTAGAAATAATCCTTTAGGACGTCCATGAACTGAAGCCGTGGTGATTTTATAAAGTCATTTATTGGGCTATCTCATGCCTTTATTTGATTTGTTACACAGAGCGGAGAGGAAATGAAGGGGGAGATCCATGCTTGAGCTTGGTCAGAGACCATAATACACAGAACTGTAGGCCCTCGCACTGATGAAAGGGCACCTCTATCTCTTCTACCCTTTAATTTAATACCTTTTAACAACCATATTTGTTCCAGCTAGGTAACAGAGTCCTTTTAAAAAGCATAATCTAACAAGAATACTTACAATGTTAAAATACTTTGTTATTACATTTTTTAAATTACATAGTTTATCATTTATAATGCTTCAAAGCAGTTGCATTTTTGTTCCCATGGTGCAGAAAAAAGTGTTTTCTTAGAGAATAATGTCTTAGCACATAAATCTAGTATCGTAACACCTATAAAAAAAAGAAATAAAACAAACATTAAAAAAAATATTTATCTCAACAATCTGACTTCAACTGCTCATTTTCCCCAAGATTATGATTTGACCAACATTTTAACTTTTATGTCATAAATAAGTGGCACTGACCCAAACATTTTAAATGCCTTTTTTTGTCATTTAGTTCTTAATATTCATTTCACAACTTCTATTCCTTTAATAATTTTTGGCTTTTTATTCTTAAAAAACACTTTGTTCTTTGATTCTGATTCTGATTTTATTCGTATGACTTATCATTTCAGAATATCTACATTTATGCCGTAACTGACTTTTAATCTCCTAATTTTAAAATCTTAGTACATAACAATATCAAAAAATGCTAAATAATAATCCCATATTTCTAATTTCCGTTCAGAAATTGTGTCACTTTCCCTTTTTTATTCAATAAAAATAACTGAATTCCCGCTAAATTGAATTTTCATCTCTTGATAATGACTGATCTTCTTTTTATTTGTTCCTTTTCTCTTTTGGTTTTGACATTTTTCTTTCAAACTTGACGGTCATAGTTTTGAAATTATGTTTCCTCTTTGCTACTTTGTTGTTGCTTAACTTTCCTCTCTATGATTTAGCTTTTCCACGATTTTAAGGCTTAAATCATAATTGTGACTTTGTGTCCACATACTTTTTCAAAGCTTTTGTGGAATCATGATTAATACTTATTTTATTTCTTAACTGGACTTTTGCATTACATGAAAATAACCATCTCATAGGTTGAATATTTTTATCCCATGATTATGGCTGATCTTACATTAATTTGGATTTTTTTTATCCTTTTTCCAGTCTTATGATTTTGACTAACATCATTGTGATTTTAGTCCTTTATCATAACGAGTTCTTTTAAATCAGACATTTCACTTTTTCAAACCCTGACTTGATTTAACATAGCCTTTGATATATTATTATTTCATCCTTATATATTTTGGACTTTGCTGTCTCATAATAGACATTGACATTTTTATCTCACCCTTCAGACTGTCATCATAATTATGACTTTTAATCCCACAATTATAACTTTGATGTATGAATATGACTTTCTATACCACATATTCAATTTCAATGTGTGAACTGAGACATTTTTATCTTGCATAGACTTTTATGTGATAACTAAGGCTTTATCTCATAACTCAGATTTTTGACACTTAACTGTCTCACAAGTTGGACATAACTGTCACAGTTATGACTTTTAATCTAATAAATTAGACAGAAATGTTACTGTTTGACTTTAAATCTTACAGGTAACACTTCACTGCTTTAAAAGATTTTAATGTCATAATTTTAGGCCTCAATGTCAAAGCCATGACATGAAAGTGTTAACTGAACCAAAACTTTTTAATCTAATGTTTTAGACGTTTGTGTCATTTTAAAGACTTTAATGACCTTTGAATTATGACTTTTATGTTGGTTTAATTTTTTTCTCCTACAGTTTAGACCTTAGTACCTTCATCATGACGTTTATCCCAAAATCGTGACTTTAATGTCATAATTATTAGTTCTCATCTACATTTAGAATGATATGCCAATATGATAACATTTGATTTAATATGTAAAAGTTATCTCTATTTAATGACTTTTAATCCCATAGTTCAAAGTTTTAGACATAACATTATTTTTCAATCTCTCAGTTCAGACTCTAAGGTCATAAATAACTATGTTCATGATTAGGAATGATAAATGTTGTCTCTGGTTTTAATTTAGTGACATACCAGTTAACAGGATCTGCTGCACTAAACATTTACTCGAGGCGTTAAACTTAAATAAAGTTAAAGAACAGCTCAGATAAAATAAGGTGACTGAATCTCAGGTTGTTTTGATTGTTAATGTTTTAAAATGTGAGTGGTGTTGGCTACAGCTACAGCTACAGCTACAGCTACAGCTACAGCGGCCTGTTGCCATGGAAATTAGTTTGACTTCCTCAAACTAATACAAAAGTTAAAAGAAAAGCTTGGACTTTTCTGAAAGGAAAATGATTCTTAGAAGCTTCTTGTGTTTCAAAGGAACTGTAGATAAGTGAGATAGTGAAGAAGATTATGATTGCTTTATTTTCTTTAACCAGGGATGAGCAGTGTCCATTTTTCAGCTTCAAACCAAAAGCAGCAGGTTTGCTTAATTCTGTCAGCTGAGGTCAGACAGACGAACCCTGAAGCAGCTCCGTGCAGCTGTCGTGATTGAAAACAGATATTTTTATGGCAGTGACACAAATTTCTTTCAGCCATCAGAATGAAGAAATGCCAAAAAATGAAGAAAATATCCAGGGAGGGAGGAAGAAGCTCTGTCAGCGCCGAGTATTTAAACAGTGTCTCTCTAGGGTGCACAAAGATTTGGACTCAATAATGCAAGTGCACAACAACACAACCCTGGAAATGGATTAAACTGCACACTGAATCTTGGAAGGAAGGAGCTTGAGTGGAGGTGCGGATCAAAACCAGAAAAGGAGAAAATCATTTTAAATTCTGTTTGTTCCCAGCAGGTTCTGGCCTTAGTTAGCTGCTGTGTTTGTTTCTAGAGATGGATGCTAACAGCCTCAAACCAAAGCTTCGTACCACAGAGGAGGGATTTGAATAATTTCATACCAGGAAAAAAAAACAACAGGTTTGGTGTTAAAGGATCCCCGTGGAGACCGCTCTGTACACAAACACCTTTTTTTATTTCAACACTTCTCTTCATCTGTCTTCTGTCCTTAAGGCCTCGTGAACATGTTGAATTTATTTCCTACGCACAGAACAAACATTAACAAAACCTGTAAACTTTGAGCCTCTTTTCTTCTCTGAAATGTTTATCTTCAACTAGCTATTACCTATGAATGTCTAAGAAGGACTGGACACTAAACTCCGACTTCACAGCTCTTCAGTTCAGGGTTGCTTTAAAGGTTTAAAACGTGTATTTAAGACCGTTCATCTGACACCACACAACCACGGTATGCTCACCTGGTGGGCAAAAAGGTCTCCCTCTGCTTCACACTGTGGAAAAGCTGACGGCATTAGTTGCCAACAATGTGTTTTTTTTAATCCAAACCGTAAAAAGAATAGGATGAAGTCACATGACATCAGCCATTTGATCATAAAATTAGCCTTTGTGAATGTTGTTGATGCATCGTGATGGATGCTGCTGTACTGTACATGCCGTCTCAACTCACTCACACAGCTAGAGGCGGGATTTCAGACCATCTGACCAATAGCAACTCTGAGCGGATTGCTCGCTTTGTCAATCATGTTCCTACTTTTAATACCAGAAACCTCAATTAAATAAAAATGGGCCCCTAAATGTGAAGGGAAAAGCAATACAGAGCTGGCAGGGGTTGGTGTGACTTCAACTGTATTTCTATGATGCCAAGTTATTATCTTGCATTTACTAAAACAATAGTGCATTACGGAGTAAATTCACTGTGGGCAGTGCTGATTTGTCTAAAATGACTCGTTGATTAGGGGAACAGATTAGTATGCCTTCTGGTCATCAGGGAACGTCCAACTTAGGCCCTGTTTACTAGGGGTGTAATGATCCATCGATCTGGATCGATACATCGATTGGTTAAGCAATGATCCAATAAAATCGATGGAAACTCAAAACATTGATCAACATCGTCATCTTCAACGCCTTTATTTTGAAATTCTGACTGGATATGTGTTTCACCGCTTCCGCCCAATAGCGCCTCGTTCTGAAGTTTCAGCTTTACAGGGCTCTCAAGTCTCACGCATTCAGTGTATGAGACGCGCACCTTTTCACTCTCTCACACACCACACCCGGTATTTCTCCTGCATTAAAATGTACTGTGTAGCGCCCACCGAGTAACACCGCTATATGCTAACATGTAGCAACACGCTCTTAGCATCACAGAGCTAAACGGGAGCTTGACATGTCAGCCAATCAGAAAATAGCACTGCTGTATTTGGGTAAGATACGGTCGCTCTGACAGCAGAGGATGCATACTGCACACACGAGGGGAGTAATCACACGAGTACAGTAAGTTATCTCATCATTTGATTTTGTAGCGCACTGATTCATGAAATTACTTATTGTATGAAAGGATAACAGTGAGAGCTCTTTCTTATTCTTCCTCCACACCTACCATTAAACAGTGAAGCAAAGTCTAAACACACCTGACTACTAATTAACCCAATTTTAATTTTAAACATGATTAGATCATACAGATGGTTATAATCCTCTATAACCTATCATACCCAAAGGTCAGCACATTGTTTCACATTTCAGTAATAAAACTGTCAAAACTTAGAAATTGCTTTGTATTTCTTTCTTGCTTTAGGTGAAATGTAGCTGATTGTGTTCAATGCGTACATAATATCATCTTAAATCGATCAAAGGCCCCTGAATCATATCGAATCGAAATCAAATCATGGCAGACTTTGTGATATCGGCAAATATCGTATCGTCCTCCAAAGAATCGATATTGTATCGTATCGTCATGAAACTGGTGATTTACACCCCTACCGTTTACATAAGCACGTTGTCACCAGAAACTGAAAGGTTTTTCATTTGCATTTTCACCATCTCTGCTGGTTAGAGTATTGACGCAGCAAATTCACATTTTGTTGAAGGAGCGATAACAAACCTAGCACAGTTAGCAGCACACGTTGCTTGGTAGTAAGCCGTATTAGTAGGGGGCTCACCTATGCTCTTCCGCGCATTTGTCTTTTTTTTTTCTTTTTCATCTAGGTCTTTGAGAAAACCCCCACAAATTTTTGTCCTCTCTTCAGGAATGTCTTTGGTATGACGATGGGGTTCACAGTTTTCGGTAGGCGAGTCTTCAAAACCCCCCTGCCTTGACCAAAATCGCCTGAAAATCAGCCAGCTAGAGTGGGAGACATCACCCGGCAGAGCGTGAGGGAGCTGAATTTTTAACCTCAAACTTCTGCAAACAAACTGTCGTAACAGCAAAACCATACTTAGGAGTCAGCCTGTTGTCAAAGGAGAAGGGGCAACAGCACCATGTTTGTCAGTTGCACTTAGAGACATTCAGTGGGTGCCAAGGCATGACAAACCTCTATCCTACATATTTCTGCTTTCAAGTGTTGTTGACTATTTGTGCAGCACAAAAAAAACACAAAAAATGAATAAATTAAGGCAGTGGTTGACAAAGTGTCACAGCTCTGTAGGCCTTAATTTCTGTTTGTGTTAATGGAGTCTGGCAGCTTAAATAAGACTGAAGCTCCTGCTTATAAAAGAGGCTCTTACTCTGTCACGAGGTCTCTCTCGTGGGGATCCTTTCTATAGTGTTGTCAGACCCTTCAATAACAACATGTGTCGATCAGAGGCAAGGGAAGCAATTTTAGTGGACATGTTTACCTCAAACCACAATGTTCCTCCGGAGACAATCTAAAGGAGAATTTTCTGAAGTGTTTGTAGATAAATATCAAGCGGAGCACCGAGTTTGTGCCTCTGGTTTAAAAAAGCAGGAATCCCCCTTTAAGAGTTAAATAAAAGCAGAGGAGACACACTGTGATTTGGCACCATTACCGTGTAACTGAGGGAACACATTAGGAAGACAGCAAGAGGTATTTATTGAGCTGCAGACACCTCTGCTCTGAACAACATGCGTGTTTGTGTATGTACGACAGCATGTGTGTTCTTACACGTGTGAGCAACCTTAGAAAAGATGAAGTACAAAGCTGAGGTCACAGTTTGATCCACATCTGGCATCAACATCCGCAAAACTGCTGCTCATTCAAGCTTCAGGCACAGTCCAGAAATAGACCACAACACAGTCCGCCCATCCGAGCAGTGTTTTCATTCATTCTGATCACTGCCGGGAATTTTTAGAAGATCATTTTTGATTAAAAATACCAAAAAGTTTTAGTGAGGGGAACTTCATTTCAAGGAACTAAACGGTTCATGTGACCCACTGCTGAGGGGACCATACAAAGACAGGCCAGTCCTTTGAGGTCATGATGCGCAAAACAAAACATCACAAGGAGGAAAAAAAAAAAAACACAACAAAAACAAACAATAAAAGGTCAAAAGTTTGATAGCAAATCCAAAACACAATAATAAATGAAAAAAGCAATAATCAATGAAATATTGCAACAACTAAGACGCACAGCTATGTACAAAACAAGACCAAAACAATAAAAAAACTACATCCACAACAACAAATGAATCAACCAATAATACACAGCAACACATCAGCAAATAAAAATGCAAAGCAAATAGAACAACACAAACACAAATAAAAACACACACACAACTAAGAAAAACACAACTACGTTTAAAAAACTTAAAGGAAAATCAACAACACAATAACAAATAAAATAGCACTAGAAAACAAAACCACACATCAGAGACATCAACATCAAATACAAAACCCTACAACAATTAAGAAATGAAACAAAATAAAAAAACATATGAAAAACAATATACCAATTAAAACTGCCCAATAACAACTATAAAAACAAAGCAAAAAGCAACAACAAATACAAATGGTAACAAAAGTGTAAGACGGATGAAAAAACAAACATGTATAAAACCCAATCACAAATAAAAAAGCAACAACACCAAAAAAAGGCAACAACAGAGACAGAATCTGACAGAAATTAAAACCAGAATTCAAAATAAATCAAAAGACACAACAACAAAAACAAATATAACCATAATAACCATGAAACTCAAAAAGAAACAAACATATGAAACACAAATTAAAGAAAAAACTTCACAAACAGTTAAAATAATCACAAAGTCCAACCGAAAAAAAAGAAAACCCCAACAACACAATAGCAAGCATCAATGCAAATCAAAAACAAAAAAATGAGCAAAAACTTCTATAATTTGAGGAAATTCAAACAAAATATAGCTGAAACAACTAACTAAAAATGTAGAAAAATCAAGATTAACATGTACAAACAAAAAACAATGACAAAAAAGAAACACAAAAACAAAACACAAAACAAAAAACAAAACAAATATAAAGTACAACTACTAAAAGTACAACCACAAGTAACACAAAGAAAATGCAGCACAACGAAAAAAAAGTTAATGATGAAAACAAAAACGAATAAATTAATTAAATCAACAAAACAAATAATAAAGGCAAAAACAAAATACACTTAACACACCTTAAAAATACACCAAACAATACAAAATAACAACAATATAAAGATTAAAAAAGCATTAACAAAAAATCACTACCACAAATTAAAAACGCAGCAACAAATATGAAATGCAAAAGAGATGAAAGCAAAATTTAAAAAAAGGACCATAACAATAACTTGAACATCAAAACAACATCAAACTTAGAATGCAACAACAAATGAAAAAGTGCAATGTTGTTATTGTGCAGTTTTAAGTCTTTTTTTTGTTTTCCTTGAAATATCAGGTCGAAGTTTCTTGGTAAAACTCTTGTGGTCAGAGGAACTATAGATGAGAGACAGACAGACAGATGGAAAGAGCACACACAGAGGCTGTTTTCCAGTAAGCAGGGTTAATCTGAAACGTAAACCTCACAGCTGCATACATGTGAAATAAACTCAGTGGTGGTGGATTTGATGAGAAGGTGAAGAAAGGTTACTGTGTGAAACGGTTTAATCCAGACGCAGCAGCAGGCTCTTCTGCTCTGTAACATCTACAGCGCAGTAAAGAGGATGAATCACGTACAGACATGTGTACTGTATTTTCATTTCACTGCGGCTAATCACATCCAGGCTCTGCTATAATACAAGGAAAAAAAACAGCTGTCATTTCTGGTAAATATGCTATGTCATGGATTTGTGCATGGATGAGACCACAATGAAAAAAACACTGAAGTGACGGGAAATGCAGGATGAAAACACACGTATGGGTTTATACAAAAGAGTGGAAAGTTTGGGCAGAGTCAGTGTTACATTTAAATTCTCACAAAAATTCACAGCAGACATATACTCCTCAAAAAAGTCTGGAAACGCAACTTCATTTAAAGCCCATCTAACGGCAGCTCTGCTAGATGCTTCTTTATTAATCAACATCAGTCCTCTCAAGTTTATCATCATTATAGGTGTTAATGTTGGTATTAGACGGATGTATTGATTATACATCCATAGTAACTATCTTTACAAACACAGACATGAGGTCCTTCTTGAAAATGAGATGCCACATCTCAAGGGGCTTACCTTTAATAAATGCATATTGAACATAGACAAATACGGAGCTACACAAATAAAGATTGATTGAATCTATATTCAGCAGAGACAAATGTTATGAGGACAGATTTACAGATTTATAGTCTGGGTGTCCATGGGTTTGTCGCTATATATATGTATATATATGTATATATAGTGCCCAGCATAAATGAGTACACCCCCTATTAAAAGTAAAGTATTGATCAATATCTAAATGAACAAAAGAACAAATTCCAAAGTTTGGACGAAGCTAAGTTTAACAAAACTTTTTTTTACCATAAGATGAAAATAAGGGTAATATCATAGCTATAATTTAGCTTTAGTGTGCTCATTATTGCATCCTGATCTTAAATTGAGAAAAATACTTTTTTGTGTGCAATTTAAAAAATCTTCTTTGCACTCAATGGGCCACTTTTGGGGAAGTATTTGTGGTATAGTATGCCTTAGAAAATGTTGGTTTTGAATGGAAACTAAAAGTTTTCTGACAAATCTGAAGGGGTGTACTCATTTATGCTGAGTATATATATACATATATACATACATACATTGTCTTCAGCCTGCTCTGTTGTAAAGTGCCTTGAGATAACACAAACTGGCACTATACAAATACAGTTTAATTGATTGATTTATTGATTGACTTCAGTTTACTGTTTCTCCCCTTTAAAAGCACTAATTTGTTTTGTATTTTTCTATCACTGCAAAGCCTCATTAGTTAACTTTACAATGAGGTACAACTTGTAAGGACTGTGCATTCATAAAATGAGCAACTCAACTAAATGTTAAGGTAGTTCCCAAAACCATGTCCCAAAATCAGAGGAGCTGAACGACCAATGACCACAGAGTAAATCGGTCACCAAACAAAACAGACTGGGGATCTTAAAGAGGTACGAGCTACACCGAGCATATCAGATAGAGAGAGAATACAGGTGGATCAGGGACGCTCACATATGAAAACTAGATGCTTTTTTGAACATTAGTGGTTAAGATCATACTCTAGAAGTCCTTGAAACTGGATAAACAAACCTAAAACACAAGCTCTTTCTGTAAAAGACAGGTTATACCTGAATCATACCTTAACTTACCTAAATGAAAATGATACCCCCTTAAATCTGCAACCTGTCATTTTTGGAAAGCTTCCTGCCGTCCTAAATAGACAGATGCCACACTCCTCTCCCATCTCTCCCTCCTGAAGGCCCAAACAACATGTGTGTACTTGGTGTGAGATTATGATGCAGCAGCCTCTGGGATCCCTGCGTCTGGAAAATACTTTCACAATCTCCTGCCCTCTACATCTGCTACTTCCTTCAGTCCCACAGACTCTCTTTCCTTCTTTTCCATCTTCCTCTTCTTCTTGAAAACAATCCAGAATCACATATTTTGGCAGGCGCAGGGCTACCCCCTCCTAACCGAAAAAAATACTGTATCCAGATTCTGCTTTTTTTTTCTCCGCTTTTGTTTTCGACTCAACCTTTGGCATGAGCAGACAGACAGAGTGGAACAGGGCCGACTGAGACTCTGTGCCGTTCTTATGCCTGTAGTTTTCCACAGAGCTGGACGGACGACGAGGAAGCACGTTGAGCTAAAACAAAGAGGGACAAAGCCCAAAATCAGACTCTTCCCCTCATATGGGACACAGACTGTCTGTTTGCAGCTGAAATCTCATCTGCATTACCTCCTGCAGAAATGTAAGACTTAATTTGGTCAAGACTCCTGCAGACTTTAATCATTCTACTAGAAGTTTATGAAGGCAGCCATGATAACACAGCACCATTTTTATAAGTCTTCAAATGTGACAACAGAGGAGACTGGACAAGACGGCATTTAGTCTTTGAACTTCGGATCATCCCTCTGGAACTTCAATGGTGTTTTATTTTTTTATTTTCAATTCTGGTTTTTAAAGAAAAATCCTGAAAACTCTTAAAAACCTTAAAAAGAGGTAAGCAGCACTATAAACAACACATTAGCTTAGCCATCCATACTCATAGGCTGATCTCTGAAGTTGAGTGCCCATCATTCTTAGCTCAGTGGGAGCAAAGTGGGGTTCAGAGACTTACCCAACGACACATCAACATGTAACTGCAGGAGTTGGAACCAAAACTCTAACAATCAATTCTGCCATTGTTCTACTGTACCCATAATAAATAACCCACAACTTTATCTTTAACCTCCTTAATCAGTCTTTCAGTCTGAGTGTTGTTGTCGTTGTTTTTTTTACTCGTTAACAGCATCAAGCAGAGGAAAGCTGGTCACGGTTGTTCCTGCACATCCTGATTCACAACAAGATTATGCCATTAAACATTATCAGGCTGTGAGTGTCACCACAGTGAACCAAAAGCTGCTTCTCCAGTAGTTTTTTTTTATCACTGGATAATGTCATCAGTCAGATAGCTCAGTGGTTGACAGCAGCTGTCTTTAAGGTTTTAACAAAAACAAAAAGACTATGCAGTTGTCAGTGCAAACAAGAGCCCTGCTCATGAAGACACTTATCCACAAAGACACTCTAAAGGATGTTGACTTATCCACTAGATTAAAAAAAAGGATTATTTATAGCAGTGACTCAAGCAGAAGTTTCTTCTAATGGCTGAACTCCAGTGGTTTAGTGAATAAGTCAAATTGTATGATTAGTGCTACTTTTCTCTTAAGTCATTACACAAATCTAAAATCTGTCAATGAGTTTGTGCTAAACAAAAACTAAAATTTCTTCTGAAGAGCATGATGCTCTGACCTGATCTCTTATTTTGTCAAACAGACAGCATGGCACTAAGGGTTAATGGTTTAGGCTACATGTGGTGAAGTAGTTGCAACCACAGCAACCTGTTGATCGGGATATACAAGAGATGATGCATTTCTTCTCGCTCATCCAAATGCATATTTACCCAACAAAAACCAGAAATAAAACAAGCAAAATGCAGAGTATAATCAACAAGAAGGTAAGTTCATCTCCTGTGTACAAGGCTGGCAGAGGTGGACCCAGCCAACACAAACAAAAGTCGAGGAGGAATCGAAGTTTGTCAGGCCAGCTGAGAACAGATTTACAAAACATGGGAACAGTTTGCAACGTGTAACTGGGTGAGCAGCCAACATTCAGATCACCAACAAAGTTAATAAGCTGCAGCACTGAGCTGTATAAGAACAAGATATTTATTTATTTATTTATTAACACACAAGTATAGAACCCAATGCACATGAAAACATATTTACAAAAGTGTGTGTGGGAGTGATAAAAGCCTTCAAATGGCTTATAAAAAACCACAGCCAAGAGACAAATGGAGGGTAAACACTGAACCACCAAAAGAGTATCAAACATCAAATATAAAGTGAAAAAATTCATTTAAAGAAGCACAGACAAAAAAGGTATGAATTTATGAATGATAAATTCAGACTGTTATCTCGTTGAAAAAAATAATTTAGAAAACAGAAAGGTAAATGTCAGAAACAGTTAACAGCTGCAGTTTTAGAAAAAGAGGCGCACTTGGTGCTAAACATCTGTTTGCTCAGATGAAAAAAATAAATAAATAAACTATAATCTTGAAAATTTAACAAATTACAGCGAGGGCATGGAGTGAATACATCTCAAAATGCTGCCCTTGCGTTTGCGTGTTCACAGTGAATATGAATATTTTCATAGGCAATGCTCTCATAGCCCTGCCTCTCCCTTAAACCGCTTACACTAAAGCCAACAACAACAGAAACAATGGTGGAATACAGTTTTAAGTTGTGCTGCAGAGCTTTTTATGACTTTTTTTATGAACAGCAATATTTCCCACTCCTCTACGACCAACATGAGCAACAAGACCATGGAGAACAGCATATGCCTCATGTCCTTCAATCCACATCTTCTTCTTGTCCCTGCATATATTCTACAGCATTTCCAGTATTTGCGTGTAAATGGAAACATTTCTCGAAAATATGCAATGTTTACTAAAAAAATGTTAAAGACAAAAATAGAAAACCAAGTTATTTTTGTTTCTGTGTAAACAGAGCTGAAGAGAGCGTCACTCTGTTAACGTAATTAATCACTCATATCCAGATCTAACTTAATAAACATCTCAAACAAATCTGTGTTCAAATAATCTCACATTAAGTCACGTATGTTTTAAAATGCTTTTGTAAGACACAGATTGTGCAGAACTGATCTTAAGGTGAAGGCAATGTTTTTCTTTTAAGTGAGATCTAATAAAGGAAATCATGTGTGGTTTACTTTGGTCAAAGAGTTTCCTTTGGGTAGTTAAGTCCTGCTTTATTAACTCCATTCACAGGAAGAATTTTGGCTAGGAAAATGCTTCAAACCCTCTCGTTATTTTACCCCATTTCCACATTAACTGCAAGTGACTTAAAAAGTAACTTAAAGCATTTTTTCTACATGTCTTTTGGATCATTGATGATCAGTGAAATATCAGCTAGAACATGTTTGATTTTTACTTCACAAAGAAAAATCAAACACTGTTTTGACAAACTGAATGTGACAGAATTCACGGGGATAAAGCGCTCGGGGAAAAATATGTGACATGGTTGTACACTGTTTTCTTTCTGGAATATGAAATGGAGTTTGAGAATGTACAAAAAGTTCATCCAGACAAATGCAGTGAGGCTACATGGGCTCACATAATCAACATGGAAAACTTTCATTATGCCACCGTCAAACAGCACGATTTTAGCACTAATTTTTTCCGACCTGTGAATTCACGGCCTGTCAGTTGTTTCATCTCCTGTTAGCACACGCAGTGACCTATGATTGGGATCTACTCCGGGATGCCTCACGGTGCCAAACAAACATTCTGGCATGTTTGTTTTGTCCTTCTTACTATGATTTGTTCTGTCATGTCAGAGGTGTTGACCAATGACAACAGAGAGCACTCTGCATGTGCACAATCACAGATGTAAACAAACAGATGCTGTTGCCTGATGATTGAACCATTAGACAGAAGAAATGTTTCCAAAGTTGTGACAACACCCCTGCTTTTCTGATGAGTCAAAGAGGAACTCCAACCACAGACCGAAAAACTCTTAGGAGAAATGGCAGAGGCATCTTGGTGAGTAACTACTAGCATTTAAGAGCACACTAACATACCAACTATCTCAGCATTTTTCACACACGATCATCTCCAGATTTTACAGAAACACAAAAATCCCAGTGAGCGTCAGAGAGATGCCAGAGTGGTTAGAGAGGCGGGACAGGAACTCAAATAAACACTCATAACAACTAAGGTATGCATAAGACCATTTCCTTTATCTTGATGCAGATGGGCAACACACCACATCGGGTGCCACCTCTTAAGCTAAGAACAGAAAACTGAGGCTACAGTTAGCACGTGGTCACAAAAACTACACAATACAAGTTTGAAAAATATTGCCAGGTCTAGATCATCAGAATTTGGTGTAAACAAAATGAATGTATGGACCAGCTAAGCATTGTTTTCTGGCCACAGCCTACAGGAGCATTATTGCGACCATGTCCCTTATTTTACACCAAAGTCTAACAGCTACTTTCAGCAGGATGATGCACCATCTTACAAAGCTCAGATCATCTCAAACTGGTTTCTTCAACACCACGATGAGTTCACTGCACTTCAGTGGCCTCCACAGCAGCCAGATCTCACTCTAAAGGTCTCATGTCCTGCAAAATAAATTGTCTTTGCTTTTAATGTTGTTGGAAGAAGCTTGGGGAGCAGAAGAAGACAACTCCCACTAAACTCTCAGTTCATAGAGTAATGATCTATATATCCTTGAAGAAAATGACCCTGTTTTTTTACTTCCTGGGGTTTTTGATGTCATAGCTATACAGGCTCCACCTACATGTGTGTTTTCTGCTTGACACCACTGTATTGAAAGTTCACTCTGTGGCCGGTAACTTCTCCTCCCCCCTCCCATCAGATGTAATTTGGGCAGCGCAGAGCACATCATTATAGCCTGCCATAGCCTTCCTGCCCCCTCTGAGCCAGGTGTTTCCAAAGAGGAGGGAATGGAGCAGCATATGATCATCAAAAGGGACAAAATTAGTTTTTAACTTAAATCAAATCCTTACCTATAGACACCCAAGACATGATGTTAATCAGGAATGGGCAATGGGTGGCCCAGGGGCCACATGTGGCCCTCTAGCTCACGAAATGCAAGTCCACAATTCATTTCCAAAAATCAACAAATTGTAAACATGAAGAAAATTCAGATAGCTACTAGAAATATTTGTCTGTAATCTAGACTGATATATCCATTTTTTTTTGCAATTAATTGAAGAATATACTTCACTATAATAGTTTCCCTAAATCTCTTTCATGAAGCATTAGAACATAATATCAATTATTACTCAATACTAGGGCTCAATACAGTATCCCGATACTGAGGCCATGATATGATATGTATATGGTCATGTAAATTGTGAACATAGACAACACTTTTAACAGAATTCCTGACAAGTTTTGTTTTTTATTACAAGAAGAAAAAGAACAAAGATGAGTTTTAGATCATTCAACAACTTAAGAAACTTAAATTCAGGTCCTCAAAGATTGAGGACCTAAGGTTAAATTTGGATCATGTGTTTCAACATGAAGCTTGACTTCTACTTTGAACTGTGCCATTGTTAACATTACCCAAAGTGTATTGACAACAACTGTCAAAACATTGAGGCCGTATCGATTCTGTAGAACCCGTATTGATACACGTATCCCCAAGGAGTGTGTGACGATATTTTGCCATATCAATATTTTTAGTACTAATCAGTACTATATTTGAAAAATGGCAGTGGTAAAATACTTGTGCTCAATATTTTGGAAAACAATCATTGTTTTAATGATTTAAAAATAGCTTTATTTGCTTTAATTCTGTGTTAAGTTCATTTAACTATAAATGATAAATTGTATTTGAGCTATAAAATATAAATACTGGTACATTATTTTTACAACTACATTATATTAGCTTATGTTGTTTATCAAAATTTTTTCCCTATCAAGAGTATCTGAAAATTTGCAACAATGCGGACCTCAGGCTGTGAAATACAGTTTTATGTGGCCCTTTTGGTTATTAAAGTTGTCCATTCCTGATGTAAATAGTCAATTACACCAGGATATGAGATCTTTAACAAGTTTTGTGATGTGGTGGAACAGGAGATCTGCATCATTTATGTGCAGCTGACAAATCTGCAGCAACTGCGTAGGAATCAAAATCTCTGAGGAATGTTTTCCAATGCAGTTCTGAAGGTCAAAGGGCATCCAACCTCATGCATGGTATTCAATAAAGTGGCAAAGTTAGTAAAAATAAGGATCTTATATTGATTCCCATCAGAGATGCTGTAATGCAGGCTCATAGAAATAAAACATATGCCAACTGACACGAGTCAGGCTTGTCTTCACTTGTTTTGTCTATTTAATTCAATTTTCCACATCAAGATGATCCGAAAACAAGTTAGTTTACTTGATTGAAGTCCAAGCACAAATGGATCCCATGTTTTTCAAAGCAGGAATTATGCTGTGATCTCATTGTCAAGGGAATATGCCAGGAATGGTGACAAACTCTGCTCATTTTCCTCAGCACATTCCCAACATAATGAAATCACCGTGCTGAATAACTGGAAACAACTTCATGTCAACACTAATACAGAGAGCTGCCTTCTAAGAATATTCTCAGAGTTCATGGTGGAGTTTCTTTCAGCCTCTGGAACAAGTTAGGACCAGCCAAACTAACGTGATATTATACTTTAAGACAACCCTGATGTTTTATCCCAGCCCACATCCCCTGGAAGAGACGGCACATGGATGAAAACATCACATACACTTAGGGAAGATGTAACGGATGATTCAAAATGTGGAGTTCAGACAGAGACACAATACAACTGAGAGCCAGTCTGGATCAAATGCTACTTTTAGCAATGGCACCCAGTGAGTCAAATCTTGGCCACATCACACCAAGGAGAGATGAGAGGGGACAAACAGGTGAACAGTAGCCTCCACTATTTGTTCACAGTGGACACTTTAAAAGCTTCTGCACATTTAGCAGCTGCTTCTACACAAATCACTGTATTTTGTGTTAAAGCGATACGCCGACTTTTTTTTTTTCTTTTCGTGTCTTGCCACAGTCCCGAGTCCATGACAAGCAGATAGACACCTTTCTTTCAACTGTGTGTCCAGTAATAAGAAACAGATGGCCAAAGCTTGCCCACAGCTAGCTAGCTTAGCTCAAACACTTGAAGTCAACAGGTATAGCTAGCCTGCCTGTCACCAGATAAATTCTTCAGCAACTCTAAACGGTCCTGTGTGTTTGTTGTGACTCATTTTTTTTGCTGCGTTATGTTACGTTATCTTCTACCATCATCATATTATTCTTTACTCGTAAACAGATGCTTTGTTTTGTTGACCTACTTCCGCAAGAGATGTGTTTTTTAACAGCTCTTTTAAGTAAAAGATGAAAACCAATTCCCAGCTGTGAATGAGCCGCTTGTTTGCAAGCCAATCTTACATTTGCAGGTAATTTGCATTCAAGAATGGTCCGAAATCAAACGACTCACTTTCAACTGCGAATCGATTCTCATCGTTCACTTAAAGGAGCTGTTCAAAAGACTCGACTCGTTCGCAAATGTCACATCTTTAGCGCAAACCACTGTGGAAGTATAGGTCAACAAAACATAGCCTATATTTAGGAGCAGAAGAAGATAATACAATGATAGTAGAAGATAACATAACGAGGTAAAAAAAAAAAAATGCCGATTAGAGTTGCTGAAGAGTTGTCTGATGACTGTAGGCAGAGGCAGGCTAATACTTCCCATTGACTTCAAGTGTTTGAGCTAAGCTAATTAGTGGTGGGCGAGCTCTGCCGTCATGTTACTGCAAGCACAGTTGAAAGAATGGTGTCTATCTGCTTGTCATGGACTTGGAAGTGAGGCCCATGAAGAAGAAAAAAAGTTGGCATATTGCTTTAACTTATGTTTCAAACAACGTCCCAACTTCATTGGAATTTCGGTTTGTACAAAGTGCCTGGCATCTTGTTTTTGCCCATAAAACCTAAACCATAGAGGTACAAACAATATTACCTTACTTCTGTCTTTTTTGAAACATGACCACATATCCTAAACTTGCTCAGCCCAGCCCCGAGTGTACTGTCTCACTTTGAAGCGGTTTGTGTGTTTGAATAGCAGCCAAACTGGGGCAGAGCGTCCAGCTGAAGCCTCATGCACAGCTGTGTGAGCCCAGAAGAGGCCCTTTGTGTTGGGATACATTCATGCGCCCTGAAGGAACATAAAATGTCAGCTCATAAGAAAGGCTCTGGTGTAGTTTGGACTAATGGATTCATTTTGGACGTCCAAAGTCGAGCACAAAGCTCTGCGCGGCTGCTCCCTGCACTGACAAATATTCCTGTCGTCGTTAGCCTCTTGATTATCTCATTCTACATCCATTAGTGCCGGGTCGTGTTTCTACATCCAGTAATTCTCTGTTTTCCTCGGACTCGCAGCCAGGGGAATCGCTCACACTCACACCATCAACATCACCTCATTGCAGTCCATTAATATCAGATAAAACACAGCTCAGAGACAGCAGAGAGATGTAAAATGGTGAGGCAAGTTGACCGGGCTGATCTTTTAGTGCTAATTGCTGTCAACAGCAACTCACATTTGCATTCTTTCAGGATAATCAATGCTTCCATTTGCTTTTATGTTAATTCAGATTAAAAAAAGACAGAATTAAAATAGCAGAAAAATGTCTTTAGATAAAACTTTTGCTGTGGAAGTGCATAAAAGCAGACATCAGGACAATGATTTAATGGGAATTTAAGAACTTTTTATGTCCATCTATCTATCAGTCCCTCCATCCATCCATCTATCTATCCATCCCTCTCAGAGTTCCCTGGGGTGGTTGCAGGGTACCCTGACAAACCTCTGTAAATACGCACACAGGCCTGTATACACATGGGCTGGTCTCAGCACCAGTAAACCTGAACTGTGCCAGGGACAGCCTCAACAGGCAGACTACTCTGACACATTTGTAATCACAGTCATGAACTGAACTGGACTTCTGCAAACTGAGGTACTTGGATCCATCGGTCCCTAATATAAAACAGGGCTTTCCACAAGCTCCAGCTGCCAGTCAAACAGCCAGCTGTTCTCTCAGTTACAGCTCTTTTTCAGATTGTTAAATCAACCCTTAAATGGGCATAAGTGTAGAAATATTTTGGAAAGCTACTTCACAGTTTCTTTCTGCTGCATCTAGCCTATTAAAAAAAAAATCTAATGTTTTTTTATATAAGCCTGGCATTTGTTTTTCACTCATAGCAAATCTCTGCAGATATGTGGCCTGTTCAGGGTAGAAATTTATAAATCTTCATCATATTTCAGTAATTATATACCAAGATTTAGTTTTTGGATCCTTCTCCCTGTTTTTTGTTAGTTTATTTTTTATACTTCAAGCATCTCCTGTGTTTCTAGTGTTACCTTGTGTTTGTAGTTCGTAGTTAGTCTTTTGTTTTACTTTATAGTGATTTGGATTCGTAGTATGAGTTTCTTCTACAGTTTTCTTCCTTGTCTCACTCGTGCATAGTCTTCAGTGTTTCTCCAGCGTTTATTAGTGTTTGTAGATTTTTCCGGTTTTTGTTGTATTCTTTTCAAGAGTTTTTTGATTTGTTACTTTGTTAGAGATTTTTGTTAGAACTTAAGCGGGGTCCACACATAAGGATTTTCTAAATCTGAAGAGATTTATTTATCTGTTAGAGACCCCATACATAAAGATAAAGAATCAGGCATCGAACAGTTTTTATCGTACTGTAATAATACTCAACACAGCACACCACTCACATAACCATTCTGTCCCACCACTGATCTAGAATCTAGTCCTCAAAGACAGAAATCTTGCGTGATCAAATGTGATCTAACAAAAACGAAGAAGAAGAAGCATAGCAACAACCATAAACGTTGTCTATGGCAACAACCGGAAAACACAACAGGCAACATGGAGAGAAGAGGGAATGATGGCGGTCTTGGGACTATTTTTGAAAAAAATTGGGAACTAAATAAAAGAAAAGACTGTGGAAAAATCCTGGAGACTACGTGATCACGTGAGCTGGTCCTCCATTTCTTAGGTCCACCGAACTTTATGTTTATGTTTCAGGTCGGCCATGCTTGTTTTTATTTACGCCTGCTTCCTTGTTCCTCAGTCAGCTCGCTTCTTGATTGGCTACATTCTGTTCCACGTCCCAATTCATGGAGTCATGACTCAGGAGTCGTCGGCTTTCCCCACACACATGAAGATTTTTGGTCGTGAATACTGAACAAGTTTAATATTTACGACTGTTGGCCCCGACCCGTTTTGGAGCCGATTATCAGGACAAATTCACTCTTAACACACCTCAAACCACAGGATAATCTTATAGGATGATCTTATAAGACAGAAGATAATCAGGCATTTGCCATCCTTGGTCGGGAAGGGGAAAAGTCGGGACAAAAACAGCCCGATTATCTTTATGTGTGTACGCCGCTTTAGACTCTTGGTAAAGGGTTAGTTTTTGGTTTTAGATCCTGTTTTAGTAGTTTAATAAAATCTTTCTGTTTATCTGCATTTTGGGTCCTCACCTTTTGTTTTTGTTTATTTGGGTTTCCAATCCTGACAGTAAACTGGCTTGTATCATTCATGGTTTGTGTACAAGTTTAAAAAAAAAGGTAAAAAAAAATTGAATACAAACCAACTAATTAACCATTAAAAACCTAACTGATACTTCTGTTTTCAATACTTTCATCCCTATGCTGACCCTATTCCAGCATTTTACAACAATTTTGACCACGAACGATGAAGACCCTCAGTTTGCACTTATGTCTCATGATGGGGCTCTGTACACCAAAATGTACAATAGTGAAAGGTAATGAACAGTCATTCCTTAAAATCTGGAAGCCAATCCTGGATTATCTCCCTGTTAAGAATTCTAAGCTGCTGTCAAAAGGATTTCACAATCTGTCTTGGAGACCTTCAAGACTGAACACTGGACACTCTGAATTGTAATAATTAAGGTTAATTTAAGATGGTAGATTGAGGAATTACATAACTTGTATAATTAGATATTGGGGTGTTTTTGTTTTAGCTTTTGTTGCTATTTTGTTTTGTCCATTGTTTGCCTACCCGTATTACTGACACAGTATTAGACCTTTGCCCATTTGACTGATCAGCTCTGCATGTTCTTGTCACTTTCTTCATTGCTAAAAAAGTAAAATTGTGACTTAATTAACTTGACCTGCTCGCTTCAGACCCTCTGGCTTGTTTATTTTCCCTGCATGTGTCTATGGAAAGTGCTAGTGAAAACTCCTTTGAGGTTAAGGAGAAGTACTTATTCTGTCAGACAAATTGTTTAACACTGTTGTAAACAGATATACGAGCATGTACACAAATGAATCACAGTGATCCTCAGCTAAAGAGACAGCATGTGCACCTTTTCAGAATCCATCTTTCTATGCAGGAATAACCAAGTAGATGTTTAACTATTACGAGGTTTTCAAAACATCTGGTCTTCGTGTTGCTTTTGCACTGTAATTTTCACCATCTTGAGTGAAGATACTACATATCCTGTCTGAATGGTGGTGGGTGGAGGGTTGGTGGATTATTACAAGGTGTGGCTACTAAATATAAGACTGCACCTATGAGGATTAAACCAGGTGGTTCACAGTCACACTGAGCGTTATATATTAGAGGCTGGGGATTCACACACAACTGCAGTGAGTTTAGAATAAGTGATGTCTTTAGTTCACGGCAAGCTATGAACTAAAGTGCTTCTTAATAGCACTTTATTGTTGGTGTAGTTTTTTCTCGGTTCTCCAGAGTTTGCAGTGGTTGTTGGAGAAAGCCAGTTGTTCAAATGTTGATCTACGGTGCTGAATTTCCTCTCTCGGTGCTTCTTGTTGCCCTGTCATTGTCCTGCCTTTGAACAAATTTAGCAAGAGGTAAAGGCAAAACCTTTAGTCTTCTTCTCAAAGCCCCCTGCTCTAGATTTCAGCCCACAGTTTGTATGTGGGACATCTCTTCAGTCTGAAAGCCCAGACTTGTTAACATGCTTGCCAAAATGAATATTTGAGACACCCTGCAACTGTTATGCAGCCAACATGCATCCATTTTGAAACTGCTGGAGGAGAGCAGGAAGCAGCCTTTAGTGAGAGTTATATGATGTAATGTTTAACATCTAAATCTGTCGTGTACTCTGGCTAAATTCACATCAAGTAGTTGATCATTTGGTCGCCCATTTGAATAAATGCATACTCAATGTGCTCTTAATAAGAGGGTTTGCAAAATCTTTTCTTTATTTTTCCAGTGGTTCAGATCTTTTGTGTGGAATAGTGCAGGAGTAAACATTATTTTCACTGTGGTTAATTGGATCTGTGGGTCTCTTTTTGTGTGTATTTCCCACTAATGCTGACAGGACGTTGACTCATCAAAATGAAGTCATGATATGACAAAGCAGCTCAGAGACTCCATTGAACACTCAGAGCTGCATGAAACCGCAGTAAGATTCAATCAGAGCCGTTAAGAGAGGGAATAAACAGGAAGAGGGGCAGCGTTCATGGTCTACAGTAATAAGGGTTTGTAGTGAAATAAAGCCTTAACTTAATGTCCTCAAACAAGATGAGGAGACATAAAAACAAGGCTGAATCAGACTGAGTTTGTCAGAGTAAAACTTAGATAGTAGTATGATTCACGTCTTAAAAATCTAAAACCAAACTCTTAAAAGCACCATGACATAGTTCATTATGTTTCACATGGTCATCTGAATCTTTTCCATAAAATAATCCAAAATAAGAGAGCCCAGCTTATTTTAGCTCTTCCTCATTGAGCTGAATGAGATATTTGTGTGTTGAAGACTTGAAGACCTATAACACATATATTTTAATATAAAGCAGGGCCATATGGACCACAAACTCTAACCTTGATTTTTTCAGCTGGAGAGAAGATATGTAATTATTGAAATATAATTTAAAAAAAACAACAACAAATGAACAAATGAATAAATAAATTTAAATTTGTCTTTTTGAAAATTATGATTTATATAGTCTGATTTTATTCTGCTAAAATTCATAACATAAACACATATTGTTCCTAGCTGAAGAGCAAAATAGAAGTAAAATAGCATAAAATTATATCAAGTGAAATAAATAAAGAAATAAATAAAAACTAAATTTATAAAACTATGAGCTTTTTCTTAAAACAAAATTAATTGTAAGGTCTGATGTCATCCTCATAAAATAAACGGATAGCCCCTTTTTGTCTGGAGAGCAAAAACTCAATAATTAGAAATGAAATAAAAACAAACAGAATAAATACCTTAAAAAAATGTTTTTTTTTTTTTTTTTTTTTTGCAAATTATGTAAAATAGAAAGTCTGGTTTCATTCTGTCAAAAGAAAGACCCATTTTAGATCAAGCTATCTGTTTCAATATTGAATAAATAAAATGCTCTTTTGAATGGAATAGAATCTAATAAAATAACAAATAAATAAATAATAAAAGTCCATATGATTTTTCTTTCTTTGAACATCACTTGTGAATTCTAATTTCATTCTGGTAAAAATCAAAAGATTGACACATTTTTTTTTATCTGATGAGAAAAAAAAATTAGAAATGAAATAGAAACAAACAGAATTAATAAATAAACAAGTAAACAAACAAATACATAAGACAGACACATTTAAGATGTAGACGTAGTCAATATTGAATAAAAACATTAAAAATAAAATGAAATAGAATCAATAAAATAAATACACAAATAAATTAGAAATACAAATCTGTGTGATTTTTTTTTTTAACAATTTCAATCATAAATTCTGATTTCATTGTGGCAATAATCAAAAGATTGACACATTTTAGATGCAGCCTAGGGTCCCCATATTGAAAAAATAAACAGACAAATTGAAATAAAATAGAAACAAATGAAATGAAAAAGAAAACCAATTAAACAAGTAAAGCAAATTAAAATATATGTCTTTTTTCTTTGAAAATATAAATTATAAAGTCTGATGTCATTCTGCTAAAAATCAAATAACTGACACATTTTCTTACTTAAGAGCAACAAATAAATGAACTAAAATAGAGAAGAATTACATCTTATAAATAAAGATAGAAATGGACAAACAAATAAAAAAAATCCTTGTGTTTTTCTTTGAACAATATAAGTTATTATTTTTGTTTTTTTTTTCTAGTGAAAGCATTTCAGATGCTGCTTCAAGTCTTTTGTCTTCACTTGATCTTGTTCAGAGACACCTGTATCCACTACACTGACAATGTCACAGAGATAAATGAAGAAAAGTTCATAAACCAGAGCCCTTTGGGTTGCATGTGTTTTGTGTGTACAAAGGCTCAGTAATTAAAGATTATATATGCACAAATTAGAAATATCACCCCTAAATAAAGCCTCTGCAGCATTAGGCAAAGTTTAAACCAACACTTTGCAAAAAAAAATAAAAATTGAAGATATGATGCTATGACTGCAGAAAAGCAACACATTATGTAAGTAGTTTGAGTGTTGAATTTGAGTTTTTTGTATCACCTGTTCGCACACCTCTTATCCACAGGTCTGTATGCAACACAAATAAAAAGGACAGAAATAAAACAAACAGCTTTACGTTGTTCGCAGAATAGCAATGAACTTTAGTTAACTTGATGTAACTGCAGTTTTCTGAATATCTTAATGTTGACAGGAGAAAATAGGTCTCATAAGATCTTTACCTACATGTAGAACGGGCAATAGTTAACACCAAAACTGGACTGGGGACTAATTTGGCCTAAGACGGGAGGCCCCATCTGATGACCCAAGTTCTGTTTCGACTCTTGCTGCTCGTAAGTGGAGTTAAAGGGCCGGTAAGAGGCTGTGTGGTAGAGTAGGTAACATCTGCGTTGTCATGACCTGGAGCTTGTATGTACGGAGCCTGAGTCAGTGGAAAGGGGAGCTGCTGTTGCAATGAGGGGCTACATGGTAGATCAGATAACCTCTCAGGAATGTATGTGGGTACTAGTGGGTTAGGGGTCTCTTCTCTCTCACCCTTGTGTTTCTTTCAACTTAAAAGAGCCGAATCATTTGCTTTCAAGGCAGTAGGAACTAACAGCAAGGCAGTGAGGAGGGAACTGAAAGCTCAAAGTCAAATAGCATGGTGCCTCAGACTAGTTCAAACTGGTAGAACTGGTCTGCATCTCTACATACATCTGACTTTCTATTCCTTCAAACTCAACTCGCTTTGCACAGAGAAAATCTCAATTTGCATCAACTAAACATGACCTAAATGTTTCCTTACCTAGCCACCTACACACACACACACACACACACACACACATATACTCACTATTCAAATTTGTCCAGTGTTTGTGCTCATCCACCTACTGTGAATTACTCAACAGGTTTTAGAGTCAACGACTTCAGGCCTGATCACACAGGATGCACATTTGGCAGTAAAGCTGCTGTTTTTTTAATGTCAGTATGTTTTTATGTTTCTGCCTCTGCTCCCTGTGAGCCAACATTTAATCCAGCCTGTGCACCTCAGCCGCTCTACAGAAATACTCAGAGCATGACTAATGTGAATCTCTATTCACAGTGTTACTTGAAACGTCTCAATGCTTCTCCCCTGCTCTACAATTAGATATAAACACAGACAGACATCCATCTTTCCACCAAGTTTAATGCTGAGGTCAGATGTGGCGTTTTTTTGTCATCGGTTATGACGGTCAATATGTCAGATTAGGCGACCGCTGGGTCATAAAATCATGCTGTGACTTACCTGACAAGCCTGACAGATGACACGACTGAAACCGACTGCACCAACCAATGTGATAATGACAGAGGGATGAGGCTGACACCGAGGATGGATAACAAACATACTGAGTACTATACTTTTGTTTGCCTTTACAAACGTTAAGATAAGTGATGAGTTACACTGATGATAAAGGCAAGCAGTCATGCACTACAGTGACTGCACTACAGAGTTCAACAAACGTAGCTCTCAAGGTAACAACTTTCGTCTGTTTACATCCGTGACCGTCACACATGCAGCATGTCTCTGACTTGAAGGCAGAATTTGTGGAAAGCAGGACAAAAACCAAACATGCAAGGCTTTCTGTCATGGAGTCAAGGGGCGCTGACCTTGTGCAGCAGCTGAATCTGCCTGATTCAACGACTTTAATCAGATACATCCATGTTGTCAAGCTCCAATCTACAATGATTGTGCTCGGCCTAAAACGGCACAGTCCAATCAGTGTCCTTTAGAGCAGGAAATTGTTGGTAGTTATGAACGAGACAACAGCAGGAAGTGACTGCTCGCATCAAGATTAGTATAGATGCTAACAGCTTAACTAGCTGTTTTATCAGTGGACTGCATTTCTTTATTACATGAAAAAACAAAAAAAAAACAATGAAAGCATTTCTTAGTAAAAAAGATAAGTTCACTCCACTTCTGACATGTTTTGGTGGGATTACGAAGTGGCTTATGCTTTGTACTTTACACATTACCTGATCGGCTCATAATGAATGTGACTGACTGTGTGTCTGAATGTGACTGTTGAAATATATTGAACGGCCCATCTTGTGTGCCAGGTTTGTGGGCATCACTGGCTGGTCTGTTGTTGTCGGTCACTATGGCGCATGACGTGATGGAACGACCAATTGTCGTGGCTGACTGACCTCGAAACCCTTGGACTGTTGGACAGTGATTGTGACCTCAAATTAAGGGGTGCCTTTTCAATCCTTGACTTAAATTATTTCACAGCCCAAAGCTTGGTTTGAGTGATTTTTATTCAGTGTGTATAATAAGGTTGTCTAGCACCATTCACAGTTGAATGATAGAGAAAAACAGCAGCTGAACTTTTCTTTACTTTTTGTGTTGTAATGTTATTTTCTTTCATCATAGCATCTAAAAATAAGTCTGGAAAGGCAACGTCATACAAGTACCTCACGATAAGAAATGCATTCTAACCTGATATAATCTGTCCAACCTGTCCTTTTCAGACAGGCGTACAAGCACTGATTTCTAAACTAGAATAATACACAAGACATGATCATTAAATTCAGAGTGCTGTGAGGAAATTCACTTGAGCTCATCAGTGGCTGTGCTTGTATTTTTTCATTACATTCGTCTAAGCCTTGACTATTATGACATTATAATGAACATCTAAACAAGGAGGCATTTGTAGGGATCTAACATGTTTTTAAATACTGCTGTAAAACACAAAGCAAGACCTGCACACAAGACATCAGAGAATTATGACAAAGGACGAGAATGATGAGAATAAAACATTAATTAGAAGAATCAATGAAATCGATACAAAATAAAAACAAAGAAATGGTGACACAATAAACTTGAACATGCTCTACAAGTACATACAATTGTGTCTTGAGCCCTGGTACCATCTCCAAACTAAAGGTCAAGTCCCATGGGACGTCAGAGACAGACCGCGAAGTGGGTGTCCAGAGCACACGACAGTATGGCCAACAATTCTGTGCCCAGACAATCCAGAACAGACTGCATGTAGTCAATCTCTGGTCTCACAGGGCTGCCAGACGGCCTGCCATGACTGCCCTTCACTATCATGCCCGTTTGCTCTGGCGTTGGCGGCACGTGCACTGGAACCTGAACACGTGCAGGAGTGTTATGTTAAGTGACGAGTCCAGATTCAGCCTACAATAGCTGGATTGAAAGGCCAAAGTGTGGAAAAGATGCAGAGAACACTGTGACTGCTGCACTGACAGCATAACATCTTTTGGCGGGGGCAGTGTGCTGGTGTGGGGCGGCATCCCCCTCGCTCGAAAAGCTGAGGTTTGCCATCATTGGAGGCGATCTGAGAGATTCTGTAACCAGTGGCAAACCCATGTCTCCACAGTCTGGGACCAAACTCCTTCCTCAGAGATGACTACCTCCAGAGTTTGAGAGTGGACAGGATGGACTGGCCTGTCTGCAGTCTTGACCTCAACACCACTGAACGTTTTTGGGACAAGCCTGGGCATGCTGCTTGTGCCAGAATGACCAATGCAACCACGTTGGCTGGTTAAAAAAATAAGATTGCAGCCTGGTAACAGCAGTTTGTGACCAGGCTGTTGACCAGCATGAGTAGGAGGTGTCAGGCTGTTGTGGCTGTGTGTGGTTCTTCCACACGCTACTGAGGCTCCTGTTTCTTAACCTGTTCAGCCCCACCCCCTTTTATAAGCCTTCTGCTCGAAACCCACAAGGTCTATTTGAATAACTTTGGTTTCACAATAAAAGTAACACTTGAGAGTTTGTCCAGATGTGTAATTATCAGTATATGTGTTACTGGGACAGAGTAAATGAAGATAGAAGTCAGAATAATTTTAAAATTTTATCATCGCCTTAAACAAAAACAATTTTTTATTGTGAATATCTCTTAGAAATGATGCTGGAGTGGTTGTAAAACTCTAAAAATGAATAATAAAATATTTTCACATCATCTCTGCAACGGATTATTGTTACAAAGTGATGCAGAGCAAAATTAAAGAGCTTTTATAACAATATGGTCAGGTGAGGATTTGAAGCAGTGCATATTGAGCCAAAGGTCAAACATACATGTATTTGTCAAATAAAAGCCAACATGACTATAGTGTTAAAGGCACAGTTCACTGCTTTGTGCTGTCATGAAGAGGAGCTTTTCTCCTGAGCCCCAGCAGACCCAAATTTGGGTCATATGGGGCTAAAGAGGTTAAATCAATAAATTCTTTAATTGCCAATATGTCTTGTTTCTTCAGACTTCACTCATCCAATCCACCAAACAACACCAAACAAGAGTCAACAGCAGAATAGATTTCCAATGGTATAACATTTATTGTCAAGACGCACTGTTACAACAAAGAAATGATCTACCAAACACCAATATCCAAACTATTTGTGCTATATTGAGATAATAAGCTCAGCGTGCCCACATTTTCTTGCTCTGTTCTAACCTGACAACAATTTCTAACCTGTTGGACACAGATACTCTAGGTCTTGCCGAATCAAAAGAGTAATTCACCCCAGGACATCTTCCCAGGGATTAAGGCTCACAAAAATAATTTAACACAATCCCTCACATCACTCATTAAACCATTACACCACACTCTTGGGAAATGCTGAAGAGACAGAGTACATTTCAAAAAAGTTACACTTTTGGCCAGAAAACACTAGTAGAACAAATCCATATTCTCAAACAAGTGGTCCAGTAGCTTCTCTAGAATGTCTTTCTTTTACAGGCTCTAAATGTTTAAATAATCAAGTTTATTTCTACATAAAGAAAGGACACAAACCTGACTCTTAAATCAAAGAAAAGCAGAACATGGTTTACTGAGCTGTCTGTAGAAAAGCACTCATCATAAACATGACACAAGCTTGAGTAATCAAACTGGCCTGGGGCAGAGAAACACTGACATAATACAATAATTAAGTGAGGGTGTAATGAAGTGCAGGTGAGGAACAGGTGTGAACTAGAAGGGCGGGGATCCCAACTGCAGAGCGCGGTAACACTCAAAGGCAGATTTACACAACAAAGAGAAAAGGGAGTGACGGAGTGAAAAGAAAATTACAAGTGTTGGCTAAATTAAATGAAACACTACACCAATCATGAAATACCTTTGAACATGCCTGCAGTTTCCATCTATTATGGCATGAAGAAGATTTAAGTCCTGCAAACAGATGGTGGATTTAAGGCCGTTATTCCCTTGAGCTGCTCTGTTAACAGTCCATTTAGAAACTTTGTCTGACCAAAAGTGAAGTGATGTTATGGTTCAAAGTTAATGCTGCAACATTTTTGTTCATTAAATCCAAAATCGTTTGTATCTGGTGAGTCTCAGTTTAACTGTGAAAAGCAAGCTGAACAGAGGATTCACTGAATGATTTTAGTGATATCCTGAAAAAGAAATGGCTTTTCTTTTTATTTAGTCACATTTACCTGTCTTAAGTTTGATAAAATTACACCATAATGGAAATGAATAAAAAATAAAGTCAAAGTTTGTCAGAAAGGAGATGAGAGCAACTTTTGAAAGGGCCATATTATGCAAAATAGACTTTCTACTGGTTTTCACATGAAGACCCCATAAACATGCAAAAAACCTCTTCTCCAGCTGTCCAATAATAATAATAATAATGCTAATTATTATAGAAAAGCACTCGGAGAGCGCAGACCTCCGCCACAATACAATTCTGGATCACCACGGCCGAGTCTCCGCTCATGTCTGTCCATGTGGAGAAGTCCTCCGCATTGCAAGGGAAGCTGGGTAATGTAGTGACATAGGCTTAAAAAGCATTAATGTGAGTTTGCAAATAAAATTCAAATCCAATCGAAGCGAATCCATCAAGTGATGTCAGAGATATGATTTATTAAAATACAGCCCAATGTTAACTTATGGGATTTTTTACAAATTTGGGGAATTTTTTGCATCCAGACAAATATGTGATCACCACCAAAATGCAATGGTTTCTTCCTTGGACCAAACCACAGCTCTGGTAAAATTTTCATGTAAATCCATCTTGTAGTTTTTGCGTTATCTTTGCAAATAGACAAACAAACAAACAAACAAACAAACAAACACACAAACAGACCCTGGCGAAAACATAACCTCCTTGACAGAGGTAATAATAATATTAAATAAAATCAAATAAAACCTTTGCATTAATATAAAAGAAACCTTTTTTGTGGCTCCTGGTATAAATGCCTACAAACTATAAAATCTGCTTTATCCATTCATCCGCCCTTGAAACATCTCGAGCTACATCAGTACAAGACAACAGTTTTCCACAGTCTGCCTTCAACATTACACAGATCTGATTCATTTAAGAGATTTCTGCTCGACCACCTCTGCGTTAAAGGTTGACTCAGTTTAAGTGAAGGTAAACTAGCACAGGTTCTCCTCATGGCTCAGTGCAGAGCAGAGGTCATCTCCTGCTCAGTGTTTGTGTCTTTGCTTTTCTGTATTAAGATACTGTTAAGATACTATTAAGACTCAGCTTTTTCACATTACAAGAAGAATTCAAACTAAAATCTCAAACTACTTTTATATCATTATTGTTACACAAGCAAGACCTTAAGTTTTAATATAATATAATAGTAAAATAACTCAGTACGTTTGTATTTTGTTATTATATTTCTAATTATTTTTGCTCTTTCACTTTTTGTAAAAAAAACTATTTCATAGACTGTTAAATCAGTATCATCACCATCACATTCTTCACATCAGCATACTTCATCTTCACAATGTGAATAACACTTGAAACTCAACATGAGTGATAATGACAATGGAAAAATACAGACGGTAACAGACCTTATAATTGGGGGCTGATATGCAGTTAATCATCCTGTTGTAGTCTTGCAGTTGGTGATCTTGAAAGATCTCCAGTCTCAGTCCAAGATAAAAACCTCTTACACAGGGTTCCCACTCTTTTCCATAAATCATTTTCCAGGACTTTTCCAGTGTCACTAAACAAGATTAAAGGTTGATGACCAATATCTCCAGCTAACTTCACCGTATCATATTGAACTTCAAATCTATTTATTGTCTAGCTCTTGGGCATGAACATATTGATGATTTATTGTTTAAGTACCCTAAATTTTATTTCACCATTTTTCAATTTTTTTGAGTTTTTATATTTTATTTCTTAACTTGCATCATTTTATCTACTCATATTTTATGGCTACGCATTTGTTACTAAGTACATCTTCACTTAATTTCCTTTGTTTGATTTTTGTTCACTAACAAGGCAGAAGGAAGGTAAAAAATTTTCCAGGACAATTCAGGCTTTTCCAGGACATTTGACTTTTTTCCTCATTTTCCATATGCTTTCCATAACTGGAAAAATGGTAAATCATTTTCCAGGCTTTCCAGGTTTTTTCAGGATGCATGGGAACCCTGTTAAACTTTTCTTTAGATGTGAGACCTTGTCAGACTATTTTTTTCAAAGGCTTTACAATATCTGTGTAAAGTCTGTTACTGCATGATAGGCATTATGCTTATGTCTGTTTATGTATTTTAAGGGGTTTTTAATCAGAGCGTTGGCCTAAAGACATTCATAAATCACTATGACGATGGTAGGTGATGACATTTGGAGCTCATAATTCAATGCGACAACAACAACAGGCTCCTCATTACTTTGTGTAGATGATGCTCTCCAGCACAAACTAAAATTAAAAAGCCAGTGGGAGGAAGATGTCCTTATTCACAGCTTTTCATTTGAGACAGTCTCAGCGGAGGAGAAGGTAAAAAAACAAGATGGTGAGAACGAGGTAGAGAGAGATACTTAAGTGCATTGTAATTTCAGAGAGCAGAGTGAGTCAGCAGAAGAGGAGAGAGCGGATGGGGAAGACGAGGAAGACGAGGCTTTAGAAACAAGAAGGCTATCAGCGGGAACGACAGATGGTTGGTCGAAAGAAGAGAGGGACAGAGAGAGAGAGAGAGAGCAGAGAAAACGAATGAGGCAAACAGCAGAGCAGCCTAAACAATATCCAGAGTCCAGAGGGCTGAAACACGGTGGGGACGGGGTTGAGGAGGGGAGGAGGGGTGATGAAACCTCCTGTGCTCATTGGCAGCGGGACAAGCAGCGAGGCCACGCAGCTCAGAGCGCCACAGCCAAACGCTTACATAACAGGCCACAGAGCTGAACGCTCCACTTCCAGCTCCGCCTCAAGGTGAAGGCACACGAGCCACAGGATGGAGGAGGCCTCCACGGTGCATAAGTAAAATAAAATTTATTATCATCTTTATTTTAGAAGACTTCAGATTCTCTGAAACAGTCAGAGGTTGTGAAAAGTTTATAGGACAAGTAAATAAATGTTTGACACACTTGTAAATATGTGCTGTGAGGGTGAAATATCAACACACAAGCAGGAAAAAGAGTTTCTCAACGCAATGTTCTAAAAATATGTATGTACCACCCTGCTTTGGTGCAGGCTTTAGCTCTGTACAGGATGCAGAATGACAAAAAACACACACACACCTACATGCAAAACTAGGGATGTGCATTTATTTGCAATACTACCTTTACTGTAGTATCAGACTTTGCATTGATTCCATCGCAACAGTCTGAATTTTTTCACAATAAATTACAAGTAACTTTTTAATCTGATCAAGCTATGTGTCCTCATATAACAGCCAGGCTTTTAAAACCTTTGGCAGATGAAGCTAAAGCTGGTTTTAAGCCACCTTTAAATGTATTTGTGAAGAACAGTGAAGAAGAGTTGTCTTGGATTACTTTAAGATCTGCTGCTAATCGTTAATGTGCATAATAATCTGCCTGACCCTCGTTACTAAAAGGGTCTATTGAGAGCCGATGTGAGTCAATCAGCATCTCTGTCATGTACTGACTTTTATTTATTATGTTTGCTGTTTTTAAATGTATGTATGGTCTGGGTGGACTGCAAAAACTGAATTGCCCTTTGGGATAAAAAAAGTTGTCAAAACTAAACTAAACCAAGATTCAGAAAAATCCTCTATAGTCTAAAATGTAATAACTATTCTTACTTAAATTACATTTGTGCACTTTACTTAAATCTTAATAACCTGTTGATTCAACTCAATCAATATGAGTAAAGAACCCATTTAGCTTGAAAAAATTATGCAGCTTAATTCCTGTGTGTAAGCTGGACTCCAAACTTTTTATCACGGTGATTGAACACTGAGTTCAGGATTGCACATGTGCAGTAAAGCCAGGCGGGAGACTACTCTGCAGATTGATTTCGATGTTGGATGATGCAGAATTTCTCTTAGTCTCAAGGTGAGTTATTTAACGCATCTGGATTAAACTGCAACACAGTTGTCTGTAAGGCGTTGGTGGCTCAGTTGGATAGTGCGCTAAGTCAGTAATCAGGAGGTTGCAGGTTCGAGCCCAGCTCTGGGCAACAAATGGTGATAAGTTCTTGGGCAAGACAGTAACCCCAAGTTGCTCCCACTGGTGTGTAAATGGCCATGAAAGGGTTTGAATGTGTGAGTCGATACTGGTGGATAACTAACATAAGAAGTTGAAATAACTTAATAAAATTAAGTAAACAAACAGGGTTCTGAGAACACAAAACAAGTAAATACAAAGTAAATGTAATCTAAGACTATTAATCATATTTACTTACCTTTTTTAAGGCAATCGGTTTGCAAAATTTTTTTAAGTAATGCCAACTTGTTAGATTTTAGAGTGTAGTGGTTGCAAATCTTATAAAACAGGTTAAAAAGCTTAGGCAAGGACACTAAGTCAAAGCTTGGTGCCTGATCAAACTGTTGTGGCGTGAAGTGCAAGTGTCCTCTCTGCTTTCCACCTGATGCAGGTTTTTTTTTTTTAGGGACTTTTATGCTTATTTCAGCAAGACAATGCCAAGTCACATTCTGCAAGTAAATGATTGCAAGTACTAGACTTCCCTTCCAAAGTCTGTCCAAACCTGTCTCACTGAAAACATGCGGCTTATTATGAAGAGCAAAATATGACAACAAACACCCTGGACTGTTGAACAACTTAAGTCACACACCAAGCAAGAATGCAAAATAATTCCATCCATAGAGCTTCAACAATTAATGTCCTCAGTTCCCAAATGCTAAATGAGTGTTGTTACAAGGAAAGGTGATTAAAACAGTGTATAAAATGTACCATAAAAAGTATGGGCTCTTTAAGACAACATGCTTCATGCTGTCCAAATAGGGCCCCAAGCACTAAAGCTTCTGAAGTGGCTTAAAAACACCTACAAGGTTTTAGGTTCAACCCTGATGACCATAAAGGATCAATATGTTCAGTTTTTTTAATCAATCAGAAATGACCAAATCTTTGCTACGTTATCATCATTATTAGAACTAATGTGATTAAACTATTTGCAACAACTTTAAGGTCTTTATTTTTGTGCACTAGAAACTCTGAGCAACATAATTACAAATATTTATGAAATTGGTTTCCATGGCTTTTAAGTATTTGCTGGTGTTGAGTAATAATTTGAACCATGCAGCTGCACACAACAGCTCATACAAGCTGTTCAACAATAAATATAGTGAATGCAGTCTCCCTGACTGATTCCAATTATTTCATAAGCTCCAATCATGCACATCCATAATTGATTGGAACAGAATGTTGCCAGAAATGAAGCTTTAATAAAAGCCTAGTAGAGTCAATACTCTCTAATCCCAACAGTCCTCATTTGTCAATCTGATGTAGAAACATGCACAGATTTTATTGCAGAAATTATAATCTAAACCCAGCTCCCGAGAGTGATTCATGAAACATGCATATTTACCAAATCACAGTGTGTGAATAATGGCGCGTTGATAAATGCGGCGGCTGAAAACAATTGTCATTTGAATAGCAAGTATTCATTATTAGGCCCAGAATTTATGACACGGAGTGAAGTAATGCTGTGAAAAGAGAGGACACTTCTCTGAGCAGGAGGCTGACACCGTCAACGGAGAAGAAGAAAATAATAAAATGTTGTTGTTGGGTTGTCCAAAAAATGAAATATGTGCGCACATAGGCGCTGAAGATCTGTTTTTGTTTTAAGATAATTATTTTTAAATGAGACAATCAAACTATCTGTGGCCCAAAAAGCATATTTTATTAACTATTGTTGATTGTTCAGAGATATTAGGGTTTGAAGAGACTCCAATGAGCATTTTATTCAAGAGCAGTGTACAGATTAACAAACAGAGACTGAAACCTCACAGAGAAAGATGTGGTTTATATGAGGGGTTTGGTTTATAACCACCAAATGAATGCACTCTGAAGGCATGCTGCGGTTTTTTACCAAGAGATACTGTTAACAGATTGAAACAATACACTGCAAAGTTGTTCAACAGCATTTTAATAAACCAGGTAACGTGTTCAGATAAGAGACTGAAGGTTTTATCTTCGACAAGGAGGTTATGTCTTTGCTGCCGTTTGTTTGTTTGTTTGTTTGCTTGTTTGTTAGCAAGGTTACACAAAACTACTGGACAGATTTTGCTGGAATTTTCAGGAGATGTTCATAATGGCCCAACTTAGAAGTTCCAGATAACTGCCATTAGTGAATGATCATTTTGCTCAATAACTGTCTAACTAATAATGATTTCTGTGGGTTTTCAGGGTCAAGGAATCATATTATGATGGTAACTTTATCATGAACTATTGCTTACAGATGTAACAGCAATATATGAGCTACTTTGGTCTCTTTGAGTGCTTTCTAGTTGTTTCTTTTCTCTCCACATCCACATATCGCTCCCTCACTTTTGATCCCGCCTCCCTTGTACCTGCCCCCGTCTCTCCTCACAGAGCGGACCAGGCTGCTGCAATATTTTACCATATTTTACCAAATAATGTTAGAAGGTGCATTTAAAAACCACAGAGGTATATATAATGTCTTATGAATAAATCATAGACAGTGCTGCTCTGGCTGATCAGGTCTTAATTCGAAGATCCACTCTGCAAATTTCATTTCCCAAATACCTTTCCTGTCAAATTATTAAAGTTTTTTGTTTTTGGCTCAGATATTTCGCAGTATTTGCTGCAGAGGTTTTGGGGTACAGAGAGACATTATTAGAACAACTGAAAGCAATCTCTAATTTTTAAACAAGTTGATAAAAATAAATTGCGTTCATTAACCATATAAAGAAATCAGACTTAAGCTCATGGTGCTCACTTTTTTTTTTTTAAAGAGGGAACTCTTTACATGCATTTTACATAAAATGATGTATATGTAATTCCTATTTAATTAATAAAAAGATTTTTCTTCTTCACAGATTGTATACTTGACAGCATTACTCCGCTGAATCTAAACTTGGTATCTGACTGTATCCTACGCTAACATTCAAATCAGGTTCAGCTAAATGCAGATATGTGCAGGAAAACAACCCTTTAGCCACTTTTTTGGTCATATACACCTTTAATAAATGAGGGCCAATGAGTTTGTCTTGTTGCCCTTTGTCTGCACGTTGCAGGTGTAATAGAGAGAAATCAGGATGGAAAAGTGGAGCAAAATCAAACCAGATAACAGGGTCTGAAAGCAGCTCATTAAAATGAACCAAAATTTCACATTTTTTTGATACATTGCACAAAGTTTGAAATGATATCAGATTGTAAATCTTATATGTTCATCTGAAATGAAAGCCTTCGGGAACATGCTGACAGCGAAGTATTTTGAGCAGCAGGCACAAAATGTTCTTTCAGTAAGTGACTGTAGTTTCATATTTGTCTTCTTACAGCGATCAGATACAGCGTTCACATACAGAACAGGTTTGACCTTTTTGCAGCTCATGTTTGAAGATAAGAATTAAAACTTTCTCAGGCTTTTATACTGACATATGGAACAACAACATCTTGTAAACAAATACCATTTTCATGTGAGTGAGTTGAAGCAAACATTTTAATCTTCATAAATCACATGAAGCAGAGTTTAGAGGGAGAAAAACTTCAGTTTGGGTCTAAAACTTCACTGGCTGTGTGAAATTTGGTTGTTTGTGGTCTGAATGCAGAACATAACAAGCCCAAAGCACAGACTGTAATGTAATACAGAAAGCAGAAGCCATCTGAAAACAATTTCATATGAATTAACCACAATAAACAGATATCTGTATGCACAGCAGCCCAAAAAAAGGCTCTTGGATGTTGTTCTCTGACTTCATCCTTGCCTCTAACTTTCCAAACCCAACATAAAAAATGGCAACTAATATAAAAGAAAGTCTTTGCCATAAACTGCAGGCGTTGAAAAGCTGGCTGCTGTTACCAGAACCTTTATCATTGTCACAGTATCATGGATAACAGCTGATGTTTTTTAAAGATTGCAGCTTTGTCAAGCTTAGCTCTACATCAGGTTTTTTTCATGGCCTAAAAATCTAACCAACTAATTTAATCAGTCTGGGGTGTATCTGTTATTTAAAATATGATTTACAGCCTAATAAATTTAATCGTATCTTAGTTAGCACTGATCTCCAAATTAAATGTTGGAACTTAAAAAGGCAAAATGTCAATGTACTATAATCACTCAACTATTTAAAAACACAAAAGAGCTACCTCACCTAAGTTAATCATTATTCTAATATGTAAAAATTGGCCACATCTGATCATTAAGCTTTTATTCTGAGTTCAGTATTTGTGCAGTTAAAATAAGATTTAAGGACATTTGGTTCTGCTTGGTTATCTGAAAATAACCATTAAAAATTAAAACAAAAAGAATCGTGGTAAAATCAGGATCTTGATACTGACACAAAAAATTGTGGTCCAATTTTTATCGGATCGCCACTCTGGTTTACTACAACAGCTCAGCTTTTCTGTGCATTTTATTGGCTGTAAATATGTTGTAAAGATTAAAGTTAAAGGTGGTGGGAATGGCTAGCAGCCATCAAAATGATTCCACATACTGATGTACTTTGTGTGAAAAAGAAAACATAGGGAAGGATATGTCATGGATGTTAAGTGATGTTTCACGGCAGCCCAAAGTGCTGAATGGGCGTTATGCTAGCCTCGACTGGTATTAGCTGGCTGTGAGCAAACATGGAAAGACCCCCCCAGGGAAGCCAACACTGTAGAGGACTTCTACCATCACCTATGCCAGACAACACAGGAAGAGGAGGACTGTGAGGACGAATAAATGACAGGAACATGGTAATATATGTTTAAGCTGGTGGCATACCAAGCAGTGATGGTGGCTTATCCTCTTAAAGCTGCATTTACATCAGACACAATTATTCCAACTGTATCCTTCTCACTCACCTACAAACCACAAAACACTGCAGCTGATGGCCCTGCAGCAGCATCGTCTGTCAGCTGCACTTCAAGTAGGAGTTCTCTGCAGTCCTGTCTAGGCAGAACTAATGTCCTCACTAACTAATGTTCCCACACGGACATGGATTGTCTCTCTGTGATATAAAAACAGTCTGTCATGGGTGTTGTCACACACCCTCACAACGCTGATTGGCTGTCGCGGCACAGCTACATGCGATGTTGCCGGAAAAGTTCAAATTTTTCAACTCTGGTGACGAGGGGGCGCGTCCTGGTTGCACGTCCGGAGCCACCAGGTAGCACGACTACCAGGTCGCCCAGAACGTGTCTGTCGCATTGCGGGAGGGTTAACCCCGCCCCACTGCAGCTGTACATTGACTTCACATGGAGAGTAGTCGCCCAGGTTGCCAACGTCGCGTTCGGTGTGAGTGCAACTTAAGAGCCATGTTGTGATATGGTTGGGGAGGGGCCATGAAGAACTGAGAAGCTGTCTTATCAGACAGAAATGATAACACACCTGACAGGCCAAATTGAGGTCATAAAACTGCCATAATTAGACTTTTGACCTTTCATTTTTAGCCAAACAGTGACTTACAGATGACTTCAGGTACAATGAATGTGCAACAAAAATGTTTAATCTTGAATTTTCACCTTTTAACCCTCTGAAAAAACTCTGTTTTCAGCAGTTACCATGGGATGTAGATGTCTAGTTAAGTACTGATAAAAATAAAGCCTGTGTCGCAGCTCCACACAATAGTCCATGCAAGCTGACGCTCCTTCAGCCATCTACATGGGTCACATGGCTAACAGCTATCAAGTGCCCTCTGCTCCTTTTCATTCATTTTTCAAGCTCTGAGACTAAAGGCAGAATGAAAAATAAAGTCAGCCAATAATCACCAAAATCCTCCCGTCATCACAATACGGATGAAAATGAAGCCTGTGCTACAGCTCCACACAGTAGTCCATGCAAACTAACACTTCTCTTGACCTTTGACCACCTGCACGGGTCACATGATTATCAACTCTACTCCTTTTTAATTCATTTCTCAAGTTTTGAGACTAAAGACAGTATGAACAATAACATCAGCCAATAAACACTAAAATCCTCCTGTCATCACATTGAGACATGATGTATAATTAAAACATAACAGCTAATAATAGCGATTTTGGTATTTCACATTCAGGGATGTGTTCATTTAAGATATTTTCTGACGGTCGCTCCATGCTGCTCATAAAACTCACCAGCATCTCGAAAGCGTTGAGATGAATGACGGTCGCGTTTTTCTTCAAAGTGGGAAAAGAAGCATAACTTTTAACCTCATTCCAGTCCAGATGTTGTTTCCACATCTGACGCCCAAACAAAGAAACTTTCATGCCAAATGTTTGTTCTGTAAAAAGCCAAATGTAAAACAGATCTGCTTTCAAATCCTCATGCATGATGCCATAATTGCTTCAGGCAAATATAAAGTATTTGAGGGCAATTCTGCCACTTTTACAGCTTTGGTTCCTCTTTAGAGTCTGAATGTCTTTAAGTAAAACATGCTCCAGAGCATTCCTTTAGCTCGCAGATGTTTGATGGCACATGGATGCTGATTCCTGGGAGAAAGCCTCAAAAATTAAGAAAATGTTGACAAAGGGAGCCTGATGTTTTCATTCAAAAAGGCTCAGATAACCTGCATATCTTAGGGTATGTTGTTATTTTTTGTACTTGTAAGATCCATAATGTTTTTAATCAATGTACCTCTGACCTTTAACCTGTTTGTTCAACTAGAAAAGAAAATACACCAAAACAAAGCAGACGAAATGCTCAGTTTCTCTTTGTAGGCAGGTTGGCACTGTGATCTTAACCAAACATTTCTCAATCATGTGGGACTGAGCCAAAACACACCACAGAGTGAGAGTGTTTGTGGTGATGAAGGAAAATGTCAGCCAGCATAAATGGGTGACTCACTGATGTGATTTTCAGCTTTGTTTCTTTGTTTGATTTGAGATAGAGACAGGAAAGGTTTGGAACCACTCATCTGAAGTGTGTCAGTGTGAGGGCTGAGCAAAATGTGTCCGTCATCATTAAAACAAGTATCTCAAAACTTCGCTTGGGTGATCGTTTAGGCACAGTTGCTGTTATTTTAGGACTTCTAACAAGCACTAGAAGAAACAGTAAGGTTGATGCTTGACCTTTCTTCTGCCTATTAAAACAATCCAGACGCTACATGGAGGCACAAACACATCCATATTATGAGTGTTTCTGCTTACAGACAGAACACGTGGGCTATGCAGTGTGCTGAGGTAATACCAAAACAGAGGAGAGGGCTCACTAGTGTAAAAGTAAAGCATGTTAAAAGCGTGCTTTACAGTTAACAATCAGCCAAATGCTTATTTTAAAAGTTGTTTTCATGTTCAATTGAGCACGTTACATGAAGCCCTTTGGCTCTTTGCCCCATCTGCACTAATATATTGCCTAAGTTCCTTTATATCCAATCTGACGCCACAATTTTCAGGGCTTATCAACATCAAAATTGGAAAGAAAAGGTTGGGAAATATTTTGCCTGGTCTCATGAGTATGTCCAACGTGACTCAGTCATCATACTCATCGTGTCTGAGTATTATTTCTGCTGCCACGTTCAGACAGTAGGGTCAGAACTTGGCATAAACAACATGAATGTATGATTGTATCATGTCTTCATTAAACAGTTCAAGCAGGTGGTTGTGTATTGGTGAATGCTCAATGGTTTGAGCTTAAATTACAGTTGTATTACAATTTATTGTTCTTTATCATGTCAAAGCTCAATCACTAGCCTCGACGTGCACGCAGGACTGGAGCAGATCCTGAAATAAGCACCCTTTATAGCAAATAGCAGATATAGTGTGAAACGCTTGGATAGAAAACTGATTCTGAATTAGACCATTATCTCCATAATAAAGTCAAATCATGACATCTTAAAAGATTTGCACTTCTGGCGGTATTGATATTCGTCTTTTTTTTTTTTCAAAATTGAAATAACACTCAAGGAAATGGGATAAATCAGATAGAAAAAATAAGTGTGACATGACATGCTGCAGATCTTGATATCATCATCATGGGAGGCGAATTATCATAGTGGTAGTGGGCCATGTGGGGGTAATGGTAAAAAAGAAAGGGTCTAATATAAACAAAAAAAGGTTTAAAACATGTGTGATCCTTTGATTTAAATCCAAAACAAGGTAAAAATGCTGTCTGGCCAGTGTGAACAGAGAGATGAGAACAACAAACCCAGGGGGAGTTTGGTTTTACTCTTTCTTAAGAAGTAATCAATCATTACATTCACATTGGATGTACCTAATTTTGAAACAAAATTTCTCATATTGGAGCTTTAACTTTAAAAAAACTGAAAGATTGATCAGTAAACATCAGTCTTATTGAAAACAAAGATGGATTCCTACACTCACAAATTGTAAACAACAGTATTTTCATGCTGCTTGAATTTTAGATTCCAAATCACGGAGTCCGCTATGTTCTTTCTCCAAGCAGTCTAATATAACAAAGTTTTCTTCTGTTTTAAAACCCTCCTGAAGCCGTGACAGCTTAAGTATGACTGTATGAGATTGCGAGCAGGAGAACTAGCATGATGGTGAACCAGAAACACAAAACAGATGTTTAACTAGCGATCAGCAACATCCCAAAAATTTGTGGCCTGGAAGGGAATCTCCAGGAAAAAAATCAACTGGTGTGTAAGCCTAGACCAGTTCATAAAATATTCCCCCCAAAAACTGATCATGTGACTGCTCTTCACCCAAACTCACCCCATCATTCAGAGCACAGCACAGCCAGAGGCAGAAAAGCGAAGACGAAGGCTTTTACAGCTCCTCTCCCTCCGTCTCCATGAATTATTCAGCCCCATCCAAGCCTGAGAGCGTTTTTCAACTTTCCCTGAAGCATGAAAACACAGCGGCGCAGCTCCACACAGACTGCCAGGGGGTTCATAAGCTCCTCATACCTTACATAAATCCACTCGCGATTATAACCGGATCACATCAGGCCACACAGCTCGAGCTTTCACTGAACGAACAGGTAGTGTTAGTGTAAACCCACTCCAGGCTCACCATGATGTGTCTTATAAATCATAGTCTGAGTCACAGAATCTGGGTCAAATTCAAAACTTCAGATCAATGCTTACAAAAAAAAGAGAAAATACTGAATACTGAAAATACTTGAAGTGATAAAATCATCAATCCACATCCAGCTTTTTCGTGTGGGTGTTTGTTTCTCTGCTATTTCAAAGTTCTTAGACACTGTATTTTTCCAGCACTAGTTTTTGGCAAATCTTCACTTTTAAATAACCTTGCTGCTTTTAAACATCTGATGAGGGTAACTTCTAAATTTACGCTCTGTTAGTGAAATAAGAGTTTAAAGGTTTGGTGACACTCCCCTGTTGGCCATCATTTTGACAGGTTGACAAATTCAGTCATAGTGTGTGAAAGGTAGGGATTTTCTAGGATGTTTTAAATCCATCTGAAGGCAAGATAAACCAGATTTATTCAACCAGTCTTAAAGGGTTAGTTCCTTTTTTGTTTTTGGCGGGGTTGCTTGAGGCCCATGGCACTAATAAACATGAGTGCCAATAAAGGAATATATGCTTTGTCCCTGGGGGAGATATACAGGGTAGCAGACGGTGCCAAAGAAAGCCTCATAAATACTGACACTTCAAGGCAGCTCATTCTCTTCAGTACCATTACCAACATCTGTTAATTTTTCCTGACTGTGATGACATGGAAAACAAGGAAAATGGACTCGGGGGATGATCGGAAGAGTGTGGCCATGTTTGAGTTGGTGGCAGACCAAGCTCACAGACACCGATGCTGGTGACAGCAACACAGCAAATTAAGAGAAGTTAGAATTTTGGGTTAATTTTGCTGCGTTCCAGGCAACCCGTAACTCATGAAAGTGCACTGGAACGGCAGTCAAACTCGTAACTTCCCACCCGTGAACTCGTACCAGATCGATATACTCCGAGTTATGCCTTGTGACGTCACATCACTGCCTAAACAATATGGCGGCCTCTATGGATGCGGTGGTGCTGCGCGTGACACACACTCAGATGCCTTCAGATGGCTGGTCCGGTCTCGCTAACGTTTGAAAAAGTTTATCATAGCAAGGTCTTGCTCTAACCTTATTCGTCTGCTAATGTTAACGCATCATTGGCAGCTGCTCTGGCGTTAGCTAGTTTTCTGTGCATTAATCAATACAAAATACGTTTCAAAATAACAACAAATACCATAAAATATAAAGTATTAGCTTCTGTTGCCTTATGGGCCATTTTCAGGCTCCTTTGGTGATTGAAATGATTAAGCATAAATGTTATAATGCCTGCCATGTTGGTTTGTTAACAAACCAGAATTCATTGCGCTCAAACCGAAGTCGTAATTTGCCTGGAACGCTTTCAGGTCGGAACTCGGAGATTTCAACTGGGAAATTTTCGAGTTACGGGTTGCCTGGAACACAGCATTATACTCTGGATGGAGTCAAATCTCTAAAAAAACTACGCTAAGTGAAACAGGAGCTGGGTTAAAAAAGTGAGTGAAAATGCTGTGTTGTTACTTCAAATTTGTAAGCATCTGAAGCCTCTGAACCTGGGTGCGACACCTGTAGCGTCAATCATCCCAGCCTGTCTCTCTAATTTAATATGCACAGATGTTAATAGCCCCATCAAGAAAACATCCATCTTTGCTTTGGCTTGTAAATGTAGTTACCTTGTCTGGTAAAAGTATGTATGTTTTAATCAGATTATGACATGTTTCTTCTCGTCTCTGGTCCTTCTTCAAGTTTAGCCACTTTAACACTGTGATTTACTGTTAAGCTGCAAAACTCTGACCATGATAGCTGTAACCCAGGTTATTATCTGAGCTTTTATTGTGAAGGAGCAAGTCCAGCCTGTGAGTTCCTATGACTAAAACACAGCTGATGGCAATTTGAATTTGAGCCACAGCACAAATGAGCAGCTACCAACACAAGCAAAAATGTTTGGAAGAGAAAAGAAGAGTTAAAAAGTGAACAAAAATCGTCTCAAGGACTCCTGCAACGCACTCACCTCTCATGGGAGAGAGAAAAGGGACGAATAATCTCTGTTGTTGTCGAGGATTTGCACGGTGAGCTAAATATGTCATGCCAAACATATATATATATAAATTGTGGTATGTTTCTTTAGCTGCAGTCATTAGCAAAATTAACTGGAAAGAAACTTTGCAGTGTCACATGTAGAAATTGCTGATGTGTTCAATGCTAAACACATCAATTTATGCAATAAATGTTTAATTATTTTCTGTGTAAATGCCTTAACGGTGATTTAGCACTTTAAAAACTATCTTCATTTAATGTTTAAAACACCTGAGCCTGTGCTACATGAAGCTGTTAATGGCTTTAGTGTGGGGTGAATATTATTTTAAGTTGCTATTGCATGGATCCAAGTTTCATTGCACTTATTTCCATATTGGTGTGGTCTTGTAATGTTTTTTAACATTTAAAGGAAAGAGTTTAGTTTGAATGTCATACTGTAACCTTCAGATAATTATTGTATTGCTGGTACAGTAATTCAAATTTCATTATTTGAGTTGTTAAGGTTATTTAATAACCATGAATTACTATATTTAGAGTATCAAGTATTGTTACTGCGTTTATTGTAAAGATTTTGTCATTTCTAATGTTCCATTAGTTAGAATGGTGTTGTGTTGATAACACAGAATAACAAGAGACAGTTCTGCTCTTACTACTATAGTGTAGGTTTTTTTGGATGCCAAGCTACAACCCATGGAGATGAGCTAAACCCAAAACTGCATGCAGAAGATAGAAATCAAGGACTGTGTCAACACTATCAGTACCAGTGTGGTAGGACTGTTAACCAGTGTGGTTGCAGCGTGTATTCTGGTGACCAAGGTCACTAAAGTTGAAATACTCACACTGAGCTGAAAAGCCTATTTTTGTTTCTTATTTTCATTTCAATTACCTGGGTAATAATTATAATAATGGGTTGTGAATGGTTTTTTGTTGTGTTGTTATGATTGTGCTATTTTTCCACAGAACATGCACTCACTAAATATGAGGAGAGATCCTTTAAATGCAGACATTGTGTTGGAGTGTTTCTTGTGCTATTGTTTGGTACACCCTAGGCTTCGTAGTCATTCCTAATCTAGCCTATGTTTAAGTTCTTTCACTTAACACTTTTGTGCTAACCTCAGAAAAAGAGTTACATAGAGGTTAAAAAAAAAACAGCTTTCAACTTAACCCTTAATGAGCTAACTTCTGCTAAGTTTAACATCAGACCAAGTGAAACAGTGTTTCATCCTGAGCTGTTTGTGTCAATGAGTATTAACACTCAATCAAACTTTATTTGTATAGCACTTTTCATACAAAATCTTGCAGCACAAAGTGCTTTACATAAGAAATAAATTAAAATAAAAAATAAATAGATAAAAAGCAAAAAATTGAATACAATGATAATACAAGTCCCCACCCACCCTCGCAATTCACATACAACACACTCCCTTACGCAGACACACAAAGACATTAAGGGGAGAGTCTACAGAAAACAGAATAAGAGGACTGAGGAAACGCTACCGTGAATTAAAAATGAGGAAACACAGAAGCTAAGACTAAAATGACAATTAAAAATCATAATAAGAAATTAGATAAAAAATACCATAGAGAAAAATAATCAAATAATTTGAATACAATTTAAAATAATTAATGGTTAAATCGGATAGTCTAACACCAAATGCTTAATAAAATCTGCTAATGAAAACAAAATTGATTAACAGAGAATAAAATTCTGAACAATAAATCTGAACTGAAATGTAGAAATAAAACTGATTAAGAGGATTAAAATAAATAAAAACATAAGAAGAAATAATAATAAATATAATCAGCTAAAAGCCAGACTAAAAAGGTAGGTCTTGAGTTTGCTTTTAAAAATATGAACAGTGGGTGCTGGCTTGGTGGAGTGGTAAGCAACCAGTCACGACACATGTATATGCTTCTGCCGGCCCGGGTTCGAGTCCTGCTAGGTGCAGAGTTTCGTCCCCTACTCTCCCTCGTCCTCCATCACAAGCCTATCCACTATCTCTCTCTCCTGTCACTAAATGCCCAAAAAATAATCTTAAAAAACAAACAAAGAAGATATTGAACTTCAGAGAACATTTAATCTCATGTGCCAGATAGGCAATTCATCGTGTACTTTTTTTTTTAACCCCAAATTAATATTTCAGTTTACAGCCACAAAGTCTTATATGACAACCGTAAAAACAAATGAAACAAACACAATCACAACATTCATGAGGTCACATTCACTTGTCAGTTGTCACTCATGAACCATAGCTTCACAGTTTATCACATAGTGACTTCTGTTTGTAGACGACAGCAAATGTAAACCAAAAAAACAGCACTTAATGGTCCAAAAGAAAATGGATACAGGAGAGAGAAAATCAATTCATTCTCCTGGTTGGGGCGAGACAGTGCTGCCCAGTGGGCATTATGGAAAAGTCACAAGACAGAATGTGGTTTTGTTGGTCTATTATCCCTCTTGATCCTTTGACAGAGAACCCAGATCCTGCAGCTGGGCTCCAAAGCTCGTGGAGCAGACTTTTACAATTTAATTTAGACCGTTTCTGTCTCTTACAGACAAGCCATTAAACCAACAGATAGAAGAGAAAGTAACAGATCTCTTAACAAAATGATTACAAAAACTTAATAAAATAATAATAGAAGGGATATGCTTTATGAAGGATAACATGTAGGGATGATCTAGAAATGTACCCTTAAAGTGATTGGACGATTGTTCTATCAATTACATTCAATACGAGCCAGTCAGCTTATGTATTAAGTTCATGACATAAACCAGTTTGTACTTTAATCTCCCGCCAAAACCTGCCAGGCAAAGCAGAGCCAAAGTATGTTTCCCATTGTGAAATGTTTCCCTTGTTCTTTGTGCACTCTTTGATAAAGGCACGTTGTCCAGGTCTGTAAAAAAAAAAAAAAAACTGCTATAAAAGCAGACAGCATCCATGCTAATCTCTGTACAAGCAGCCATTGTTTACAGGCAGTCGCAGCCTGTCGCTAGTGTAACACTCATAGTTTCCACCTTTTCCTTCTCAAAGGAAGCTGACAGGGCAGAGACCCAGTCAACTTAGCTCAGTGGTTCTACTTTAGAGCTTTGAAAGATGGACTTACAGCTATCAAATCAGGAAAAATCCAGCTGCAAATGTCCTAAAATCAAATATTTGAGCCAGATTCAACAGGTGACTTAGTTGCAATGATTGTGTCAAATGCTATAAACTTTAGTTTGCCCTCATGACTCCTTTAATATAGCAATCAGAATTTTTAAAAAATTTAACAGAATTTATTCAGCTAATAATTATAGTGTAAGCTGGTTGACAATGCACTCTAAAATTTAATAACTTCTTACTTAAGTTACATTTGTGCACTTTACTTAAATCTTAATAACCTGTTGATTCAACTCAATCAATATGAGTAAGGAACCCATTTAGCTTGAAATGATTATACAGCTTAATTCCTGTGTGTAAGCTGGACTCCAAACTTTTTTTCACGGTGATTGAACACTGAGTTCAGGATTGCACATGTGCAGTACAGCCAGGCGGGAGACTGCTCTGCAGACTAATTTCGATGTTGGAGGACGCACTACTTCTCTTAGTCTCAAGGTGAGTTATTTAACACATCTGCATTACACTGCAACACATGTCTTGCCTCAGTCCCGAGTCCACGACAAGTTGATAGACTCCACTCTTTCGACAATGTTTTGACTGTACCATACGATGGCTTTTTTAATTTGATTTGGTAAAAAATGAAGAATTGTGTACTAACCATCCTTTGTTGTGCTTACTTATATACGAGGCATTGGTGGCGCAGTTGGGTAGTGCGCTTAGTTGGTAATCGGGGCGTTGCAGGTGCGAGCCCAGCTCTGGGCAACAAATGGTGATAGGTTCTTGGGCAAGACACTTAACACCAAGTTGCTCCCACTGCTGTTTCAGTGGTGTGTGACAGGGTGTGAATGTGTGAGTTGATACTGGTGGATAACTAACATAGAAAGTTGAAATAACTTTCTTAATCCAAGTTAAAATAACTTAATAAAATTAAGTACATAGAACAGGGTTCTGAGTAAACTAAACAAGTAAATACGAAGTAAATGTAATCTAAGACTATTAATCATATTTACTTACCTTTTTAAGGCAATCAGTTTCCAAATTTTTTTTAAGTAAGGCCAACTTGTTAGATTTTAGAGTGTGTGACATTTTCCATCAATAAGTGAGACCAATGCTAATATTAGCAGAGCAAGCGCCAATAATCTTTAGTTCTTCTTTTAGTTTCACATCCATATTTCTGCACTTAATATGGTGACTGACTGTTTTGTTCAAATGGTTATATGTGAGTACAACCTGACAATGACTGAATACAACTTAATCTAAAATATTGGTCAAAATACTGATAAACTGGGGCACAGGGAGCTGAGCGGATTGCCAGAGCATAGACTGCAGAAATAATGTAGAGCCACTGAAAACTCTGAACTGTGTTGAACTGATAAATAAATTACCACAGAGCAGACTGGTCAACCAATGAGCACAGACTGGGCCCACACAGGACAGAGGGTTAACAGAAGCAAACCTTAACATATGAATCTGAGTTAAGACAAAATATCTTCAACATACTGGTTTTAGTGTTATTTAGACAGCAGCTGTAAAGTAAAACAATGGTGGTGACTGATGCATGTGGCTGTGTTACGATTAGACAAGGCACTTGACGGAAACTTAATGCCTATATAATTTAAAAAAATCGAAATAAATATAAAAATACAAAGAAGTATTTTCATCTTCTCCTAATATGTACTGTACCATCCAAATCATCAGCAGATATCTGAGCACTGTGCACTCACAGTCGCAAGCACAGCGAAAGATAAGGTGCTAATCACGACCCAAAATAGGGATGCTATACATCAAATTAAACAGCAGAACCTGGGCAACAAGACGATATAAACCTTTTTAGACACCTTAAACACAACTCGAATAGCAACCAAATGAATAACAACACATCAAACTCTGTACAGCTCCGCTTTGTCGACCCACTCACCATATTACACCATTTTCATATTCAAATTCATTCTGAAAATGCTTTTTTTTAGGGCACAGCTAGATTTTTTTACATTTTTGCTGTGTGCCATCTTCATTTACTCTTCACTCATGTCACATATACTCATATTAACACATCTCAACAAATCTCACAAGTGTCCCCTTTACTGGGACACCAAAAGTATTCCAATAGACTTTGTGGTTGCAGAGATATACCCATTTTATTTTATTTATTTATTTTTTTGAACTTTTTATTTTCATTTTAAAAACTATATTACATTCCTGACATGGGACCCTAAATGGCTCATAAATAATCAACAGAGGGTAAAAAAAATAACCCACGCCGCTCAGATAAAGTGTAACACAATTCCATCTTGGAGCAAAGGTGTCCATCTTCATTTGTAGACTTGCAGTCATTCGATTGTGTGAATCTGTTTCAGCTTCTGTCTCCATTGAATTATAGTTGGTGTTTTTTTTCCTTTCAGTTCATTGTTATCATTTTCTTAGCAATTAATAAGAGTATCCGCAGCATATATCTTTGGTCCATGCTATATTCTTCTTTAAATACAGCTCCTAGCACAAACAATAAAGGACCTAAGGGGACAGGCACTTGTAAAATGTGTGACATTTCTTCCTTAACAGTTTTCCAGAACCCCTGATTTATTGGGCAATCCCAAAAGACGTGTGTGGTCACCTATTTTTCCACATTTTCTCCAACAAAAAGCAACATCAGGTTCTTTAACATGAAAAGAAATAATATATGGTGTATTAAAATATTGAGCTTTTACTTTCCAATCAAATTCTTTCCATAATTGACGATTAACTCCTTTATGACTAGCAGAACATACATTATCCTCAATTGTGATTTTCATTTCTAACTCCCACTTTTCCTTGATGTTCCAGGTATTCTGAGAAATGTGAGTCTTTTATATACATGAGAGACATGTTTTTTAGTTGGAAAGCCTTTCTCTGTAATATTGATAAAGTGCTCTTCTATTTCACTTGGGTTTTTCCTGACTGTCCCTCTTTCTGTATGTGTTGTTATATCATGTCTTATTTGAAAATATCTATATAGATCATGTAATGGGAGTGCAAATTGTTCCTGGAGTTTGGAAAAGGATTTAAATTCTGTCTCATCAAATAGTTGATTAATTAGTCTGAGACCACTGTGAGCCCCCTTCTAAATCCAGTGTCACATGTCGAGGGAAGAAAATCTACATTGCCTACAATCGGCATAGCTCCTGAAATTGACATTGGTCCCCCAAGCATTTTTTTGATTGTAGCCCAAACCTTCAGAGTGTGTTTTATCCATATATTTTCAATTTTAATTCTATTGATAGATTTAGTATTAATAACAGGTAATATTGATAATAATACACCCTTAGTTGCATTCTGCTCAGTCTCAGTCCGTCCTGTTTCCTTGTCTTGTCTGATCCATGCCACAATTGCGGTCATTTGAGCTGCCCAATAATAATATTTAAAGATGGGTAGGCCCAGGCCTCCCTTTTCTTTTGATAGGAACAGAATTTTGAGCCTTATCCTGGGTCTCTTATTCTGCCAGATAAAATTAAGAGATTAATTTATTTAACATACTGAAGATGGAAACTGGGACCTTTATTGGCAAAGAGAGAAACAAAAAGAGAAATTGGGGAAGCAGATTCATTTTTATCGTCTCAGCTCTACCAAACAATGAGAGAGGAAGAATCTCCCAGCGTGCTATATCCAATTTTATTTGTTTGATTAATTTATTATAATTAGCATTAAATAATTGTGTGGGGTGGGGTGTGAGGATAATTCCTAGATACCTAAATCCCTGTTTAGACTATTGAAAAGAGACATCATTAAGCTGAGGGGGCAAACTCCCTGATATCATCATTGCCTCTGATTTGTTATGATTGATTTATACCTGGAGACAATCCCATATTTATATAAACATTCCATGAGTGCAGGGATAGTAGTAAGTGGGTGCTTTATAAAAAACAAAACATCATCTGCGAAAAGAGATATTTTATGAATTATCCTCCTTCATCTGCTATTCCTTGGATCGATATACCCATTTTATTATGGGTATGCAATTTCTGGGCAGAAACCTAAAATATAGGCTCAGGGCTTAAAGGGTTAAATAGCACTCGGAGAGAAAGCACTCGGATAGTGCAGACCTCCGCCAAGTGCCACAGTTCCCCCTATTTGTCATTTGCACCATAAATATTAGTCCCACATTTATTTTGACTACATTTTTAGATTCCTTGACCATGAAAACATACCATTGGGAACTGAATTCATAATGATATCAATATTAGTTCAGCAGTTGTTCACGAAAATTGCATTTTCCTTAATGGCGGTTTTCTTCTGGATCTAGCTCCCTAGCTTTTGAAAATACAGCAAATCTGTTGGCACCTTCCAAATTCCACAATGCCTTGGATATTTAAGGGTGTTTGTTGCGTGTTTATAGCTTCATTTGGATCCGGAATTATTCCTTTATCTGGATCAGTCTTTGATATACTGTAGAGCATGTTAGAAACTTGTCCTGTATTTTTTTCCCAAGTGCCCTGACCATTATTTGTGGAGTTATATGCAGAAATGTGGAAAATGGCCCTATCTCCCAATGTTAAAGAATCCTTTAAAAAATTCCTGGATCCAGACGGAGATCCGGATCGCTTCCAAAATCTAATCATTTGTTCCTTATCCCAATCCGGACATTCCCTGAAAATTTCATCAATATCCGTCCATAACTTTTTGAGTGATGTTGCTAACTAACTAACAGACAGACAGACAAACCCTCCCAAAAACATAACCTCCTTGGCGGAGGTAAATATATGAGTCAATGGCGCTGAGGTATCTGCTTTGAATATCAGCAGAAATATTAAAAACTGTGGATACCAATCGTAAAGTATTTGCACCAGTATCTGCCATTACAAATGCATCCATACTCTTTATGTTTTTTATGCTCTTATTTGAAACTAACTTTGTGCAGCAGCTGGATCCACCTAAATCAATGTCTGTTCTCACTCAGATCCATCTTGATTATCCCTAATCTACAATGATTGTGCTTGGCCTGAAGCAGTATTCAGTTTTTTGTAAAGCAGAGGTGGGAGCTTGACAACTGCAGGAAGTAGCTGCTCGTATAGAGATTAGCATAGATGCTATCAGCCTCAGTAGCAGCTTTGTTAGATCTGGACTGCAGATCTTCAATAGATGAAAAATAACTCTTAAAGCACTTCTCAGTAGAAAATATTCTGCTCCATGCTTTGTTGAGAGTTTGTTCTACAAAGTGGCTCATGGTTTGTACTTCACACTGAAGCAGTACGACATTATCTGACTGGCCTGTAATGAATGTTATTGCAGAACGATCATCCAGTCACTTGTTGGATATGCTTTTGAAAAGTTCTGCCCTTCCCAAACACTTATTTAGGGCTGTTGCCCGGATGGACCAGTGAAATACATTCTGTATAGTATATACTGAATGGTCCATTTGGTGTGTCAGATTAATTTTGGACAGCCAATCAGGGGAGTCAGTGTTTAGAGCTGCAGCTTCTGCGACTCCAGAGACAAACCAAACAAAACCACACAGATTTAGTTACAAGTTACAACATACTGAGAGCTGAAATCAGAGACCTGCGTTGAATCTTTCTGTGTCCCAGCATGGACCAAAGGATATGATACCTCTGCCCTACCCAAAAAATCCAAACAACAAATAAGTTGACTCAGAAAAGTGTTTCAAAAATTGTACTCATGATACTTTCACCCTCAGGTGCATAATCAGGCCAACACATGAGCATCGTCTGCATTCACCAGTCTACTGCTGGTTAATCTCAATGGTGTTTAATCCAATATTTCCAAAGGTTTTGATTTTCCAGCCTTTTTTTCCATGGTAGAGTTTAAGCTCTGGTCTCAATCATGTAAAGCATTTCGACCAGCTCCATGTCTGAATGTTGCTCTATAAATAACCTTCTTGCCTTGCACATTCTGGTACCATACACTGCAGGACAGCACAGAGAGGACAGCAGAAATCAAAAAAATCCACTGAAAGAGCGAAATGTCAAAGTGATGATATCAAAAACATGCACGGGAGTTAATTAGAAGGTGGTTCTCTGGTTAAAGGAGTCTCAACATGTTGGAGACAATTTACAGTAAAGCAGTAAAGCCAATGTTGCATGAAACCCTGAAACTAACATGCTCTCATGTCAATATTCTGCAGGACACAAAATCCAGAGGGATTAATGTCAAAATCACACAAGGTCCTCTGGTTACACAGTTCCTGCACAAACAGAGCATAAAACCTTTGAAATATCATTCAAACCAGGAACAAACCAAACAAAGAAGGCACTATTAAACTATCACATATCCAACTTTTCGAACTCAGCATAACAGCCACACTTGAGTCTTGAACACAAAAGACCTCATGCTTAAAACAACACAAAAAAGCACAATAATCCTCTCCTTTTGACTTTGATTTGGATTCAGGGCACACTGCTCATATTCAACAGAAAATGAAGCCAGCTTACCTGTGGTTGTTTCAGTGGATGATCATCACAATTCAGACACATGCAAGAGAGCAAAGAGAGAGGGCAACTTAGTTTTGTGGAAGTGAAAATGAAATTCAGCCAACTTCAATTATAGTCTGTCAGATCCTGAACTACGGTGGCTCTAAAGGACAAAACAGTCAAAACACAACAATTTAGGAAATTTCAGTAGCAGCATGAAAGTAAAAATAAACATGATTTCCCAGGAATCTACACAACATTGAAAGATGATGAAACATTCCAGAGATCAGCCGCCTTTCCGATTACACAAAGTGGGGCAAATATGTTTGCTTTCGGAAATGTGTCACCCTTTAAATAAACTCACATGGTTTTCCGTAAGCGTCTTTCCTCATTTTGATGTCAAGTTTCCTGAATTCCTGTGTATTCTTTGAATTATTTTGGTCTTATTACTTTTCAGGAAATGTTTGCTATGATGTATAAAACTTTGTGTTGTGTGGAGTCTTGTTTTATATTTAGCTCCCTCTTTCACGTTTCCTCTAATAAACCCTTTGCACATACATGCTTTTCTGTGAATCCTCTACTTCTACGACTGTTCTTTTTTTTAATGAATTACAACTAGAGGTGCTTCGGGAGCACAGACCTTGATAAGACACTTCTGGGATTGTGAACAGAGTTACTATGGAAAAAGTGGAAAACGGCCCTATTTGTGAAGCTAACAAATTCTTAAAAAAAAAAATCTGGATCATAATCAGGATACAGATCATTAAGATCCAACATGTTTCCCTTGTGCCGTGGTCAACGTCCCCTGAAAATTCCATCAAAATCTGTTGAGGATTTTCGGAGCTAAAATGGAAAAAAGTGGAAAACTGGCTTTTTTAACAAATTCTTGAAAAAAAAAAAAATCTGGATCCATATCATGATACAGATCATCAGTCTAGCCAGTTGTACAAAGTTTGATGAAAATCCCCGTAGGGATTATTGTCAATTTTAGAAACATTCTTGTAAACATTCCTGACCTTTGAACCATGATGTTAAAAACCTGATTCACTGAGTCTTAGGACAAAGCGGATATTTTGCAGGGTTAAATGAAAATCCCTTTGACATATGACCTCCAAATTCTGATGTGCTCATCCTTACTGCTTAACAAGTTTTGACCTAAACAGACATACAGATGGACAACTCAAAAAATATCATGCCTCCAGCCTCTGCTGCTGAGTGTGCAGAAGACAGACTTAGATCTGCTTCAACCTGCTGATGGCCCATCCTTCCACCTCTCCTCTAGGGATGCACTGGTGAACTCACGGTAGCCCACAGTGTGGTGCCTTGTTTTGTTTGGTCACAGTTTTGGGTCCGGTTTTAACAGCCTTGGCCCATTGAGGTGCTTTTTTTTAAAAAGAAAATTGGATCCATTCTGAGGCGTTTAAGTCTCATTTTAAAGGAACAGGAAGCGGTTATCGAAGAGGAAAAAATACTTTTCTGCTAAATTAATTAAATTTTTTTAGAGTCTAGATAGCATTTTCTTTATTCATATAAATGTCATTTTCCAAGCCGACTTTAAATGCATCAAACTGTCCGCGTGTTAGAGCTAAAGAAGGTTTGTAAAGTTTGTTTCCAGTCAAATTTCAGCAGTGATTTAAAACTGATTACAATTTCTAACCAACAGAGCCTTTGATAGAGTTGCATGTCTCCACAGTCATAGTCAGCATGTTATGAGTGTTGAAGCGGAGTTACCAGAGTTTAGTCAAAGCAGCAGTGAAAAGGTATAGTAATAAATAATGTTAAAGGGATAGTTCAGTATTATTGAAGTGGGGTTGTATGAGCTCCATATGGCCACTAAGCACATTAGATGCAGTAGAGCGTTCTCTCCTCTCCCTCAGTAAGCCACAGCCTGGAAAAGTCTGTTAGAACCAGCCGCAAACAGGGAAGTATTGTACCAAGTACAGAGGGTATTTTCTCCACTTACAAGAACTCCCATCAAAAAATAATACCACAGTTTAAGAGAACGCTACCTCGACATTTTTTTGAGTGCATTAACTTTTCAGAAAAATAAAGTTTATCTGGAACTGACCGACTCACGTCACGTATTCCTCCACACAGCGCTGCCGCGAGCTGCGCAAATCTAATACACACCAGTAATGGTTGTGTGTGTGTGTGAGAGACACACACAAAGCGCCTGCAAAGTTATGTTAAGCAGCTCCTCCACTCTGCTTGTTTGTCTCTGACAGATCATTATTACTTACTTTGAGGATAAACTGTCATTAGGTTTTTCAGGTTTGGGACGTTTTTCAAGTTTATCTTCAGGAAATTGAAGAATGTCCACAAAACTCCGGGATTCAGAAGAGCAGGAAAATCTGTATGAGTGATACAGACGGTGTGAGAGTTTCCATCTGCAGCAGCTCTTCTTCTGTGAACTCCGGTTCACACAGGTATCCTCTTGGCTCCAAAGTGAATGGAACTTCATCGTCGCTGTCATAATCACTCATTTTTTACTTTCCTAAGTTGTCTCCTCCTCACACCGCTAAGAGTCAGAACAAAAGAATTACAATACTTGATAAAAGTTACACAAGGCTACAACCGGCGTCTGAAGCTGCTAGCTTGTTATGTTGCTGGGAGTGACGCGGAGTGATTCAGCGGCTCATGGCAGCGCTGTGCGGAGGAATATGTGACGGAAGTCGGTTAGTTCCAGATAAACTTTATTTTTCAGAAAAGTTAATGCACTCAAAAAAATGTCTAGGTAGCATACTCTTAAACTGTGGTATCAGTTTTTGATGGGAGTTCTTGTAGGCGGAGAAACTACCCTTTATATTTGGTACAATACTTCCCTGTTTGCGGCTAGTTCTAACAGACTTTTCCAGACTGTGGCTTACTGAGGGAGAGGAGAGAACTTTCTAGTGCATCTAATGTGCTTAGTGGCCAAATAGAGCTCATACAACCCCACTTCAAAAATACTGAACTGTCCCTTTAAGCTTAACTTGATGCACTGTGCTGATTTCATCGAAGTTTATGATCCCCTGCAGAAATGAAATACTTTTGAGAAGGCAAATGCTGAACTATCTTCATCCCTACACCCACCACAGATTAGAGGAACAAGGGTCCCTAATATTGCGAGCATTAGCGCGTGCTCCTCTCAAAGCAGTAGCATGGGTTCTGGCTCCGGCAGAGGTCTCCTCATCCCTGTGTGCTGACTTGCAGGCACAAATGCAGACGTACAGTACATAGAGAACAGGGAAACAGTAAATGAAGGCTGTTTGTACTGAAAACCAAAAATACCATTATTCACACGAGTGAATTAAACAGTGGAAATCGTACCATACAGTTCCTATTTTATTTCGAAGCTGAAGACTAAAGGTGATCGAGCATTTTCTGTCAGGGCTCCTCGACTTTGGAACGCCATGCCCAAGGAGATAAGGCGAGCTGAATCAGTGACATCTTTTAAATCACATCTTTAAACACACTTTTGTAGACTTGCTTTTACATGATCCTTTTATTACTCACATTCTTGTTTATCATCCATGTTAGCTATTTTTTTTATCTACATAGTTATTTTACAATTACCTATTCAAACTATTTTTAAAGTCTCCTGTTCTTACTCTCCTCACCGGTTTCTTGTTGTTTTAGTCCTGTTTTTACCATCTTTTCTTGTTTGAATTTACTCCCTTTTTTATTATTATTACTTTTATTCTTTTATTTATGTATTTATTTATTTTATTCTTATTTATTTATTTTTTACCCGACCTCTATCTGCCCTCTTCTTTTCCATCTTCCTGATGTGATGTCGTCAACTATCAACCGTCATCAATTTATCTATGTATGTACAAATCTATTATCTGTTTGTTGTCTTGTTGTCTCCTAGTAATTGTACATAAAACGAAATGCCTTCTTCATCAATGTTCTTCCTCTGTATGTGTTGTAAATTACTTCAGCTGTTTCCAGCTCACCAGTTCACCATTCTCCTTCCTTTTGTTGCTTTAGCTAACAGGACCCTCTGTGCTTTATCCTCTGACTCTTTTGGTCTCTTTTTGACCTGATTGTTGATTTTATTGTACTCAGAGTTCTGGGTTCTGTTTGTTTAAGCACTTAGTAAACATCTGTTTATAAAGGGGCTATATAAATAAAGTTATTATTGTTATTATTATTATTATTATGAATTGTTACATCCCTACTGTATACTATTTCTCCCATTCAGAATCACATGGTGAGGATTATCTTTTGCACATGAGGCAATTCAGACTTTGTATTTTGCTACCACAGTCAACTCTGTCCTCAAGGAAGCACCAGAGGACAACAGCCTTGAGTATTCATATCCATCTCTAATCCCTTCAGATATTTGCTTTAAAGTCAGTGTAGTTAAGCCTTCTTATACCACAAGTGTCAAAACATTATGGCATTTCATTTGTTTGTTCGAACTGGGGTTAACAGCAGACCAGCTGGCAGCACAGTGGATCCTTGAAGTGGCTGGATAATGAATAATCAGTGTTAAAACCCCGGCAATGAAAAGTAACAGTGTCGTTAAGACGAAGGCTGGAGGAGGAATAGGACACCAGAAGAAGATTAGGGGCGGTGGAGGCTCCTTAATGTGTAACGAAAAAAGCTAATCACTGTCCAGGCATCACAGCATGCTGGGTAATCCTTTAAACAATACATTACCGGGTTTTCACGTCGTCGCTTTGGCCTGCAGAGATGACACTACAACTACCATATCTTAATTTGACCGGAATAGAGCTGGGAAATACTGACTGAAAATCTCATACATATACAGAGACTTAAACCAGAGACCTCCTGGCTTGGTACTGACAATCGTTTTCAGGCTGGAACTGATTCTACAGTTTAAAGATTCCTGGATTTGACAAGGACTGTGAGTTTCTAGTCTTTAGCTTAAAAGCATACATGTCTTTTGGTGACAATACTGCCATCCATGATTTTTTAATTATCTTTAAGGGCATGAGGTGTTGCTGTATGTCATTTTCATGTAAACAAAGTTATTAGAAGAGGATCAAGGCCGGCGTCTGCAGCCAAATGTTCTGCGAAATTATAAAATAAAAATAAAAAATACAGCACATGCAGTGAAGACATGTCATACGAGAAGTACAGAAAGTGAAAAAAGCATTTTTTCAACACAGTGTAAATGTGAGGACATGAACCACATTTGGTGAGTTGTTGTTTCATTTCCACATAAAGCTGCCGTATCTCCATCCACGGGTCAATGTGCTAACACTCACATTAACACTCACATTACTAATTATGTAAAAGTTTCATATTGACATATATTTCAATTATATTGTTTCATAACAAGTTCAGACATTGTTCTCAAGCCTTGGTTACTGTTAGGAGGACTGTCACTGTGCAGAGAGTGAAAAGACTTGTGATGAAGGGGTTAAACCTCTATGCCACTCTGTTGTGTTTAGGTTTTATATTTTCACTTCATAATAATTGAAAAATATAACACATTTTTTTTGTCTTTTTTATTAAATTTATTCTGGTTTATAATAAAGTGTGATGATCTGACCTCATTAAAAATGTATATATCTTTTTATTAAAATCTTAAAATCTTAGTTGAGAGATCACTACTGCAAATTTAAACTGGCCCATAATAGTGATAAGCAGATTTGTATTCTTGAGATGTTCATTTTGTTTCACTTAGTGATTAAGAATCATAATAAAGGACTTTCTAGAACCACAGTGAATAAACTAAGAGCCACAATCAGAACCAAAGTCAACACGGTCAAAGCAGTACCCACCCCTACAGCACTTTTACAGCTGTCAAGACTGAAAATCATGCCTCAATATTTTGGGGCAAAACTGGGGGATAAATACTGCTGTAGTGATATTTCGAGCACTGTTAGTGAATCATAAATGTTGGCCACATCCCATAATTACAAATTCTGATATCACTGAACACAGCAACAAGTTTCAAGTCCTTTACGCCGAATATCTTAAGAAAATTAAAAATTGCAGTAACCAGTGTGTGATGAAGAAAGAGGAAATGCTACTCAAACATAAAAAACTATCCATCCATCTATCCATCCATCCATTATCTATACCCCTTGTTCCTTTTGGGGATCTGGCCTTAAGCCAATCACAGGGGCCACATAGAGAGACAGACAACCATTCACAGCCAATCAATTAACCTAAAAAGCATGTTTTGGGTCGGGGGGAGGAAACCTTGAGAAATCCCACACATGCACAGAGAGAACTTTTTGTAGACAAGGCTTGTTTATTGACCCTGTATTATTCTTTGATTTATCCATATTTAATTTATGGTAACCCGTCCAACCCTTTTAAAAGTTACACGCTGCAGAAACGTTTTATAAGACTGGCAACTTTTTCTAATTCAACAGAAGCTTCTGCCCCACTTTTCAAAAAAAGTATATGATATAAACATCCATCAGATATGTGTGTTTATTTACAAATACATGTTCTCACCTTTATGTTTACCATCATCATTTAAAAATGTATTCATATTAAGTTCACAGATTTATTTATATAATACCAAACAGGTTAATCATCTTCCCCTTCCTTTCTATAAAGCTAAACACGGTCAGTTTTCCATCAGATATCCTGGTGTACAAATATGGAATAAAAAAAGACATGTAACAGAGAGCTCATCATCATTACAATCTTTTAAGTCTGTTTGTTTGTTGAACCTGTTTATTTTTGTTTTATTGTTGATTGTTTTTCTTTTTAAAACATGAATGAACACATATAGGTGTATGCATGTATTAGTTTGTGTTCTTAATGAAATCTTGATTGTTCTTTATTTTTTTGGTATTTTTCTTCTTATAGAAAGGTGAGGTCCCTTGCATTTCCAATTTGATCTCATGTAATCACTTATTATAAACTAAACTAACCCACAGAAAGGCACAACCAACTCAGGGAGTCGAACCAGCAGCCTTATTGCTGTGAGGCACGCGCAGCACCACTGTGCAGCATGACACGGATAGACACAACGATACCTTTCCCTCTTTGTTGTTTGATTATATTTCAGTATCTTATGGACTCATATTTCCCATCCCTATGCAATTCTGCTTATAGACAGTCCTGTTTGCAGGGCTTTATCTGTCAGTGAAATAAATGACATCACACCAGATTTGTTCTGCAAATCTTCTTTATCTTACAGATGTTTGTTCTGACTCCCACACATCAATTTAAACTCTAAAGCTGAGGCTCGGTTGTCGAGAAAAAGGCCAAATGCCAGTGTGTAAAAACTAAAGGTCAACACTTAGGACAAATCTGCAGCTTAACTTTAAAATCAGTGTCCCAGCATGCACCCTGCCTGTGTTTAATATTGGAAAACAAAAGGACAAAATGTCTGTGTGACACACTATTATTTGTGTGTTTTGGTCTTTTCTTGGAAGTGCAGCAGTATTTGCTCTCAGATCTTTAAATTTGTATTCTGCCGAGTAAGTTAGTGATCAGCAGCAGTGTTTTCTGAACCGCAGGGGTTCTTCTTTGAGAAATGTCAAAGAACTTTCTCTTTTCAGCACAAAAAACGGACGTATTAGTTCAGGCTCTTTCAATGAAATCACATTAAAACGGTCAACCTCACGGGTTCATTAAGTTTAGAGAGTCAGACTGAACCACTGAATGAGGACACGGAGTTAGGCTAATTTGAATATTTAATGAAAATGTTGGTATTAAGAAGACCTGAATCACTGATCTACGCCAAAAAGAACAGGAGCAGTATTTGATCAAAAGATGAGACATTATCAAATAAGCACTATGACTGAAACATTAAGAAAAAAAGAATAAAGGTTATGAAAGTAATAAGATGTTACGATGTTCTGGAGCCAGTAAGCTCAGTAATAATGTCATAAATTTCCAACTTCAGTTTCATAAATCAAATGAGCGGCTTTATTAACTGTCTGCTTTCATCATATACATTTATGACAATATTTTCACACGTTTACTACCTTAATATCAGATTACTAGATGTTTTTTATGGTTCAGACTGGAGGCATTTGCCCTATTTGGACAGCGTGTGAGGCGTTATCTAAAAGCACTTGTGGCACAGCAGGTAGGGGTGTATCGTGCAATAATTTGCTGTTTTGATGATGCAAACATTGTGCTCAAAGCTCAACACAGGATGTCAAGAGGATGGATCATGTGTCTTCATCAAACATAGACCAGTCAGAGTGCCAGCTCATGGTCAGAAAACAATTAAAAAAGAGTTATAGAACATATTGAAACACCAACATATCGCAATATTTTGTGGTGTATCAATGTTTTTACTGCAATATCATGATATTTAAGTTTTAAATCATTTATAGAAATATTGGATATTTGTTTTGCATTTACTACCTTCCCCAACTTGTCAACAGCAGGCATTTAGTGATGTTATTCTTCTATCTCTTATGTTTATTGTTTTTATTTATATTCCTGGAACAGACAATGATGTTTACAAATGTAGCAGGTACCATGCTCTTTATATAACACTGAGCTGTATTTGTCTCTGCATATAATATTATGGGCTCTTAAAAGGATAAAGGAATTAAAAATTACTTTTTAGTTTAAAAAAAATCGTATTGCCCTGTTTATAATACTCCAATATACTGTGATAATTTTAGAATCACCAGTTAATCATGACGCATACTGCAAAGTCAGATTCTTGAAAATACACGCCATATTATCTACTTTAACTTCATTCTTTAAATTCAAAAGTTTTTTCTTCTTCTTTTCTTCTAATTCAATGTTTAAAATGTATTTACTGTTAATGACACTTTTTGTAAAATTTCATCATCTTTTTGTGTTGGGGGAATTTAAATTTTAACTATGCTCATAATGTAATGTAATTCTCTTTATATTCCAAATTTTCTGTTCTTTGCTTTATCAGGGATTTTTAATTGCTAAAAATATGATTTTTTTTCTTTATCATTCCTATTTTTATATTTTACTGTGTATTTTTTGTTACATTTGGGTGTTGTAGATAATTGTTGTCTTGCTTTTATTTCATCTGCGGCCATTTGAAGCAAATTGAAACTGTTAAAACAAAACAAACTCTATCCTATGTTTTATTAAAACCTGCCATTAAATAGCGCATATATCTTACTTTAAAGCTGAAAATAAATACAAGCAGCTCAAGTCAAACACTGACAGCCTGCCACATGTGTTGTATCTTTTAAAACCACTTTTATGTAAATATAACCCTGATTTTCTGCATGCAATCACAGTTTGTTTTTTAAGAAATTAAAAAAAAAAACGGCATCGTCTTTTCTGAAATTATTGAATTTTTGCCCAAAGAGTTACAGGTTGTACCTCAGGCTGTGATTTTCTTTTTCCACAACAAAGCAGACTTCAGGTCACAGGGTTAAGTGGACGTGAAGCGCCAGTAGGATTAGGATTAAATTACAACAAGAAAAAGGGTTGAGGTACAGGACCAAATCTGCTTAAGTCCAACACTCAGGGCCGACGAGGGCTCAAAAGCTCTTTGTTTACTCCTCGATGATTTCCTCCAAATCATCTGATTACTTCAGTATCTAATTAGCCTAATGTGTCCTCTGCTGCAAAGACATACAAAGAGGGTCCTTACTCTGAGAACAGCAACGTGAGCGATCCTCCTCATGACTTTTGACTTTTCCGTTAAACACAGACAAAGTTCAAGGTACTGCAGATACATCTTTGACTTCATGTTTCCATACATGTTAAATATGCTCAGTCTCATTTCAGGAAAAAAAAACATTTTGTTCATTTATTTACTGCAAAGGCATTTTACCAGGGCTTAACATCAAACAATATTAAAGTGATACACCAACTTTTTTTTTGTTTTCAAGTCTTGCCTCACTCCCGAGTCCATGAAAAGCAGATAGACACCATTCTTTCGACTGTTGGTGCAGCAACAAGAAAGAGACGGGCAGAGCTCGCCCACTGTTCATTAGTTTAGCTAAAACACTGGGAGTCAATGGGTAGTGTTAGCCTGCCTCTGCCTAAAGTTATCAGATAACTCTTCAGCAACTCTAAATGATCCTGTGTGCTTGTTGTGACTCATTTTTTACTGTGTTATGTTACGTTATCTATTTTTAGACCAAGATTAACACTTTATGTAATTTTCGAAAGAAACACATACGAAACTAAACCGCAGGGCGCATGCACAAACCAGTGCTTGTAAGTAAGTCAACAAGCACTTCCACTGAGGTTTGCACCACATAATATGCAGTAAAAAATGAGTCACAATAAGCACAAAGGTAAGTTTAGGAAGCTGCTGAAGAGTCTATCAGATGGCTGTAGGAAGAGGCAGGCTAACACTACCCACTGACTCCCAGTGTTTGAGCTAAGCTAATTAGCATTGGGTGAGCTTTGGCACACATGATCAAAAAAACGGTGTCTGTCTGCTTGTCATCAACTCGAGAGTGAAGCAAGAAATGAAACAAAAGAAAGAGTAGGTGCATCCCTTTAGTTACTGTTTGACAGCACATGAATAAAAAAGTCCCTTACACTCAGTATTCAGTAATTTGTTGTTTTTAATCATCAGCAATTGATGACAAACTCCTCTACCTTGTCCAAATTACACAAAAACGTATGCAATATTTACATGTTGTTGTTGTTTTTTTTGTTTTGTTTTTTTGACCAGACACCCGTTATTTTAAAGCATGTGGTGTAGACAGGCGACATAATTGAAAGATCATCAGTCACATTTTTACTGAGTAAGAGAGTGAGAACTTTTTACATTCAGCAAACAAGTAGGCCGTAGCCTATTTGGAAAAGTGAATAACAATGGAAAAAGGTAAGATTACATCCTTATTGATCTCATGATAACAAAACAGAAGTCCCAAAAGGTAATGTAATTTTTAGATTAAGAAAATTAAAAGCAAACTTCCATCAAAATTGCACAGCACATTGGCATCTCTTCCATATCTTCATGTTGCTGATGAAACGTTGATCATTTTAATTATCAGAAAGTACAGAAACTTAACAATCTTTATTCATGCTTTTACTTGCTGTTTGTGCTCATACAGTAGCTCACACATGCAGCTCACACTGCAGGACAACTTCAGGGTTTTTCTGCAATCAGGGAAAGCCCAGAGCACAGCATGGACTGTAGAGAGAATGCAGGGCCGTTGAAAACATGGGCCTGAGCAGATACCATAGAGAAGATCTGTCAACCAGTCAGAGAAGACAGGGTCTACGCAGGGAAAGGAGCCTTAAAGTGACAGGAGCTCTAACAGAGTGTAGATCGAGTACTCTATATGTTAAACTATATGGTTTTGTGAACATACTCAGCAGTCATCTAAATAAATAGATGAACCTGAGTTAAGGCAAAATATATCCGCTTTAAGTCCTCTGTGACTAAAAGTACAAACTCTGTCCTTAAGCTGCATTCACACACTGACTTTTAGCCAACACAGAAAAAAACAAGCCGTGTAAAGCTAAGTCAAGCCAAGCAGAACTAATTAAACGTCAGTTTGGCAAAGCTGATGTTTGTTGGGTCAAATTACACAAGCTAAAAAAATCTGACGTTTGATCTGACACGCTTGGATAGGCAATGTACAGCTGACCTCCACTTAGGTTATCTGTTTTCATCTTGAAGGGGAAGACTTCAAAGATTATCATAGCCTCTGACACAACTGCTGTATCAGAATTCAGTATTTTGGAGAGTTTTTTGCTCTTGAAATGATTTTAACATGAACAGACAAGCGCAGAAACACTCTTATAGTGCAGCCTGACATTCGATATATAAGGAACAAGCAAAGAGATAAAGAGTGACACTGACAGAGAGAGAATAAAAAGGATGAGTCAAGTCCACTTCACAGAAAAAACAAAGAACAAAGAGAATAAAAGTAAGACTGGCCGACCTGCTTTCTCCTGCACACTCATACATTCAGCTCCGCAGAGACTCTGACTCTAATGCCGAACACAACAGAAACACAGGCAGTAAGTCAGACAGAGTGACGACTTCCTCTCTGTAGAACTTCATGTTTTACTTCCTCATGTGTGTCACCGCACTGATGAAATCCAGACAGAAGACGAGCTGAGCAGTATGAAACACAACTAAGCCAAAATCGACTGCTTATGTGGATTCATTTGACGGTCATGTGAGCCATTGACCTGCCCTGGACGCCCCAGACACAAAAGGATTTATGTAAAACTAAACTTACTACCAATGGTTTTTAAAACTGCTTTCTCAGCCACATTGTGGGAAGGTTTTACTCCATTTTAAGGTACAACATACAGCCTTTGCAGCGTGTGGTCAAAAATGCTGCCCCTAACACAATCCACAGACCAGCTAACAATGTGTCCTGATTTTCAAATATTAAACACATCAGTTATTCATAAAAAAATCAGTCAGAGAGGACTTGGATGCAAAGTTTGACTGAACCTCTTTAAAGTATTTTTGATGTATCATGTTCACTAGCAGGCAATGACCTTGAGACACTAGCTTTTGCCCTTGAATCTCCACAGATCTTTTTTTTTTACGGCAACACAGAAGTTAGCATCATGCTTGTCCCCTTGCCTGAAAGTCTATTTCAATGTGTTCTTGGGTGATTGTTGATAATAATTTAATAATAATTAAAGTCACACGGTAAATGCATAATGACAATCTTCATGAACAAACCTCACCTTTGTAATTTTTTACACTTCAACTCAGTCGGCAAGTAAAGAGAGTGAAAACCTACTTTTAAGCTACAACAGCAGCTCAACTTACAAGCAGTGGCCACACTTCCACCTTCTACGCCACGCTGTAACCTCTTGTTTGAGAATTTACTCTCAATCTAAAGACCTGATCAAGTTGATGCCCATGTCTGTGGCTGTGGTGTATTTATTATTTCTTATTAAAAAAACAATCAGAAATAATTGCATTATGGCACCCAGCTATTTTTGTAGTCCTTGTAAGAAGTTTGTTGCAGCCATCCTTTTAAAAACATGTTATGTTGCAAAAGGAAACGTTCAGATCTCGCATGCATGTGTTCATCGCAGATCTTAATTTATGTACTTATCCAAAAACACACTTAAAATCCAGCAGACTTTCAGCTGTGGGACCTTAATCCTTAATCCCTCTGTCAGTTTTGTACATTTTTGTCATTCTTTTTTAAATTTGTTGATTATTTTTGCTGTATAACAGCTTATGGCATGAAATAGGGTTGGACAATCAATCAAAAAATAATTGAAACAGGCATTTAGACCCTCTAATCAAAGTAATTTTACTCATGTTGATTATTTTGATTATTTTCCCTGAGTAAGTCACATGACCGTGCCCTCTCCATACAGCCTGTGTTCACTTTCACCAAGAGCGAAGGACGCGCTGCCAACATGGAGGAGACGAGCGCCAATCTATCAGAGGACCTTGTAGCCAAGAAAAATGCCGTCTCTGTTGTTTGGGCACATTTTGGATTCTGTGCAGAGGACATCGAGCAGAAAGAGGTTAAGTGTAAATACTGCAGGAAGACTGTTTGGACGACCGTCGGTAACACCACCGATTTGTTCCAGCATAGCATAAAATAATTGTTCATTAATCGTAATCGAGGTAAGAGCTTCAATTAATCGAGATACTGAGATTAGGTAATATCGCCCAGCCCTAACATGGAATTCAGCAAAAACTGAAAGGCGTTCTTGAAATGTTGTATTCATAAGCAAGAGATGAACATAGACCTTGATAACCTTGACCTTTGCCCTATAACCTTTAAAGTCTGCCTCTGTCCTTGAGTTAAAGTGGTTATTTGTTTTATTTGTGATACCACCATCATAGGACTGATAACCAACAGGCAGTCTACACCGATAAGGCGGTGTTCCCACAACAAGATGGGGGGAGTAAAACAAAACCTAACAAACTAGATAGCACTGGATTACAAAAACACACCACGAACTCTGACCTCTTTACACATGAGGAGGAAGTAGAGGGGGTAAACAGCTGAAAGGACACATCTTAGTGGATGGGCCCAGAAACATCTCCTATGTGGTGAAAGAAGCTCAGCATAGACGCTGCTTCCCCAGGAAGCCGAGGCAGGAGCACCCCCTTCAACAACTGCTGATAAGCTGTTATCGTGCCACCATTGAGAGCATCGGCTCCACTGCTGCCCTGAAAAACTGCTGCACCATCCTCCAGAGGACAGGAGGGAGTGGTGAGGGCAGCAGAGGGGGTGATTGAGATGACATGGCCCCTTTTAGTGAAACATACACTGGTTTTCTTCAGAGGGAAACCAGCTGCATCAAGACCCCACCCACCCTGGACACTATCTGTTTACCCCTTCCCCTTTGAAAGGAGATACATACTCAGACCAGACTTCACTTTAATTTGAAAGAATAGTCTCCATCAGAGAGGCCAGTTTCCTCACAGGAGACTGTTACACCTTTGTTTGTAGCAGATGATGCTTGGTCTTACTATAAAAAATGAGCATATAACATAAAAACACTACTTTAAATCATTTTTGTACATGAGCATTGCTGTAAAATGATCTGCAATAATAAGATGACTGGGTCAGAGCATGTCCTAAACTGCAGCTCTTGTCAGGTGTTCCTGCTCTGCATTGGTCAGTATCTAACTGGTCCAGCGCAGGAACAGTTGTGAACCAGTGAGGGGGGTCATGGGCAGCCAAGGCTCACTGATGCACTTGGGGAACGAAGACTGGCCTGTGTGGTTGACCCAACAGACGAGCTACTGTCGCTCAGACTGCTGATGAAGTTAATACTGATTCTGAGGGACAGGACCAGTCAGGGTGGCAGGAGGTCATAATGTTATGCCTGATTGGTGTATACATGCATGTACACACATGGATAAAATTGTTGGTACCCTACCGTGAAAGAAAGAAAGACCCACAATGGTCACTGAAGTAACCTGAAACTGACAAAAGTAGTAATAAATAAAAATTTACTGAAAATCAACTAATGAAAATAAGACATTACTTTTGAATTGTGGTTCAACAGAATCATTTTAAAAAACAAACTAATGAAACTGGCCTGGACAAAAATGATGGTACCCTTAACTTAGTATTTTGTTGATCAAACTTTTGAGGCAATCACTGCAATCAGACGATTTCTTTAACTCTCAGTGAGACTTCTGCACCTGTCCACAGGTATTTCGGCCCACTCCTCATGAGCAAACTGCTCCAGCTGTCTCAGGTTTGAAGGGTGTCTTCTCCAGACTGCATGTTTCAGCTCCTTCCACAAATGTTCAATAGGATTTAGATCAGGGCTCATAGAAGGCCACTTCAGAATAGTCCAATGTTTTGTTCTGAGCCATTCTTGGGTGTTTTTAGCTGTGTGTTTTGGGTCATTATCCTGTTGGAGGACCCATGACCTGTGACTGAGACCAAGCTTTCTGACACTGGGCAGCACATTTGTCTCCAGAATGCCTTGATAGTCTTGAGATTTCATTGTACCCTGCACAGATTCAAGACACCCTGTGCCAGATGCAGCAAAGCAGCCCCAGAACATAACTGAGCCTCCTCCATGTTTCACAGTAGGTACAGTGCTCTTTTCTTTGTATGCTTCATTTTTGCATCTGTGAACATAGAGCTGATGTGACTTGCCAAAAAGCTCCAGTTTTGTCTCATCTGTCCAAAGGACATTCTCCCAGAAGCTTAGTGACTTGTCAATATGGATTTTTCCAAAATCCAGTCTCACTTTTTAATGATTTGCTTTCAACAGTGATGTCCTCCATTAAGTCCACTTTGGCTAAAACAGTGACGGATGGTGTGATCTGATACTGATGTACCTTGACCTTGGAGTTCACCTCTAATCTCTTTGGAAGTTGTTCTGGGCTCTTTGGTTACCATTCATATTATCCGTCTCTTCAATTTGTCATCAATTTTCCTCTTGCGGCCACATCCAGGGAGGTTGGCTACAGTCCCGTGGACCTTAAACTTCTGAATAATATGTGCAGCTGTAGTCACAGGAACATCAAGCTGCTTGGACATGGTCTTATAGCCTTTACCTTTAACATGCTTGTCTATAATTTTCTTTCTAATCTCCTGAGACAACTCTCTCCTTATCTTTCTGTGGTCCATGTTCAGTGTGGTACACTCCACCATACCAAACAGCACAGAGACTACTTTTCACCCTTTAAATAGGCAGACTGACCGATTAAAAGCTTGAAGACACCTGTGATGCTAATTACAGGACACACCTTAGTTTAACATGTCCCTATGGTCAAATCATTTTCAATCTGTTCTAGGGGTACCATCATTTTTGTCCAGGCCAGTTTCATTATTTTGTTTTTTTTTAAATGCTTCTCTTGAACCACAATTCAAAGCAATGTCTGATTTTCATTAGTTCATTTTCATTAAATTTTTAGTTATTATTACTTTTGTCAGTTTCAAGTTGTTTCACTGACCATTTGGGTTTTTCTTTCTTTAAGGGAATGGTACCAACAATTTTGTCCACGTGTGTATAGTGTTCAAGCAACATCACTTTTTTCACCATTAACTAGTGCTCTAACAAACACACGATTAATGAATCGGATTCTGGTTTATGCAAAACAGGAAGTGATGTGGCGATAACTTCCTGAATGGCACACAAAAACAGATAAAGAGGAGGATCCTATGCATGATACGATCTGCTTCAGAGCCCTGCAAGATGATTATCACTGGATTTCTGTATTTTTTTGCACTTCTACAAATATCTGAAAGTATGACAGGGGTAAACAGAGTCTGGCTATAGGTCTGCAAAATTCTGTGAAGTTTTGTACTTTAGTTGGAAACTTTCCATGGGAATTAACAGGAATTTAATTTAATTGAAGGTTGGCCCTTAACGGGGATTTTAAAAATACTAGAGGAAAATCTATTTCAGCGTAATCTTGATTTGAAAAAAACAGATTCATGTATACTTGAGAAGATCTCTGCTAGGCCTCAATCACATGAACGTAACACACTGCTTACTGCAGGGGTATTGAAGCCACGCCCCCTACACACACAGATTATTCTAGAACCCTGAAATATGGAGGGCACATATATGAGTCCATGGACATAAAGTGAGGTTGAAACTGATTGTTAAATAAAATAACTAAAACTTGATAAAGTTCAACTTACAAATAAATCTGTTCAAATATAATGTCTTTAACTGTGTTATTTTGCATGGATGTCTGCCAATGACAAAACAAAATGTTTGTATTTATGCTTGGATATGATTCAGTTTGTTTCCTGTTATTACCATAATTCCCATGGAAAGTTTCCAGTTTGGAATAGTTCTAAAATTCCCCAGCTTGACTTCCCATGGAAAGTTTCTGGAAAGTTTCCAAGAATTTACCAGAAATTTTCCACCACTTTGCAACCCAGTCTGCCAGTATATAAACACTTACCTACATCTAAATCATGTTTTCAGATTGCACTTATGCTTAACATATCAAAATACATTTCTCTCCATTTCTATGAACTATTAATCATTAGAAGGGTTGCATCACTTTGAATAAATGAACTCAGAGCCCAGTGCTTCCAGTATGGTGAGCCGCAGCATCTACATATTTATATCTACGTCCAGTTGCACAACTCCAGTGTAACATAAAGTACCAATGCTAAGAAACTTCCCTAGCGTCTCTCAGCTTAAAATGAATGTTTTAACTCAGTTAAGACAAATTACTTTTGCGTTAAAATGACCTTATTTGGGATTTTACATCTGTCGGCTTGCTCAGACAACAGCTCCTGATGACCCATATACTTAACCACATTCATAAAAACCCCCCTCTGAACCTAAAGTCTGTCTCCTCTTAATGGAGGACGGTTTTAGATGCTGAGAAATCTGACGCTGTACCCAAGGTCAGAAATGAACCACAACAGTCGTTGGGGATGAGTCACAGAGGAGAACTGCACACTCAGGTTTCACTTTTCTAAAATGAGGACAAAGTACAAAAGCCTCAGGTCACGAAAGGTAGGAGGAGATGATGGCTGAGTAGAAAATGTAGAGCTGCTAAATATAAACCTAAAATCTATTGGATGTATGTGTAAATGGACAAGAGTAAAGGGAAATGGCAAACACAGTAAATTAAAAAATGTAGTTCTCAATAAAAACGATGTGTCATTGTATAACTAGAAAGCCCTTAGAGAGCGCAAACCTCCGCCAAGGTAGCTCACATATTGCTGTTACATCTATAAGCAATAGTTCAGTGATAAAGTTACCATCATAATATGATTCATGACCCTGAAAACCCACACCTAGCACTCAAAATCATGTTGATATCATTATAAGTAAGACAGCTATTGAGCAAAAATGATTGTTCGCTAATGGCGGCTATCTGGATCACCACCAAAATCTAATCATTTTTAAGTTAAATTACCAACATCTCCTGAACATTTCAGCAAAATCTGTCCAACAGTTTTTGCATAATCTTGCTAACAAACAAACAAACATATGCCAGCAAAAACATAACCTCCTTGACGGAAGTAATGAGTATCCACTGGGAATGGTGCAGGTGTAGCATTAAATCTTTAGAATATACAATTGTATATATTATACCTGCTACTTATAAGGCAAATTAATGTGGTCAGAACAAAACCAGAGAGGCTAAGGCACAGAGTTATCACATGGATTTGGCAAATTTCTGGCACAATCGGTGAAATACTGGTAGTATTGGTGAAATAATTACAATTAGAAATACACTGAGAAGGTGCTTTAAGATTTTAATTTTATTAAATACCTTTAAATTACTTTTTACTTATTTGTTAATTTGACTATTGTTTGTAGCTTGTAGCAGTGTGTTGCTTAAGGTGAACGTTCTGATTAGGTGGCTCTTTGGCAGTCATTTTGAATTTCATGTTAATCAGCTCAGTGTTGAAGTTGTGTTCAATTTGGGTAAAAATGGTTAACCTGAGCTTGTAGTGGAGTTTATTCTGTTTAATTGGATGTGCAGCACATAAATGTTCATAAAAAACAGTGTGTTCTGTTATGTGTTAGGGCTCTTAGAGATAGAATTCTCAAAGAAGTTTGGAAATATTAATTCTGCTGATTATTTCTCCCCTTTAATAGTGCCAATTGGTATTGTATTTTATGTCACTGGAAAGCGTGATCAATAACCTTCTCGATGAGGTAGAACTTTGTGCAAGGATTGTGCATTTGTGGTATGAGCAACACAAATGTGTGGGTAGCATCCCAAAACAAATTGCCTAAATCTCCTCTTCCCCCTGGAATTAAGCCTAGAATTCCTCAGTGAAGCAAGAGTGAGAAACCGGTCTTCAAGGGGACAACTTGGTTCTTAGATTGGAAATTGAACCAGGGCTGACACCAAATAATGCTGCCAAATCACGAATGCATGATTCCTACAAGTTGTACCTCGTTGTAAAGGTGACAATAATTAAAATGTTGAGTAAAAAGAGAGAATTATGTATTTAAATCTTTCAAATAGATTTTCCTGGTCATTTATCACATTACCATTACTGGCTTGCAGCCTAAACAGTCTTTGTACCTAACATTTTTTCTGACATTTGTTTTGTTTTTTTAATCAACATTTATATACCCCACATGGTACACTTTGAAAGTGCTACGTTGGACCCCTTTTGTCTTTGGACCTGTTTAAATTATTTGTGGCATAGATTCAACAAGGCGTTCAGAACATTCTTTTAGAGATGTTGCTCCATACTGACACGATAGCATCAAGAAGTTTCTCCAGATTCGTTGGTTGCACAACCGTGATGCAACAGATGGGAACACTGTGGTCAAAAAGGAATGAACATGATCAGCAACAATACTCAGGTAGGTGTGGTGTTTGAACAAGGATCAGTTGGAATTAAGAGAAAATATCCTCCACACCATCAACTACCACAAGCCTGATCTGCTGACAGAAGACAGGATGGATCCATGCTTTTAAATTATTCACACTAAAATCTGATCATACAATCCAATGTTGCTTATGCATATTGTACTCTCAGTTTCCTGTTCTTAGCTGACAGGAGTGGCACTTGTCTTCTGCTGCTATTGCCCATCTGCTTCTAGATTTAACAAGATCAGACAGCATGACTAGCCATGCCATACTCTTAATCACTTAAACCACCTGTCTTCTTCATTCTGATGCTCAGTGTCAAATGTCAAAAGCTTTTAATGTTGATTACTTAAAGCTTATGCGATAAACCAATATTGGCAGTGCTGACCCTTCTTTTTCAAGACCTCCACAATTCACCCTGGCATGCTGTCAACCTCCTTCTGGGGAAATCCTGACTCATGGCAGCCCATTCTTGCATTATCACTACTTGGAGTATGTCAGAATTTTTAGGTTTTTTGTTTGTCCACCCAACTCTTGGGGATTGACCATCAGTTCTCAATGGGATTATGTTCTGTGGAGTTCAGTGGCTATTGACCCAGAATTTTGATATTTTGTTCCTTGAGCCACTAAGCTATCACTTTTGCCTGATGGCAAGGTGCTTCATCGTGTTGAAAAAAAGGCACAGTTCATCACCAAACTGTTCTTCGATGGTTGGAAGAAGATGCTCCCCAAGGATGTTTTGGTACCAGTCTTTATAACCTCCGTCAAGGAGGTTACGTTTTTGCCAGCATATATTTGTTTGTCTGTTTGTTTGTTAGCAAGATTACACAAAAACTACTGGACAGATTTTGCTGAAATGTTCAGGAGATGTTGGTAATGGTCCAACTTAAAAATGATTAGATTTTGGTGGTGATCTAGATAACCTCCATCAGCAAACAATCATTTTTGCTCAATAACTGTCTAACTAATAATGATATAAACATGATTCCGAGTGCTAGGTGTGTGTTTTCAGGGTCAGGAATTAGATTATGATGGAAACTTTATCACTGAACTATTGCTTATAGATGTAACAGCAATATATGAGCTACCTTGGCAAAGGTTCTTGGCTGTATTCTTAGGCAAAATAATGAGTGAGCCCACACCCTTAGCTGAGAAGCAACCCCACACATGAATGGTCTCAGGATGCTTTGTGCCATTCTTAAAACTTTTGGTCATGGGTGTATATTGATAAATAAACATTGTCTTGTCATCTATACATACATTTAGAAAATGAACAAACTGCCCAGCCCTGAAAACAAGAGCTCAATCTCAACTTTCTTTTCTTGTAAAATGTCAGACATAAACATTGACATGTGCGTATATTTATTTTCTGATGGGAAAATCTCCACACCAACACCTGGGAAACACCTGGACCATTTGGAGAGCACCTTTCCTGCTCTGGATTATTTTGGCAGCATCACTCTCAGTGTGAGGAAACTGGGAGTCTTGTGAGGACAGGAGATACGCAAGAGGAGGAAAAGAGACGGAGATCCTAGAAGGAACTGTGAGTCGAGCACACGCAACAGCCTCAGACGGGAAGAGCACGAGCGGGCGAGGCAGCGTGCCAAAGCTGAGCTGCTGGAGTGCCTTCAAGTTTGAGTGTCCTTGAATGACCCAGACACAGTTTTGAACTTGCACTCCAAAACAAACCGTACAGAGGGCTGAGGAACAATCCCCCTCCAGTCTGAATAAACCCACGAGGAAGAATCTGCTCAAGCTGGGGCCCAAACTTTAAGCCGAAAGCTTAGGAAAACATCCAGGGATAGAGGATAATATTCTAAAGAAACAAGCTCCGCGATGTTCTGGGCAAAGTTCATTTCTGGAAGAACAAATTTAAGCTTGATGAAACAATCCTTAAAGAAACCTAATACCACCCTCTTAAACTGTAAAATTATAATGAATGAAAAGATACCCAGGGGAATCAAAAAGGGTCTCATTTTCTCCTAAAAACATCATCACTTCATGTTCACATGTGGTTGTTGAGGTTTGATTTTTTCCTTCTCAAGCCCAAAAGTAACCATAATTACACAAGTGTCTAAGAACAGACAGGATGATTTGCTCTATCTGTGTGCCTGCTGCTGTTTGAGCTGTTCTCTTGTTCCTGCAGGAGAAGAGTTTAATACTCTAGATGTGTGATGGCTGACACATGTGCCAATGGTGCTACTGTTACAGACTAGTTTTGGTCATGTCTTTTTCCTGCCACAGCCTTGTCTCTCTTTTTAAATTTCACCCCAAGAGGCCAATATGGATATACTGTATACCAGCTCATCAGCTACTTTATTAAGCATACTCATTCAACTACAATAATGCTGCATTCACACATCAACGTATAGTAGCTGATGTTGAACAATGTTGAGAAATCAAAACAAAATTTCAAATCAAAAAAATTCTACCAAAGTACGTTCCTGAAGTAAACTTTGCTGTGTTCAACGCAGGTCAATGAATCAAAAGTGGAGAGAAGCATTGTGCTGCTGAAGTATGTTTCCCAAAGGCTCCCTGACTAATGGCCCTTTTCCATTAGCCCTACTCTACTCGGCTCGGCTTTCCCCGACTCTACCCGGCTCTACTCTACTCGCATTGTGCTGCTTTTCCACCAGCCCGGTCCCTACCAAGCGGGGGCGGGGTCGCCGTGAAACAGCTGGGCGACACTGAGTTCATGTCATTTTGAGCAACAATCAACAATCAAAACAATGGAGGACTTGGAGGCAATAATATACTTGATGCTCGGTCTGTGGCTTTTTGTTACAAACCAAATGAAAGAGGAAAGCAGAAGAAGCCTGCAGGCGGCGAGAAGAAATACTCTTGAGAAGTACATGAGAGTTTTGGAAGCTATACAACAGTTTGAAGCCGAGGACGAGAGCAATCGGGCTGCAAAGAAAAGACGTATGAGGGTAAGCCAATGGAAGCTACCACTAGCTTGATAGCTAGTTCGTAACGATAAAGTCCTGTGTTTAACATTGTGATGGCAGCAAGTTATTGCCATAAAGTAACAAAGTGTATGTACTGCAGTCCTGTTTTGGACGTTGCGCTCATGACCCATCAGTGACGATATTCTCTGACCAATCAGTAGCCGGCAGTCGGTCGACGTCACCTTTTGATATCGACTCAGTAGGTACTAAAAACATTTGTTTTAGGAGGTACTGTGCCGGTGGAAACGCAACGCAAACCGAGTAGAGCCGAGTAGAGTAGAGTAGAGTAGAGTAGGGCCGAGGCAGGCTGGTGGAAAAGGGCCATAAATGTAAATGTGTTTCAAACATTCGCCCACATAGATATCACGCATGGGTAGCTTGCTCAACTTAAGGGAACTTAGTCCACTGTAGCTTGGACTGCTGATAGCTGTACAAAGACACCATATAAAGTGAATGTATATGCCATTTCACCATGTGCAACTGCAGGTCTCAGTGTTTTGACACCATGTCCAGAGAAGGAAAGACAGATGTCCCCAAAAGGGTGCCTCATGTCGAGTCCGCATATGGGCAGGCACCAACATTCACCAACAAAGCTGAACACAGCTGTAACTGAGGGTAGTAAAGGCAAGCAAAGGTCAGCTCTTGCTGTCATGTACAAGTGTATTGGATCAAATTTCTGAAACTTGTAAGCAAGTGTGTAATATGCTGACATACTCATAGGCCTGTGCTCAAAATATCGATACAGCAATATATCGACACGCACTCCTTGGGGATACATGTTCCTGTTGTTGTTGTTGGCATTACACTTTGGGTAATCTTAACAATGGCACAGTTCAAAGTAGAAGTCAAGCTGCATGATGAATGTTCACAATTTACGTGTATCAGGATACATATCGTATCATGGCCTCAGTGTCGGGATACGTATTGTATCTGGAGGTTGCTGGAATACCCGATGAACATCAGCGTGCCCCAACTAACATTAACTTAGTTCTGTTCGGCCTGAGTAAGCACAACTTTCCCTTCACATCTGCAAAAGTTGGCCAAAACAGTGTGTGAATGCTGAATACGCCAGTCAAGTAGCAGCGAATCAATAGACATATATCGATATATTGATTCAGATATGAAGACATGCTTAAGACAACCTGCTATACCTTCTGCTGTCTTGTCTGCCTTTCTGTCCTTGACACACATGCGCAGCAGTAGTAACACGGGGACAGCCATGATGTCACTGGAAGAGTTATGCCCAAACAGTATCATGGCTAGCCGGCAATGGAGCGCGAAAGTTTGGGAGCATTTTACCCAAACAAAAGAGAAGAAAGTGCAATGCAAAATCTGCAAGGCAGAACTTGCCTTAAATGGCAGTACGACAGTGATGCATAAGCATCTGAAAAGGAAGCACGTCATGGCTGATTCAATTTCTGACGAAGAGGGACAGTCGTCTCGGTAAGCTAACTGGCTACTTAGCTTCTAACATTAGCGTCAACAGTGAACATTAATGCTGACGATTTCATTAGCCTTAGAACACATATGTTACGTGTTTGCTGTAATGTTATAACAGCTGCAAAGTTCATTAAAAGTTGAATGAACTACCATCTTAATTGTCTTTATTTTTAGCTAGAACATACCTTAAACACTTCGAGCTGGAAGCTAATGATGGTTATACAAGAGCAGCTGCATGCTGGTGCTGTAAGCTGCATGCAGCTGCATGTTGTGCATGTTGTGATTAGTCAACTATTCGCAAAAAATAATCTTTGACTAGTCTATTATCAAAATGGTCATTGTTGGCAGCCCTAATATGCAGTGAGAAGTTCAAAGCAATAATGCTTAGTTAATGCCAGAAATCGTATCATCTTGAGTGGTTTGAAATGACAGAAAGGCAACAGTAACTCAAATAACTACTTGTTACAACTGAGGTTTCAACATGTCCAATCTTAAAGCAGAAGGGCTACTAAGAGCCACTCCTGTTGTCTAAGAGCAGAAAACTGAGGCTACAGTGAGCACACTCCTGCCAAAGTTGCCCTATGGAAGATTGGATGGGATTAAGTTGGTCTAATAAGCCTCTATTTCTGCTGTCACATTCAGGAGAGCATTGATCCATCCTGCCTTCTTTCAGCAGTTAAAGTTGGTGCTGGATGTGTGGTGGTATGGAGGTTATGTTCTTGGCACACTTTGGACCACTTAGTACCAATTACGCATTTCTTAAACACCACAGTCGACCTCAGTATTGTTAGTGAGCATGACCATCCCTTTATGACTACAGTGTACCCATCTTCTGGGTGGTCATAATCTGATGGCTACTTACAACAAGATAACACAAAGCTTGAATCATCTCAAACTACTTTCTCGATCCATGCTAATAAGTTCATTGTACTCCAGTGGCCTCAGCAGTCACCAGATCTCAATGCCACTGAGCATCTTTAGGATGTTTAGAAGAGGGGATTTGCATCATGGTGATCATGAAGCTGACAAATCTGCTGAAACTGCTTGATGCTAACATGTCAATACGGACTGAAATCTCTGAGGAATGTTTCAGCACCTTTTTGAAGCTACGCCATGAGGAGTTAATGCAGCTCTGAAAAACGAAGTCCAACCTGATACTAGGAAAAATGTATGTTTCGCATCATAAGAACATCTCACCACGTTGTAGGATCAGTGTGCGCCATGAACTAGTTACCCTGAAAAATTACACCGTACACGGCCCTCGTGAACAATCAGGACTAATACCTGCACAGATTCAGTCACAGGAATCATCAAAAACACCAGCTCCTTAGTGTAATTCATAAAATGTTAGTATTCAGGAAATCCTAGCGCATGAAAAACATGCCATAGCCGACATGAGTATTGTTCCTGACCTTGTCCATGCCAGATCTTAGTGTCTTACCAAATGACAAATCTACACATGACAGCAGGAGCTCAGATCGAAACCCCCAACCACCCATTTGAAGATGGCAAACCTTATCCATGACTCATTAATGGGCTGATGGCCTGTGCCCCTGACAAACCTATTATTAAGAATAAACTGAAATTGATATATTGATGAGCCAAGGACTTCATGAACATAATGAATGGTTAAAAAACCCCAAGGGAAATTAAATGTCTGCTTTTTATTCAGCAACTAATAATTAAATGTTAGAACAGCTGGGTGAAGGACACTGGGTAAGACCTTTACACTTTCTGGTTAAAAAAAGTATAAAGGATTATTGAAGAGAGTCAAAAGATCTACTCATTAACTGATTTCTCTCAACCAGTACATCAGTGGCTTCATGTGTTTGTAAATTAACACCTCACTCATCATTTTCCAGGCAGTTTATCTAATAAAAAACAACACCTGGACACTGAAACTGGGTGTTAATTTCTTTACACTTCAATATTTTCATCTTTTTTCACAGTTGACTCTATTAATTGCCCTAACATGAAGGTCAGGGCAACATTTAAAAACAAATCTACATTGAGTAAAAAACATGTTCATCTTGTTTTAATAAACCCTGCAGCACAAACAGACCTTGAGAGAATCAACTGTTACAAACACATTATCTGTGGTTTTAAGAGGAGGCTGCTTGTGTACTTGATTATGAGCAGAGATGATTTTCCCCGGAAGCACGTCAGGTAGTGCATGTGCCTCACTATCGGCTGGTGACCAGTTAAGGGTGTATCCCCCCCTCTCAGCCAATGTCAGCTGGGATAGTTTCCAGCTCCTGCGATCATGAGGTTAGGGGTATAATGAATGATTTTCTATTTATTGATTTTCTGTCTGTGATCAAGTGTGTGGTCTTCAAGCTGGAGGGCATGACTTACTAATATCAGCCTCAGATTTTGACGTACTATATCTCAAATCATCCCTACACTCCAGTCATTCTTGTGCTTAAACAACATCATCAGGAGTATCTTTGGAATAAGGAAAGCATTTTTTCAAGACTGAAATGGGTCAAAAACACAATCTGGCATGCAACGTTTACATCAAGTAGCAAACTCTAGTGTTGAAATACAAGGCAAATGCCAAACTGCAATATAGCTGTAGTTCCTCAAGTGTCCACTTGAGGCTGGCTGCAGCAACACCAAAAGTCACATGAACAACCCATGTCAAAATGCCCCAATTGACATTTGCTAATCCATAGCTGTACTCAACGAGCAGAGACGCACCAGGTGCGCAAGATACAGTATTTCACTGGTCCGTCTGGACAACAGCCCATTGAAAGTGTTTGGGAATGGCAGAACCTTTCAAAGCAGACCTGTGCTTTCAAAAGCACATACAGCAGGTGGTTGGATGATTGTTCTGTCAATCACATTCATTACAAGCCAATCAAGTAATGTAGTAGGCGGGCTCTACTGCTGCAGCGTAAAGTACAAACCTTAGCCACTTTGTAGGATGAACTTGCCAGCACCATTAGAAATATTATTTGTTTTCTATGTGGTATACATCTGATAAAACTACTACTTTAGCTGTTGGCATCTATGCAAATCTGTACAAGCAGTAACTTCCTGCTGTCGTCTCACTCATAGCTAAAGCTGGTGTGTTCCTAAGTTAGGTGCACAGAAAATGACTGCTTTAAATCTCTGACCTGGTTTAAAGTCTGTTTCTTGTTTTGCTATTTTGAGGATGCGTTAGAAAGACGTCCACAAGATCAACACAAACACTTTACTGAGCTTGTTTCACTCACATAGGATGCACAGCAGCACACATTTACCGTTCTACATCAGAACATTGGTTGAAAAATTGTTTAAATTTCACAACAGGAAAAAGAGCAGAGAGACAGCCTGGCTTTTTCAGTAGTGCCTCTCAGCACGTCATTCCTGTGCACTCCTTTACTTGTAATACTCACAGAAAAAGAAATACACACTCAGGATTAAAGACTTTCACACAGCATGGAGCTACACTTACACATCGCATACATACTCATGAATTTAACTGACAATTATGCTCACAGATTTATCATCCGGCTGTCCAGTGTGTTTTCCGTAAGCAGTAGAAAAGTGTGCCAAGGATTCCTGCCTTGAAATGAGAATGTTAACTGTTTGATGCCAAAAGGTATTTTCTATACAGTTAATAGGTCTACCATGAACATATAGAAATGTGATCTTTTTGGTTTTGACTGGAGATTTTTGTAACTAATGGGGTTTTGCATTACACTTGTGAAAGCATCTTCAATGAAAAAAGCACTTTGATTTGAGCACTAAGATATTTCACACAGTCTCCCCTGTATGTCCTTTGTGTATGGTGGCCGAGTGACTCACCATTGTACTTCCCCTCTCTTGTAGATGCATAAAATGGCCGTGCATTAGTTCTAGTGTTTTGTTTAAACCTGGTGGTGTGTAAGTATACTTTGGATGATGTTTGCAGGGATGGTATCAATAAAGGTTTTATTTGTTCTGTGAAAATAGCAAACACAAACAGTTTTTTTTATGACCTCAATATTCCAAGTTGCTACAAGTGCAGCATTTTTAATTTGGTGCTTGTGTTTTATGCCAATGCGAACATTGAACATGACAGCACTTGAAATCAGGATCAAACTTGGTGAAAGAACTGTTCAGTAGCACAGAGAAGAATAAACTTTAAAATGTATTTGATTGAAAAACCAAAATCCGGTGCTGGTTTTCACACCCAATCTTTCTCGAGCCGAAGTCACGCAGACTTTAAGTTTATGCCTTTTTCACCACAAACCCACCGGTACATGCAGTGTTGGTTTTTATGAAGCAGTTTCGTGTTTCCTTAATGAGCTTCTTCAGCCAGAGACTCGTTACGGCAGAGCATATTTGGAAACCTGACATGGATAAACTAACACTATGAAATGAGTTTAACAGCAGAGAGGAAAAGAGAGAACATCAGACAGAGGATGTTACAACATGGAGCCTGAGGTCATGTACCTCTTCAACAATAAAACACGTTTAATAGCTTTGTTTTTTTTTTTTTTTTATAAAAACACTGACGGCTGTTTTGGAGCTGTGAGTAACAAGAGTCTAGGCAACGTTTGATCATCATATCCTTTAAAGATGCCAGCTTCACATTATTTAGACAAAATTCTCAGGGTGTAATGGACTCATGGCATAAACGTCTGTTACAAGTCTTTAGGTCAAATTAGGCTTAATCAGTAATTTAACTCTTCAAGACGTTTGCATTTTGTTCCTGCTTTCCAGTTTGCATCAATTGGCAACACAAGTGTTTTTTTATATACATGCCAGTATGTGGCACGTGTACATTAGGCTGTGTGTACCTGTTGTGTTAGAAGTAAACTACAAACATGGCTGTAATTCTGAGAGTAAAAGTAACAAAATAAAGACATTAATCAAAATCATCTTCTGCACCCAATTTCTACAGTATTCTCCTCCATGAACTGTCAAAACTCTCTCAGTGTTATGGTCTAATAAGTGACCATTTTGCCTGATGACATTAGGTCAACTGTGCCCATAGATGTCGATGTCCAAGGACTGATGAAAACAGAGGATGAACCCTCCACTGATTTACAGTGATGTGTTTTCTATCTTTGGATCAAAACATAACAATCAGTAGATCATTTGTGAGAAGATAGTTACCAATTTACATGCTCACCAGTTGAACTACTACACCAAATTATTTCCTTGTTTCTGACTTCTGAAAGAGAATTTATCTGTAATCGGCTAGAAGAACAGTCATGTTTGTGTCTGGCCAGCTGTAATAAATCAACCAGATGTCATATGTAAGAGCAACCATTATTTTTAGAATTACGATAAAAGAAAACGAAACTTAAATGAAGAAATTATGTAACACATGACAGAACAAAACTCAAAGTAATTCGAAAAGTTAGAAGGAAAAAAAAGAGGAAAGCTTAGAGACCAAATATGTTGTAAAATGGATTCAGTATAACTTCTACCTAATGAGGTTAAATTAAACACACAAGTAAACAAACAAATAGAAGTCTAAAAAATACCTCATTAGTCTAGAATTTCACAAGAAGGAAATATTTTGGTCCTAGTTTAAAGAAAAAAAAGACTTGCTCATCAAAATTCCTCCTTCCCACATTTATCACATCACAGGCTCCCTGCTTTTTCCTCAGAAGAAACAATTTCACTAAACTGATGATTTTTTCTTGATAATTTAATCCAATGATTTATTTAGTCACTGAGCCAAAGTTGGGAGCATCTGGCTCACAGTCCTTTAATCCTGCCAAAGATTATTGAATAAACACCAAATTTAACATGAAATTACTTTTCTCAGTTTTTCTTAGCTTTTAAATTTATTGTGTGTTTGGGGTGGTTTTCAGGCTCAAAGCTCTGGATCAGCTCCAGATGGTCCTGCCTCTGCGCCCACAACAGGCCAGGCTGGAGGCTGTAATCATGGGGTTTAGACCATGTATGTGTTCAGTTCTTGTAAATGCAATATACTGAGAATACTTCAGGGGTTTTCTCCAAACTTGAACTGAATATCCAATCTGATTTATGGATATTCTACTAAAGGTCTGGGTGTTATATGTCAAAGGTTAAGGTCATGTTCATACCTTACTGGTGAACACCATATCTATGTAGGGCCCTCATAAAATCTGTCATTTTTCCCAAATTCTGTTTTAGTTTTTCTCATAGTCCATTTTTTTTCCATTTTAATTTTTTGAGAATTTGGTTTTTAGTATTGTACGCAAATTTAACCCCAAGGCTCTGTTTAAAGTAATGAAATACAGACACTCACTCTTCAGGTGGTCCTCACACGTATCTTTATGGGTCCAGTCAACAGTATGTTGACAAAATTTGCAGAACATTTGATCGCCTGACACATAATAATCGTTGGGAAACTGCTCTGCCCTGTACTTTGAAATTAGCCGGGAGTTTTGTAGCTTCTTCGCCAACTTAGCCGGTGTCTCAGGCGGCTGCTTCGACATGTTTGCATTGTTAAAGAGGGGAGGAGGAGGGGGAGGGGATATGTTCCTTTTTAGTAAAAAAAAAAAAGCTTTACATAAAATGTCGGCCATTTCCGTGATATTCCGTGTTTATATTGAATTCCGTGTTCAATGTACAATTCCGTGATTCCGTCTGCGATTCTGTGATCGCGGATTTCAAGTGCTCCTATCAACACTTTGGGGGATTTTCTTTAAACTCAAATTTCGATCTCCACAAAAATCAGATCCCTTCTCCCTTTTCCATTAACAAATTTCTCTGAAAATCTCAACCACATCTGTTGAGACCTTTTAAAGTTATTGTCAAAAATGTGAAAAACTGCCCTATTTCACCAAATCCTTAAAAAAATCCTTTACCCACATCCAGATTTGAATCACTGTCGGAATCTGTTTGATTGGTCCTTGACTCATTTCTGACCTATCCTGAAAACTTCAAATTCCACTCATAACTTTATGAATTTTCCTGTTTGACTAAAAAATAAGAATGCTTCAAAAACATAACCACCTTGGTGCATGTAATAATCAAATTATGTTGGTTGCACATCAGAAATTAAAGGTCCCATATCCGTCAAAATCATTTTTCTTTGCTTTAATGTTGTTATAAAGGGCTTGGGGAGCAGAGGAACATGACGCCTTTTACTAAACTCTCAGTTCATGGAGAAATGCTTGATGCCTCTTTAAAAGAAGTGGCCCTTCAATCGCTCCATTTTTTTACTTCCTGGTTTATCATGTAACAGCTATACATCCTCCACCGACAAGTGAATATATATATACATATATATATATATATATATATATATATATATATATATATATATATATACACATACATATATATATATATATATATATATATATATGTAGACAGGGTGTTTGTATATGTATGTTTATATATGTGTGTGTGTGTGTGTGTGCACAAATATATACATTGAGGTATACATTTTTTGTCCATGAAATGATCCATTTTTTTTCAGACATGGATTAAAGTAGATGACAATGAAAAACATGTTTATATTTATATAGACTGGGAAGCTAAATCATCAGTTAAACCAACACTACATAGTTTTTCCACCCTAATATAATATTTCTAGAATCATTGTGATGGTACATCACCTTACAACAGGTTGAATGACACCTCTGTCATAGTCTGAGGAGGTCTGTATCACCTTCACTGGCACTGTGTAACTTGGATGTGGATGGTAGGAACACTTCCACACTAAAAAACTACAAACTAAAAAACATGGTCAGACTGTACCTTATCAGTCCACATGGTTTATTTGTCTCTTGGGACGTCCTGTTGGCTCGCTTCTCCTCCCTCTGTATGTCAACAAATGCACGTTGGTGTGAGGCGCTCTGTTTTTGTAATCGCGCAGTTACACTCAATGACCACAGAGGCCCCTAGAGAGCTAAAAAGCTTGAATCTTACTTAGTGCTGCTTTAATAGTCAATGGGGAGGGCTGGAATTAAAAATTTTTTTTAACTTACTCTCACTCCTTTACAGACATGTAACATTTATCCAAGTGCTGATTTGCTTATTTTCTGTCTGTACTTTTATTTTTGCCTTTTGTTATAGATTGGAATCAAACAATCAATCTAGGATGCACAATATTTGATTTTTGCAGATATCCAATTTCCAAGGTCACTGTTGCATGGATGTTTTGTCAAGGGCACAAAGTCTCCACTTCACTAAAACTGACCGGGGCCTTTAAGGTTGACAAAACAATCAAAATGACTTTATGTGCAAAGCTCTTTAAAAACAGGTTTACACATCACGCTGACAAACAGACAAGAACACACAGAAGTCAAAGCACAAGAGTCTAAGGACAAAAATAAGTGCAGTAACTCACAAAGAAAACTATTTAAATCAAAGAACCATTACAAACATAGACAAACAGCAGAACAACCAGACCACAATCAAAACCTCAGAGGAGGAAGCAGGAGCGCATCTGGTGTCCCTCAGACCAACAGTGCTCATGGAAGAGACATATTTCAAGGAGCGCGAGGAAAACTTGAAACCCAAGAAGTGGGAAACAATCCAGGCCCAGGAGCCCAATATGGTCCAAAATACACAAAGAGCCCTCGACCCCCAGGACCAGAAACACTGAACACCACACACGTCAGCCTGCGCCTTTTACAAACTTTCAACTAATATTCTCTCTGACATAAGGATGAACTAAAACTGTCCAGAGGTCAGGTAACCATTGAGAATTTGTTGAAACCTTTTTATTTTGGAGGTCACATGTCAAAGGTCAAGGTCATATTGTTTATCATTTGCTTGTGCATGCAATATCTCAAGTAAATTTGAAAAGAAAAAAATGAAACTTTGCAGGGATGTTAAATCTGATTTGAGGATGTACTGCTCTTATTTTGGAGGTCACGTGTCAAAGGTCAAGGTCATGGAGTCTTGCTTCTGATAGCCATATCTCAAAAACATGAGGGATTTTCCACAAACTTCAGATAAATATCACCTCTGACTCACGTAAACAAACAAATTTTGTGGTCTTAGGTCATAAATTCAAGGTTTAAAAGCTCTGTGTTCATCCGTTACTCCTGAACAGGAAATCTTACGAACAATTTAAGGGATTTTTTTTTTTTTTTTAACTTCAGACAAATATCATCTCTGAGTTATATGAAAACTAAAGAGTTTCTGAAGGTCATGGGTCAAGGTCATGGAGCCCCATGTTCATCGCTTGATTGTAAATGCACCAAAAATAATTTTCCTAAAACTTTGCATCAATATCAAAGAAGATTCAGGGGTTAACCACTTTTACTTTGAAGGTCATGTGTGAGAGGTCAAGGTGGGGGAGCCTCATGTTCACCCCTTGCTTCTGAACACCATAACTTTAGCATACCTTTATGGATCTTTTTCAGTCATTCACAAAAATATCCACTCTGGTTCAAGGAGTTCATAGGTCAAGGTCATTACCTTTATGATCATTCTTCTTCTGTCCTCAGTACTTCTCTGAGACATTTCTGTTAACGTTTTCACAAACCGTTAGGCCTGAAACCACCGGGTGGTCCTTCTCGTTCTTTGTGCAGCCACAGAACAGACAGCTGGATTTGCTTAACAAGACTTTTGGTTCATTGGATTTCCCTCCTACAGTCAACCTTTGATTATCCGTGCTCCTTTTCTCACTGTGATTGCTGATGTGGCAAAAACTTGAGGACAGTTGTTGAAATGATTCAAAAACTCCTCCAGCATCACCCAGCTCCTGTCAGTGAGCCATGAGAGCAGTTGTTTCTGACAGCTGCAGAGTACAGTGTGTGCAGCCAAAAAAACATCACACCACCCGCAACAGTTTGGCACGACAACGGCCTCTTCGACATGATCGCAGCTTCCCAGTATTAAGAGGAGGGAATAGCTTCTTCAGTGTTGACAAATACAGTATGTAGGTCAAGATATTATTCAGATGAATCATGGTGAAGGGAAACAGAATACTTCTTAGCAATCTTTATTCAAGTTGAGATCTATTTTCTGGGATGGTTTGGATGGTTTAGATGCTGGAGTCTAATTACAGGGAAAATGTAACTCTCTAGGGCTGGGAACTATGAGCCAAAAACACTCCACAATATTCATTGATTTAGTTGGGAATTTGTGATTCTTGAAACTCGTCTCAAAATTTAGTCCTGGACAGAAAAAATATGTATGGTTGTCAAAAGAGGTCAAAAACGATCTTGTCAACTAAGATCAGCCGCTCTTCGATCATGTCTTTTGTTAAAATAAATAAAAAAGAACAGAAAAGAAAAAAATGATCAGTTGAATAACACTGAATAAATAATGTTGAGAGGGGGTTAGATTTGTTTTCTTGACAATGTGAAATATTTACATCAGATCCATTGTGTAACTTAGTAGTTATTCATAACCATATTTTCTTTGGTCAGTTAAACTATTTGCACTGTTTTGACTGTTGGATTGAATTAATGAATTAGTTTTAGTCAGTCCGTCTACAATTTTGTTCATTCACATGAATAAATATAAGTCTTTTTTATTATGTAATGCTACTATGTTGAAACAAAACATGAACCATAATTGTTCTCACAAACAGATGATCAGTGATTTGTGCCTGATCAGGGCATCGCTAGGTCTTACATACCATGTGTTTCTAAATGATCAAGTCTTCACTATTTCAGTGACTTTTAGCGATGCTGTGCGACTAAAATTTGATTAATTGTCGAGCTCTAATTGGTAGTATCAAAAAGTGTGGAAACTTTAGGCTCATCAGTTTCATTTATAACCCGTTCAGAGAGAGCACTGTATAAAGTGCACAAACACGTTGGCAACGTTTGGGGCACTTGGCGGAGTGGTCTCCTTCCTCAGAGGTATGGCAGTGAGACAGACATGATTAGAATAATTACATCAAATTATAAATTAAAGCACATTTTCCACATGCAGACAAGATTAAAGAAACAATCATTGTTTAGTCGTCAGCTGAAATCCATTAGCTTGGGCTGGCAAGCCCAGCACAGAGCAGGGACTCTAGAATGGCTGCAGAGTCATTGACAACATGGCACCAAGTAGCACTGACAAGATCAATTATCACAGAGTGGAACCAACAACCAATCAGAGCAAGTTTTCTTGAACACTGACACTTGTGAACGTACTAAAGCAGTCATGAAAAATCAAATACATGAACTGGAGCTAAGACAAAATATAGGCTCTTCAAATGTTGACAAAAGATAAATACACATGACTAAGTCATAATCAACTCATGCATGAGGACCTGTAAATAATGTGCTTTAAATCTTTAAAAAATACCTTTTTTGATAAACTGTACCACTCTCGCTTTATTGACTTTTCCTTAACTGTAGTCAGGTCCCTCTGGCAGGCCACGAGAGGTCATAGACAAGAAATAAAAGCTTTAAGCCTGATAGAAACAGGGCGTGGTCAATTAAATGGTGACATTTCGCTGAATACTTTATTTTGCTGCTTGCTTCCTGATGTTAAGGTTTCATCAGTGTTTTAAAGACATGAAAAGTACCTGGCATGACTTTGCAGAAATGGCTGTCCAAAAGGAGAAATTGGCAAAAAATATGACAGCAATATGGTATAATTTGTCAATGAGAAATAAGAGGGTAAATACAGTGTGACTCATGTTATGGTTGTGTGAATGTTTTGGTGGGCCCCAGATAATTTTCAGTTTTCAAAATGGGCTGTGTCTTACTCAAGTTTGGATTAGGCTTCCCTCCATCGTCAGTAACTCCAAAATGTGTTGATTTTCCAGTGTTACCTGTTTCGAAGCTCTATTATTACATATTTGCATGCATAGGGCCATTTAAGCTTCCCTCATGCAGCTTGCAGTGATGTAATGAAGAGTGATTATGTACTAGACGCATCATCATCAGAGAAAAGTGATAGCTGATCCTTTCGATTTGTGCTTTAGTTGCATTTTTAAAAAAAAAAAAAAAAAGCAGAGAGTCTAACGTTATTGACTTGCTGCTGTTTATCTCCTGTCGTAAAAACACTGTATGAAGTGCACTCCAGGCACCGCTCTCGTGTAAACAGGAGGCGAAAACGCAATGAAAAACTCTCCATTTTACACTAAAACCGGAGTCGTGTAAACACCACCTGAGTGTGGGGGTTTATAATGTCCAATGATTAAGAAATAAATGATCCAATATTGAGAGTTAAGGACATCCGTTTTTGTTGCCATAGTTTGTCAACAAGTTTTGATCTTTACTAATTATGACAGTGCCTCAGAAACTAAATAAAACAAGTATTGAATACATTTAAAGACATAACATTTTATATATAATATTGTGTTAACCTTAGCATCAAGAGAAGATTATTGTTATGTCTTAAAAACTAAATAAATTGCCCTGCTCTTCAATTCTCACTAACTCTACTGCTCATAAATTTCCAGAGGTCTTTTTCTGAGTTAACTACTCCCAGTATAGTCAAGCTAATCCGGGTCAATCAGTCTTCACAAGCATCATTGGTGTGCTTAAAAAAAGAGACCTACATTCCTTCAATAAACAAGGAGTCAATAAACAGTCCAGCTCTGCATTGTTCGCAGGAATGTCTTTAAATGTTTCCACAGGGAGTTCACTCAGCGTCCGCTATGCAGTTAAAGACAATATGACCAGAAAACAAGATGTGATTTATGGTAAGGATTGTTATAGCCCATAAAAGGGGTATGTTGGAGCAGTCTGCAATTCTAATTAACTTCCATCTCGAAACACAAATATGCATAGTAGGGCATATTAAAAGTAAAGATCTCACATTTTCTACCACCAAACTGGATTCATATTTAATCAAATTTCTTTCCAGCTAAGAATAAATAAAATGAAATAAAATAAAATAAAACTAAAAGTATCTAATAGAGTAGAAACTAGAGAGCGCAAAAACTCCGTCTGAGTCGTTTCAAACATTGTGAGCCAAGTTATTACAGAAAATATGGAATCAGTGTTTTTTTACAAGGATTTGTCAACACTGTGAGATGGGCCGATTTTCCTCAGTTTTGACGATAACTCGCCAGACAATTTTGGAAATGCCTTGGAAGAGGTCTGTGCCCTCTGAGCACCTCTAGCTGAGACACTGCCCTCACAAACAGAGGATGACCACAAGGCCCCATGACTTTGACCTTTGACAGATAACTGCCAAAATCAAATCAGTTCAGAAACACATAGCACAAGTATGTACGTCTGTACAGAAGGACGTTGGGACGGTTGGACGACATGGATACATAATGCCCCTAAGCCTTGGCTGTCACTGTGCAGAGGCATAAAAAAGTCAGTTTCCCCCAAAAAATAAGTGTCATATCTTTTGGGCTTTAGTTCACCGTATTTTCATGACAAAGAGGAACAAAGAGTACCTTTTTCATGGTGCTATCCGTTGTCTGTGTCAAACCCTAGGTCGTTCAAAATGATAATAAAAAACAACCTTAAATTGAGTACCCAGTATTGTGCATTACCACTATTCCTGTCCCCATGAGGCTGTATCTTATAGAGAACTTGACGTGCCTTGCCATTTTGTAAACACGTTAAATTTAAAGAGCAGTCTTTTAAATCTGCTCTTATCCTGTGTCAAGACCTTGATTACAACCTTTTTATACTACGCACTTTAAAAGTCTGTGGAATTATCTTAACTGAGACTATAATACCCACACAACAGTAACAGATCCTAAACCAAGTGTCGTTAAGTCCTGACTGGTGAATGGAAGTGTTTAATTTCACATGTTTCCCACTGAGTCCTACCCACTTCAGAGCAGTGAGAAACAAAAACCATAAATGTCTGAGAAGCAACAACCTCTTCGTCTTAGTCTGGCAAAGTTTGCCAGTTTAAACGTCAAGGGAGATAAATCTCTGCTAAGGATCCTAAATGCTCAGTAATTAGAAATAAAGTCTAAAATTAAAGTAATTTGCCCCGCACTTTATTACAGGGACGGCTGGAGAATAAACGTTCACCAATAAACATAAATCCACATTAAACTAATTAGAGGGGACACTGAAGAGTATGCATGAGAATCATCATATTTGACACTTTCTTTGGTGTAAGTAATCCTGAAAAAAAGGTCTGTACAGTCCATCATCCATGGAAAGACTAAAAACAAGAATTGAGCTACATTTAGTCAAACTGTATTTATTGAACTGATGAAGACTAAAGCAGGAAGGTGACTGGAGCTTTCATTCTCTCAAAGGCACATTTGTTGATTTGAGTGATGCCCTGATGAGACTTTTTGTTGCTGATACCAGTCACTCATCACCTTATAGTGAGATCTGCCAATCTTGATGCCAAATAGGGATGTAACATATGAAAATTTCATATCAGGGTTATTGTGACCAAAATTATCACGGTTGTCATTAGTATCGCGATATTGTTGCATTGTGCTATAAATGTTCAAAAAGTACTTTTACACACACTTGAAATCATTTAACCCCTTTAATATTACAATTCTAACAGGTCTTTTTTGTCAATAAATGCGTCAGGAAGTGTCCTTTGAATACATTTTTTCACCCTTTCTTCATGAGAAATAGAAGTAAACAATTCTGGCAAGTATTTGTCATTATTATGTTATACATGTTTAAACTGTGTGTAATTACAAAAAAAGAAAAAGTGATTTTAACTGTAAACAGGATTCTCTTCATAAACAATTGTACAAAGTTTTGAGATGACCAAAAATAAACTTAACCTATTTTATATACACTCACATTTTTGTTTGCCTACAGCATTAGTGTCCATGTTACAGCTGCCTATCTTGGCCAGGACACTCTTGAAAAAGAGATTTTTAATCACAACGAGTTTATTTTCCTGGTTAAATAAAAGTTAAACTAGAAAAGCACTCAGACAGCGCAGACCTCCGCCAAGCAGCTTCGGTCCACTTTGGCGAAAATGGTCCTATCAGGCAATGTTAAAGAATCCTTTAAAAAATTCCTGGATCCAGACGGTGATCCGGATCACCTCGATGACGACAGTCCCTGAGGCAATTCCTGCCCAGTTAGCCCCCTTCATGACTCTCCTCTGGTCTCCCCTCTCCCTGGCATATCTCCTCCACATTTCCTCCTCCAATATTTCCAAATTACGATTGATGAAATCCATAAAACACCAACTATGATGAAAAAAGACGATCAATTACGAAATACAACAAAAAAACGGCGAATAAACGGCAAAAGAACAGCAAGAACACACTCCAGAATGATACTAATGCTATTATTTACAACATTTATACATTATTTACTCAGAAAACACTGATGAACCACCTATAACTCACTCAGGTGTGGCTCTCTGAATCTCCTCACTCTCACTCTCTCCGGCTCAGATAGCTCACTTACTCGAGGAGTCACAGCAGTTTTAATCACGCACGTCTTTTTCTTCCGCCGGCAACAGCTTCATGTTTTAGACAGGGTGACCGTCTTCAATCAGTTTACCCTCGGCATCTTTGTGAAGTCCAAAAGTCAACCAGACTTTGTCCATTTCAAGGAGGAAAAAACCTCCGGTACAGTGTCTGTGTGGGAACCAACTGCCATAACTTTCACTCTCAGAGGCCAAACATTGCAAACACCGCGGCTGCTTTACCGAGGAGCAGACACATAGTTCTGGCTTCTCCAGGCAGTGAGCTGCATCACCGCGAGTTATTGACACGGTGTGGTAATCAAACTTGGTTTACCGGTAATTAAAACAGGACACGGTAATACTAACCGTCAGAAATTTTACCGTGGTTTACCATTTTACCGGTAACCGTTACATCCCTAATGCCAAATATATATATATTTTTATAAGTGATTGAGCTTTTTCTCTTACTCTTAAAATAGGGAGTCACTAATGCAACAGTGGGAGCAACTTGGGGCTAAGTGTCTTGCTCAAGGACAAATTATCATGACAGCCAAAGCCTCAACCTTGAAGGTGGTGCAACCAACTAGACTGATGAGATTACAGTATGGACAAATGAACAACACAATGTGATTTTTTTTATTGATTACATATGTTTCATTATGTGAATTACTTACATTTTTGTCACACTAAAAGGCAAATATAATGTTCATCCAAAAGGGTTTACAGTTTGAATAGTTCTTTGCATAAAAGAAAATATTTTTCATTTTTCACTTAGTTTGCTTTCATATTGATTTTTGTAAACTGGACCAAAACCTGACAAGTACTGTGTAATACAGCCTCCCGCCACTAGTGTGGGCTGTAGCTACAGTCTCTGTTCCTGCCATCAGTTGCACTATGTCTTGGAAATACACAGATCTGTAGCCCCAAAATAACGAAAACACCCAAAAGCAGCTGATGACATCAAAAATACCACCAAGCTTTACACACTGAATTGACTTCATAGAGGTTGTGGGTCAAAGGTCAAAGCCATTAAGCCTTATTTTCATCTTTTGCTTTCCACAGTGTCTCAAGAGTGACTGTCAGAAAACTTTGCGCAAAATTCGATTGGACACAAGGATAAATGGATCACATTTTGGGGGGGGGGGGGGGGTCAGAGGTCAAGTGTGTTGGACCTTATGATCTTCCTCATGTGATATCTCAACAAAGCATTACACTCTGTTCCCAAGCTTTTGCTGCACATGTCAGCTCCAGCGAGGGCTGCTGCAGTTTCATGTGTGTGCTCTGTTATGGCTGCATCCCCTTGCTGTCACAGCTCTATCTCTCCACATATATCACCCCAATAATGAGCCTCTATTGAAGGTTTAGGAACAACCACAATAAGTCTCCCCACAAGGAGCCTGATTGATTGAATATCTGGCCTGAGAATCCTGCAGAATAAAACATTCTGATGAACAAGGGGAGTTTCCCCAGAGGAGGCAAACTGAAGCTTTAACTCTGAGAGGCACAGACAGGAGGAGTTATTGGGACGGTTTTATCTTTTCTGCGACATATTCTACCGCTGTGGACATACACACCAACTGGATTAGGCAAACTTGGCTCTCTGTTTGTTATTTTCTGCCTGTTTAGGCTGAGAAACACAGGTCTCGAAGAAAAAATAGGCAAGCCTCCTCAAGATTTTTGGCTCAGGAGATGCACTTGATACCTGTGGCCTGTGCTTGCAGTCTGAAAGCTCTCACTTGATCACATACTTGCCAAAATGAAGGCATGCATGCACTGCTGCCATCAAGCAAGTACAACAAATCCAGTGTGAAATGGACCTTGGGGCACCTCTGTCACATTTCTAAGGACTCATGCTGACTTAAGCATGAACTGATTTTGAAAGTCGAAGCACTTAAGTCTCACATTCATCTTTGTGAGAATATATGTTAAGAAAACTTGAAGGAAATTCTCCACTTTGCACAAATGTTCACTCTGACCTGAAAATGAAGTGAAACAATTCTTTACTTAGGGCCCGTTTACACCATTGTCACCAGAATCAGATTTTCCTTTGCATTTTCAAAGCACTCCCCGTTCACACAAAGACGTTGTGAAAACGATGTGCATTCGCACGCATTCGGGAGAACAACTGAAAACGCAGTAGCATGCATGCCAGTAGCTGGTGATGAAGGTTTGTAGTGAAACAGCAGTGTTACAACACGCATGCACTTTCCGGTGAAGACAAACTTTTCACAAACCTAGCCTAACCTTGCCTGGATAACAAACCTAGCACAGTTAGCAGCACACATAATGTTTGGTGGTCAGCTGTAGCTGTTGTTCTTTGGTGCGCACTCAACCTTTATCTGAAAGATCACTGTGCATTCCCAGAGCATCACTGTTTTCCCTGACAACGTTGTCGTCTCCATGTAATTCCTGTTTACATGGAGATGACAACGAAAACGTTTTCAAGACTTTTCATTCTGGACCCTGGTTTCAAAAGTTTGTGGATTCATGCACTCTGGGCACCATTCTCTTGTAAACTCTTTTCCGTTTTCTGACATTTTTGTTGTCGTGTAAACGGTCCCCTAAAAATACAAGGCCTTTGAGATCTAAAGCCCCAGTCACACATTCCCGTTTCTCATGGTGATTGTGCATGATTGTCATAATCCTGATGAAATGTGCTTTGGTTGTGGTGCATGCGCTACTTGATCTGGATCAGCGTTGTATAGTTGTGGACAAACGTCGGGGAATGGGGAAGGGTCCCGATTGTTATGAACTGTTCAAAACTGTTGTGGAGAATCCTAATGCAGTCCTAAGGCGAACGGTATTAGCGTGGCATGTACAGGGCTCAATTGGGCTGATCGTGGCTCAATCCAGAAAGCTTTCTGAGGACGACTGACAAAGACGTATCCGTTTGTGCCCCGACTGTGTCCTGTTCAAGGTGATTTCACAGCGTTGTTCTTGCGTATCTCGTACAGAAAGTGAACGTGACAAAAACGCAAACGACGGGGCTCAATCGGGGCTTACGTGATCCAAACTGGGCTCGAACGGGGCTGACGTCATGTCAGCAGGATGGAAATTCATGGAATCCTCGTCATATCGTTGTATTAACCTAAGTGAAGCAGGACGAACGCCCCCGAAGCGCTGTAGCAGCGTTACTGACGGTGTATACGGGGTGTGTCCGGGTGGAGACAGTCATTTCTTCCCGTATCATGCTGATCAAACCAGCCTTGCCAATCATGCACAGACGTGAACAATCGCCATGAGAAACGGGAGTGTGTGACTGGGGCATAATAAACAAAAATAGGAAATTTGACTTATAATGCACTTTACATTTTAAAGAAAATCTCAATGTGCTACAAGGTTAAAAACAGATAAAACACTTAACAAACGGACAGTGATGAAAGATCTCTATAAATCAAACCAACCTGAACTCCACTTCAGCTCTTCTCTTAACCTTTTGTGGTAAATTCAATATATGGTAATACAGGTCATATTGTGCTTATTTGAGTTTATATGCCCTTTAGTGTGTTATATATGTCTCCTCCCCATAATAGATTAGGGCCCCCAACACCCGCCCAAAGAATGAATGCAGAGCAATTGAAAACATATCAACAAGCAGCACTAAACTGATCAGTAACCGCAAAGTAAACAGATCAACCAATCAGGGCAGACTGGGCCCCCACGAAGAAGGAAGTTTCAATGGGGCAGAGGCTCTCATTGAGTGTCTCCGACTGAGAATACAGCTGGATCAGGGGAACTCAGTATGTGAAAACTAGAAGGGTTTGGGCATAAGTGACTGTAAACTTGCTCTAGCTGTATGAAAATCACCCAATAACAAAATATCCTTGCTCTCACTAGCAGGTAGCCCAGTCTGTTGCCATAAACATCAAGATGTGGAAAATTTACAATCCACCAGGAGCAGTAAAACAATTGACACCACACACTTAAGATTGTTTGAATAAGGCAACGCGCCTCAGATAAGGTTATTGTTGGGGTTGGGGTAACTAAAGCCCAAATAGACCCTGGAACTGTCAAGTGAGTGATTAGCCTGAGGATCATATTTCCTCCCGGTAGCCTCTGCCAACTATGAGGGCTGAAGCAACGTACTGGAGCAAACCCAATCTGTTTGTACAATTTGGACAGCAAACTATGTGAACAAGAGGCCCAAACTTGGGGTTAACATTTAAAGAATCTCTCTCAATGGAGAATGTTAAGATGTAAAGCCACTGATGTCCCTCTAAGAGTTCTCTAAATGTTGGCATCTTTCCTGCTGTTTACCTGTCGGCCTACCTGCAGAGTGTTTATCTGAGAGCTGTTTGGATCACTCAGTCGACAAGTTGCCAAGTGTAATCCTGCCTCAATGACCGAGTGACCGAGCCTTCAAACTCAGCCCACTGTGTCTCGGCGTGAGCCTTTGGATCCTGTTACCTGGATCCTGTCACTGAATCCCTCACAGCCAGTGTGGTTTGATTTCACTGACAATGGGTCAACACGTGCACGACGCATAAAAAGTTGATTACTGCAATCCAAAGCTTTTATGTGGGGGAACTGCTGGGGAGGATTTCCTCTCTCCTTACAAGACCCACTGCAGAGGAGAAACGTTAAAGTGTGGCCATTACTGAAATTTAAATTGCAGTATTTTACAGTTAATAGCTGCAATTAGAAGTGAAACTTAATGTGGGGGGTGTTTGTGTATGATTGCTATTACGCAATTATGAATTTCATTCTGCTCTGATACTTCAAATTCAAGTTATCATAAAACATTCCAATGTGTGAGTAGAAAGTAGCAATGGTCATTGATATAAATCTTTTAGACCTGCATTTCTGGGGTCTGAACAATAAGGGAAAAACACCTTCAGTCCATGAAATCACAGGCCAACAAAAGGAGGTCAAGAACCACCAGAGGGGCCATTAAAAGTGCCTCACACTTAAACGCACAGTTTTTAAATCCCACCACCTCAAGTTGCAGGGAATCACTCTCACTCCAAAGTGCATTAGGCCTCATGATCGTCCTGACGAATTAATGTGATATCTTTAGAAAGCATAAAAGATTTTCTGTCACATCTTCCAAAGTGCTCATGCTGACATAAACATGAACTCATTTTGGAGGTCACAGGCTGAAAGTCAAGGCCATGAAGTCTCCTATTAATCCTTGTGAACGTGCTATGTTAAGAAAACTTATAGAGACTTCTCCAACCTTCAGAAAAATGTCCACTCTGACCTGAAGATAAAGCATCAAGATTCTGTACCTAAAGGTTTTTATACAAGTTTTTAAATCCCACCATCACCAGGCTGATGATATGAGGGGTTATCAGGACGTTAAATGATGTGAATACTGAGGCATCTGGCTGCAGATGTTTTGACAGATGATCTTGTTTCCTTCAGTAATCCAGCTTGCCATTTCACTGTCTTTATTGTTTTTTCATCGTACTTTAAGTGTTATACATGTCATGTGTATTTGTTTGTGATGCTGTTATTGTCAAGTAACTTTGTTAACCGTGCTGCTGCCTATCCTGGCCAGGACACTCTTGTAAAAGAGGAAACCATTTCAAGAGTTCTTGAGATACTGCTGTCACTAAATCACTGTCACAGGCAATTGTTGAACTTGATGCTTCAGGATCTTTCATGACCTTTATCCCATGACCTTGACAATCTAATCAGTTTACCATTAGTAAAGAATAGAAATTTGTGCAAAGTTTGATCAAAATCCACTGAATCTTTCAGGAGACATCACGTTCCACAGTGAAGGATGGCAACGAGGCTCCATGACTCTAATCTGATCAGGTTAGGGGATCTGGTTGGCAAGAGTACTGCTAAAAGTGCACCAACATAAACTTTGACCCCACGCAGGTCAAAGTTAAGAGAAAATAGACAATGTTGTTTTGATTTAACCCTTTAACTCCTTGCCTAATGTGTTAAAAACATAATAAGTCATTGTTTGTTTCTGTCAGTGTTTCAGGATACAGAAACAACTGCAAACAAACCAAAGGAACAGAGATTTTCTTTGTCTTTAAAGGTTTAAAAAGCTAAAAGCTATCATTATTATTACCATCATTATTATTTTAAATACTTAACTATTTACTGATGTGATTTATATACATGTATATATAATCTGTTATTCATCAAAAACATATATTTTGTGTGTTTGTCAAACTTAACATCATCTATTTTAAGTTATTTTTTTGATTACTATTTTATTTACAAACATTTCTGCCTCTTCTGATTGATTTTGTCCCACATAATTGTATATTTTTATGTCACCATGTAATCAGCTGTTAGCTTTTTAAACCTTTAAATCCCACATCAAGAAAATATCTGGTTTTTGGTTTGTTTGTAGTTTTCTCTGTTCTCTGAAATGTTACCAGAACCAATCATTTGATTTGCTCTTTTTTTTAAAAACATTAAATATCCCTGAAATTATTGATGGCCTCTGCCAAACAGTTGAGCTGGTAGTTAAAGGGTTTATTCGGTATGATTTACTTTCATACATACAACATAAAATGTAAAATTGTACACTTGGGGATAAAATTTAAAGTAAGAAATGTCTATATATCTCAAGCTCTATGGTGGTGATGGTGATGCTGTTTTTAGACAGTAACAGGCACCTCAAAAGCACTCTCCAGGCTAACGGGTAATGTAGGATAATGTAAGTACTCAACTTAAAAATATAGAAAGTCTCGTCTGTTTCTTTTTCTTCTTGGATAACTTGAGCATTTCAATGTGAAATATCTGTATTTTAAACATAATATAAAAGCTCATATCACTGTCTCCCGGACTGTTTCTGTCCATGGTCACAATTTTCTTTGATAATTTTGGTCAATTTATACTTTCTTGGAGTTTCATCCACATCCAAAGCTTATAAAACTGCATTAAAAGAGTGATGTGCTAGGCTGGCTTATTTCATAAACATGGGTTCTAATTAGGTTAGCTACCAAGTTAGAGCAGACGTTTCACTCTGCCAATGAAGAAAATTAATCCCAATAACACAGAGTACAACATTAAATATTGTATTACTGCTTGTAATTGCAACAAAGCAGTCTCGCCTAATTATACTCTGATACAGCATATAAAGGGGCAATAGTTTAATGAACTGACTAACTGCTACTTGGGTTAGACAATTCAAACCACATCAGCTTAACTTTGAGTGACTTATCTGATTAATCAGGTCCTACTTTAATTATTGATGGCAATTTAAGCTGTTACCTAAATCTCCACCAGGTATCAAACCTCTGAGTGAACAAAGGTTTGAGATAAACAAGCTATGGGTGCATTACACTTTACAAAAAGGAGGATCTATTTTAAACTATTTAGCATTTCATCCATGAGTTCAGGTTATCATTACATAGGAAAATAGTGAGTAGATAAAAAGGTTAGATATTCTGTAAAATACACTTTGTGGTGTCGACAGCCTTTTAGAGCTGAGTGAAGTAAAACTCCTCCTCACCCCGTCTTCCAGTGTGTTTCCTTCCACAGACCCAAAAAACGCTCAACAGGTTAAAGATTGTCTGAAATTGCCTCTAAGTTTGAGTGTGAGCATGAATGGTCATGTGTCTCTCTATGTGGCCCTGTGATTGGCTGGTGACTGGCTAAGGGTGTACCCAGCCACTTGCCCAATGACAGCTTGGAGAGACTCCAGCCCCCTGCAACCCTTAAAAGGGATAAGCTGTAGAGATGATGGATGGATGTCTGTGAGGCCAAAGTAAACATTAGAGCACAGGGCTGGAAAATTACAAGCCCCCTCCGAGAAGCTAATGAGAAATTACATGAAAATAGCCTGTCCTGGTGAAGGCTGAAACTGACAAATCCAACAACTGAGCAGATTTTTAGGCAAGAAACTAAAAAAAAAATACAGTTTGGGGATATCTGGTATCAGTGATAACTTAATGCTAACAACAACACATATTCTTTCATATAATACAATAATACACGGCTGTATTAAACATTTGATTGAAATTGGTTAAATAAAGTACTCAAAGGCCTGTTATTTCTCTTAAGAGCAAACCAGTGTTATAAATGCCTCAGCCAGTCTTTACACGAGTAGGAAATCAGACTCTTGAGGACTCACTGCAGTCCTATCAGGTTCTCATGATACAAAAAACTCTAACTAAAGCCTGGCGGCACATGTAAATATTTTTTTTATTATCTTTACAGATTTTGACCAAGTGAACGACCACAAATGACAACAAAAAACAGACAAGATTAAACAGTTTTGTTCTTCTGGAGTGTGGTGCGCAATGCGATGATCAACACAGTGCAGCACACAGACTGAATCATTCACCAACACGAGTCTCCAGTCTCAAAGCTCATAATCGTGTGCAGCCGAGTGCGACCTGAGAGTAAACACTCAAGGCCGACAATGAGCTTCATATCAACAGACACACATCCTGACTCCCAACAGTGGGCAGAGCTAACGGCACACTGATGCCTACGGTGGCCTTTAAGGTCAGCTGACGAAGAAAACAATCTAGTTAACACAAAGAAATGTCACTAAAGGCAAAATTATTGGATATAAGGCAAACATATTCAATAAAACCTAAAAGAATTTTATTAAAAGAATAAAAATCATAGTGTAATGTTTTGCAATTTAGAAAGTGTTGTTGTGTTTAGCCAAAGAGTTAAATGGGATATTTTCATGTTTTAGCTTTCATTTTTATTTTTATTTTTCTAAACATTATTTACTCTGTGTGTAAGGTTTTATTTTTGCATTTCTGAAATAATTTTAAGCTAAGTAAAACATTTATGCATTTCATAAAGTGTTCTTTTACTCTTACATGTTTCTGTAGGTTAATGAATTGTTTTCATGTTTTACAAATTGTTTGGTTCTTTCTGCATTGGTTTTCAGCTTCTTCATACTGTCAACATTTATTTAATGCTTTTTTTTTTCTTTGGCATTTTTATTGCATGATGTGTAGTTGCTCCTTGCTCTTGCATTTACTTTAACAGCTTTGTGTGTAAATAAATATCTCTTCATCTTCAAATGTGTTGTTTCTTATTTTTTTTTATTTTAAAAAAGGTTTTTGTGTGTCTTCAAACAAAAAAAAATATCAATGAATTGTTTTTTTATTTTGTTTTATTCCTCTGTGAATACCCAGACTTGTTTTTGCATTTGAAGAAATGAATTTGTGTTTCATTAAACATCTCTCCACCTCATTTCGTTTCTTTGAATTTAAACCAATTTTTTTGTGTTTCAAACTATTTTTTATTAATGAACTTGTTTAATATTCTTTAAATATAACATTTCAAAGCGTTTCTGTTGTTATTTTCATATCATTCAATATTTGAAACATTTCATCCACTGTTATTGTGTTTTACTGATTAAATTCACATCTCTATCTTTTCAAGTTTCACAAAAATGTTTTGAAAAAAATGATGATTTTTTTTCTTTTTTTGTGCTTTATTGAATATTTATATCTGCTACACCCCTAATGGCTATTATTCTCTGGAATATTATTCTTTTGTTGTTTTTGATTTGCCTCAAAACTGTTGTGCAGTGTGTGTGTATAAAGATTGCAAACATCCTTTTTTAAATTTTTTTTTAATGAACTTCTCTGTTTAACAGAATATGTTTTCATTTATAGAATGTTTTAAGTCTAAACACAATGTTTTCTTGCTCCATTTAACCTTTCTGTTGTTTAGCTTTTTTGTTTGTTGGGTTAGAATTCTGAAATTATTTAGTGCAAATAAAATATCTGTGCTTCACGTTCCTTTTTTGTCACTGTCATTGCATTTAAGAGGATGGTTTTGTGGTCGATGGCATTTTTGTTTTTAGTTTTACAAAATGTTTTCGTCTTCATAACTGTTCTTTTCTTTCCTTTTTATGAAGTAGTTGAGCAATATTTTCATGTTTTGTTTGTTGTTGTTTTATTACAGTCAAATGTTCTTCCATTTAACCTAATGGCTTTGAGTTTACACTAATTCATACTATTTTTGTTTTTGCTTTTCGAGTTTCACAAATATTATGTTCCCTAAAACTGCTTTTCTTTTGGTTCCACAAAATCTTTTTGTTTTTTTTTCCTGAAAAAGTTTTACATTGTTTGAAATGTTTTGTCTGTAATAAAAGAGCTTTCAGGATCATTTTAGGGATCCAGTCTGATCCATGACTAACTCTGTTTCACAATATCTTTTCAATTCATGCTGGACTACAATCACTTCAGTCTACAACAAGACTTCTCAAAGAGTGCATGAAGTAATCCGTGTCAAACTTTGAGCTCCGTCTGTTCTCTCCCTTTTATCCTGCATATACAAACTTGCTGATGCACACGGCCCATGGCCTCAGGAGTTGAATAAAGCAGTGATCTGCCTTTGACTCCGTCTGTAACATGACTGAGCGATATGCCTTTTTAATCACACAATGATGACTGAGCTGACAGGAAGAACACCTTTAATCCGGCGGCTTAATTATGCTCCACAAAGCTGCAAACACATGCAGAAAGGAAAGTGGTTCTGCTCGGTTTGAATAAGTAAAGACGATCAGGTGACAGCCCCCCGGGCAGCGTTTGTCATGAATCATCTGCCTGCACAGCCAGTCCTGTTCCTCTTAAATGTCTCTGTACATTTTACATCTGCAACACAATCACACATTCATTATTTAGAAAAGATGGGACACACTGTTTGTACAAAAAAGCTCAACACTATGCATTATAGATCTCATACATAATACAAACCACAATTCAAATGAAGTTGTGTAAAACGAAAATAACAGGAGAGCACAATGATTTGCAAATCCTTTTCAGCCTATGTTTCATTGAATACTAGGGGTGTCCCGATACAACTTTTTCACCTCCGATACGATACCGATATCGCAGCCTCGAATATTGGCCGATACCGACATCGATCCGATACGATATCAGCAGGAATCATACTTATTTTTATTACTTATTTTGTAGTATGGCCTGTAAGAAAGGGCTTGATCAAGCGATATTACTCAAACAGAGAACAGTAGTCAGCAGTAGTAGGTATGAGCAAAACTGACCCATTTGTTAATAACAATAATAATAATAATAATACATTTTATTTACGGGCGCCTTTCACGACACTCGTTATTAACCAATGGGTTAAATAAAATTTTACCTTAAACATAAGAATATAATACAATTAAACAAAGTAAATAAAAAATGAATTAGAAGACCCTGAAAAGTAATCTCAATAAATCCAATAAAAACAAAAACATATATTTTTAAATTGCAAAATAACCACTTTGTTTAACTTAAACATAAGCATATTCTACAACTGAATTAAATAAATAAAAAATAAACCAGAATGGACTGCTTGTATCAGAGTGCTAATATCGGAGATTTTAGATGCAGGCCGATATAATCCGATATTTGTTTTTTTGCTGATATCCAATATCAATATCGGATTGGGACACCCCTATTGAATACATTATAAAAACAAGGTATTTTATGTTCACACTGATTTTTTTTTTTGCAAATATTCACTCAGTTTGTATTTGGTGCCTGCAACACATCCAAAAAAAAGCTGGGATAGGGGCATGTTTACCAGTGTTACATCACCTTTTCCTTTAACAACACTCAATAAGCATTGAGGACACTAGTTGATGAAGCTTTGGAATTATCTCCCATTCTTGCTTGATGAACGACTTCGGTTGCTCAACAGTGTGGAGTCTCTATAGTCGTTTTTTGGGCATCTTCATGTAACACACGTTTTCTTTGGGAGACAGGTCTGGGCTGCGATGTTGAGGTGGAAACGTTGAGTGTTTTTGCTTAAATTCAAAGTGGCCTAAACTTCGTGAACCAAAATATGATTATCAAAATAAAAATGTTGAAGAAACGCAGCAAAAAGTGTTCTTGAAATATCCATTTACAAGAAAGGAATGTACAAGACACCAACTGACCTTAACTTTGACTTTCTTAATTTAATCAGCACTATCTTGAATTAGACTGGACAGCAGTGAAAAGTGTATGAAAGTCTACTAAAAAGCACATATTTTGCCCTAACTTATGTTCATATAATTGATTTCATGTTCCCAAAGCTGATGTTCAAAAAACCCACCTGTTTTCATACTGAGTACCCCTGATCCACCCCTAGTCTCACTCACTTTGAGACTTCCTCAAGGAAAACAAACACTCTGAAATGTTTCACCCACTTGTACATTCAACCCAACATAATTTCGTGGCTCGTTTTTAACGTAAAACTCCCATAATTACAACTGCACCTGCCAACAGCAGTGTATCTTACTGGTTGTCTGGGCTTGCTCTCCTTAAAGGTACAGCACTGCTCTGAGCCCTTTCAGGCACTTCACTGGCTGTTGTCAAGTACCTGATACAATCCAACTTTAAAAATATTGAAATATCCCTTTAACACTGACTTCAGAGAGTGTTTCAACAAGGTGATGTCATTCAAAAATGCTGATTTCACCACAGTTTTGGTGATATTTAAGATTGGTGCCTGGGGCGACCATTAAAACACAACAGGCCCAGGCCAGCACTTTGCCTGTGCCTCTTCCCAGACTAGCAGTGCCCCCATTAAGTGCTGCAAAGCCCCTTGGGTATCGCACCCCACTTTTTGAAAAACACTGGACTAGCCCCAGATGGGTCGTTGCCCAAAAACATAATACATCCTGCCAGTGTGGTTCACAGATGCAGAGAGGAAAGTGCCAGCCCTTGATCATCAGGCACTTTTAAGAGTTATCAGCTGAATGAAACAGTACTGACATAAAAGCTGTAAATACCCTGGTCATATCAGTGTTAAGTTTGACAGCACTTTTTAATTTAGTTTTAGTTACAGGCTTTTGCCTAAAATATCTTTTAGTTTTAGTCATAAGTTAGTCATCTAAATTGTTTTAATTTTAGTCCAGTTTTAGTCGATGAAATTTCACAACATTTTAGTCGACAAAATCTTCTGTAAATTTAGTCGACCCAAATATGAAGTGTAAAGTGTAAGGCATTTTTTACATTTCCTTGAATTTCTGAAGTCATGTTTTACACTTGGATCCCACCACCATGAAGCTAAGGCAGTTGTGATTGGATGTCCTTCTTAACTCATCCAACCTTTCCACACAACCAAAGTAGCTGTGATTGGATATATTCCTAACTTGTCTCTACTTTCCACATGAACAAATTATGTCTGATTGGATTTAGTCTCTGTCAAACATTTTAGTCTAGTTTTTATCTGTTCACAAAAATGTCAGTTAATTTAGTTTTACTTTTTAGTCCATGTGCACTTGTTTTTATTAGTTACTGTCTAGTTTTCATCAGGGGAAAAAGGGTTGTTCACGAAAACTACGACGAAAATAATTAGTCGACAAAATTAACACTGGGTCATATTTTATTTTACTTTTTAAAACAAGATTACAGCTCCACCAGGCTTTTGTGGAGCGGTCTGGAAGGTTTCAGGTTTCGAGCCCATCCTCTGCTGTCACATGTCAATGTGTCCTTGGGCAAGACACTTAACCCCAAGTTGCATCAGCAGCGTGTAAATGGGCATGAAAGGGTGTGAATACGTTAGTTGATACCGATGGATAACTAACCTAGACACTCCAACTATCAGTGAGTGAATGTAGGAGTAAATGGGTGTGAAACTTGTTGCCAGCAGTGTAAAGCTGCTTTGAGAAGTCAAAGAGACTTTAAAAGCACTATTTAAGCCCATTTATCAGTGATAAAGTGCACATCTGGATCCATATACTGGAAAAAGCACCAAATGTATCAAGCTTTAACCATTTTAAAATAATCAACTAAAATCAAAAGTAAATTCTGAAGCAATTTGTGCTTCTAAAATAAAGTCTTAGAAGCTAAAAGAAGGTCACCCCTTATAGAGACAGTTTGGTTGAATTTTCTCTGAAATCAAATAAATTCTAATGTTTGTCCACAAAAAAGCTCTTCATTCAAAAGGAACAAAAGCCTCATGCAGCTCGTTGAACCACAGCCCAAACACTTGATATTAACACGAGGTCTTCCTCAGGCGTGACACACAGCCAATCACAGTTTGGGATTTTGAGGGGTCGCCTAGGGACAGCTAATCAGATTGTAAGGGTAGTCAGGGATACCCGCTGTTTCAAAGAGACCGAACACAAACAAACAAATCAAAACACACTCCAGAGCTTAACGTTACTTGAAATGTAATTCTCCGACCTCAACTGAATAAAGCAGAAAGAAGACAAACGATGCATCGTCTGCCATCACAATACAAGTCCCATTAACTCATTAGGCGACTCTACTCTCAGAAAATATTGACGCATGTTTACAAAGTCAAATGTCCCATTAAATTTGCTCCTGTCACTTTAATTGTAAATACGTGTATTTTCAGAGTTTCAGAGCTTTTTCCTAAAATTGTAGTTTTATTGGCCCTCATCTATCAATCCGACGCGGAAACTTGCACAGATTTTGGTGCAGAAATCATCTCACATTAGCTCCAAAGCTAGATTCATGAAACAGGCGTATCTGCCAAATCCCAGCATACGACCATGTGTTACAAATGCAGCGGCTGAAAACAACTATTTAAATAACACGCCTCTAAATATTCACAGTTAAGCCTTGAATTTGCGACATAGAGTGAAGTAATGCTGTTAAAAGAGGAAACTTCTTTGAGCTCCATAACAAAAGAAGAGGAAAATAATCACATACTGTTTGGATGTCTAAAAAGTGATATCAATGAGAGTTAGGGGTTGGAAATATGAAGAAAAAAACAATATTACTTTTCTTTTGGCAGTATCACAATCTACATTTTAACACTTATTTGCAAATTACTAACCAGAACCAAACTAAAATCCATAAATATCCTTTTAGATGTACAAACACTGAAATTAGAATATACATTGTTAATTCAAAACATTAACTTGTCTTTGGCAACAACAAAGAGTGCATGGAGCTTTTAATCATTTGCCCTTTCAATCGGAACCAACTTAAAGAGAGAAAAAACAATCATTATGAACTATTTATTTCCCTGCATTCTGAACAATGTTACCTAATACATTTAACCACTTTCAGCACCAGTAAGATCTAAGGTCTAAGATTATATCACACACCCATAAAGAGAGTCTGAGAAATAGATGCTGTAAATCTTTTTAAGTTTGACTTTCTGCAGCTCAAATAAACATATTTTATTGAGGAGGTTTTTATGAGGTGTAACAGTTAATAATTACCAGGATTATTGGCACATGGGAGATTAATGCAATCTGAAGGTTTGTTGTGGCTGATTAAAGAGAAAAACTCTGTTAACAACAGACTGCAATATTGTTGTTAACAGTTCTTAAATAACTGGAGTTACATTACTTCAGATATTTGATTAAAGTTGTTCCTTATTCTGTAATAATGTTTCATCACAGTTTTGCCTCCAATTAATGTTAAAAAGGTGCATTTAAAGAACACAGGTACAATCTTACATTGATAAATCATCAGCATCCATCCCTCATCTACACTGTTTATCATTTTTGGGGCCACAGGGGGCTTGAGCCTATTCCAGCTGGCATTGGGTGAGAGGTGGGGTACACCCTGGACTGGCCGCCAGCCAATCACAGGGCCACACTGAGAGCCAGACAACCACTCATGTTCACACACAAAGCAAAGAGCAAATAGAGCCACCAGTTAACCTGACAAGCACGTTTTTAGTCTGAGGGAGGAAAACAAATTGTCCGGAGAGAGCCCATGCATGGGGAGACACGTAAACTCCAGACAGAAAGGCCTGACAACACAGGAATCAAACCAGCAACCTTATTGCTGTGAGGTACGTGCACTTCCTGCTGCACCTAAATCACAAACAGTGCTGCTTTAACTGATTAGAGTCCAGAATTAGAAGATCCTGACATCTGAGCAAAGATTCATTCTGCAAATTACATTTTTTTTTAAGTTTTCCGTCAAATTGTTTTAGTTTATCTAATAAAATATTGCACAATTTTCGCAGCAGAAATTTCACTTTTCAGCAAGAAAATACATCAATTAAAAAAAAACCCTCTATCAAATGTAACCAAAGGAATGAGCTGAAAGTCTGCACTGCACCTTCACTGGAGGTGGAGTGTAACATATAAAATACATTTTTAGTAATATGTCTAAAATCACAATGGAGCTTTAAATCTGTGGACCTGTCGGTCTATCACTGCACAGTGAGTATGATATTAAGAACTTTCTTTACAGATCGATTTCAGCAGCGTGAGTCCAAACTGAAAGTAAAATTTGCGTACACCAGCTGGAATTTTATCATATCCTTACACCCATGTCTAAACTGCAAGTGACATCCTCCCTGATGGGCCACTTTTTCAAATCAAAGATATAAGGAAATATTTGTGCTCTGCCGTACCGATGGCAGTGGTTATAAAGACTTTATTGTCTATTTGTCAGCACTACCATATAACATGTAATAATGTGATCTATAAAAAGTCAATCATCTATTAGCCTGTTAAATTTTATCACATACTGGCCATAAAAATGAAGATAAATGGCCGTCGATGATTTCCAGTCAAATGTATCATGCAAAGCTCAATAGAAATGACTGATTCGATTATTGTGCCAGGTAATATGAAGGGATACTAAACAACACATCAGTGCTATAATGGCTCATATTTGGTTTATGTTTGCTGATCAAACCCTGAAACTCTTTGGGTTCAGTTAAAAGCCAATCACAACTACAGGTATATTGATCATCCAAACAAATTCAATCATTTTTGTCCTCAGGCTTTCACTGGGATTTGTACCATTTTTTGTTCTTCTGTATTTTACTTTCTTGATTAATCCTTGGCTAGGACAAGTAGTTCTCAAGTGGTGGGTCAAGGCCCAAACGTGGGTCACAACGCTGTTTTCAGGGGGTCACAGACGTGTACCAGAGGAAAAAGTAATCCTGGGAAAAAGTTAATCTACTGCGGCCATAAACAGAAATACATACTTTACATACTTTACTCCTTCCAAGAAAGCAAGTAAACTTGTTCTTCTGAGATCTTGATTTATTGTCTCATCATCTCAAGATAACAAAACTGGTTTGCCAACAGTAATGCGTTCACTTATCAAGATATCCTGTGAACACTGAGTAAAATAAATGCTAGCATGTCCTCTAAGGGCTTTTGGTATGACGGTCTTTTAAACATGCTGCCCTGATCTTTCGTTTTGTTCAAGAATATGTTTTACTTAACTTTAATCATTTAATCAATCAATTTATCTTTCAATAAATTTGAGAGATTCAATCTTTTCAAGATGTTCAGTCATAAATTTCATTCAAGAGTTTGCACTAATTCAGATTACCCAAGTCATTAAGTCTGTGGATCAACCACAGACTGCATATTAACATGGACAGGAAAACATCTGCCCTGAAGTGAAGCTGGAATATTTAGAGCTCCCCCTGCTGACAGGCTGTGATACATGTTTTAAACCCTTCTTGTTCATGTATGTTGTAAAATGAAAGAAGAAATCAGTCAAACATTAAAGTTAAAATTAGGAAGGCACCAAATAACTGGCACAATGTCAGTATCTGCAGATAATTGAAAAAAAAATTATTAATGTTTTTTAAAGTGAGGACTCTGTTCAGTAAAACCATCACTCTATGAGGTGTGTATATTAAACTTAAAAAAAAGGACATCCTGATTTGTGTTTCTAAAAATTCTGGGGCATGCTTTGTGGGACTCAGGAAATCACTTTCAGAGTGTTTTTCCCTATTTTTGTGAATATATCCGAGAAACAGAAGCGTTGGGTTTGCTATATCCCTTTTCACACATGTAACCCTGATATTACCAGGACAATCCTGTGGCAGCCTGCCCCGGTAATTCACTGACATGGTTGTTCACACTTGCTCCTCTCAGTGGGGAGTTCGCCCTGCTGGAGAGGGCAGAGGTGGTGGTGGGGGGTAACCGATAGACAGCACACGATGTCAAATACACCCGGTGGAAGTCAGTGTTTGTAACATGATCGTTGATGAACAATTTATACCCTAACTTGAGTGTTACAAGTTAAAAAGTGTATCAACAGCATCGATTAAAGCACAAAGAAGTGAATATGAAGCAGCATCACTACCTGCATGATGAGTACACCAGAGACTGAAAGCTGCAGAGTTTTTGCTCCATATCCATGGATGCGTGAGAGACACCCTGGTGATTGTTTTAGAGCAGATGTACAACAGAACTTCGATGATGTTTAGTGAAAACAATACTTCCAATGTCCAGATGCACATCTGAGTTTGTTTTACCCTCATTGCAATCCGATGAACTTCTCCTGCTGCAGCGGCTGTTTTTATCCATCCTGTCAAGTCTCACTTGTGAAAAATTAGGCTGTTTGCCCCAAAACATGGGTCAATGATGTGACGCAATTTTTTTGTGTTCCCATAGTTAAATTTAAATTTTTTAACAGTTTATACGTAATTTGTCAAACGTTATTTAGATTTTCAGTATTGGTCCTGCTCTATGTTGCAAAAACGCACATAATTGAATTTTAAAATGATCCTTAAAAATATATTTTTAAGTAATAAATTAAAATTGAGTCACTGTTTTTACAGGTACACTTGAATACACACTAGGTGGAAATAAATATTTAATATTTATCCTTTTGTTGTGGTAACACCACTTGAAATTTTCAGCGGAAATCCAACTTTTCTTTTGTAAAAAATGGTTATGAAAATTATATGAAACCAACAGAAATATAAATATACATTTCTGCAAACCTGATGCAAGCTTTTAAAACAGTGTATTAAAACACTTTTGAATTGCTCATCATGCAAACTCTCATGCACATCTGAGTTTGTTTAACCCTCGTTGCAATCCGATGAACTTCGCCTGCTGCAGCGGTTGTTTTTATCCGTCCTGTCAAGTCTCCCTTGTGAAAAGCTAGGCTGTTTGCTTTCACACATACCGGTCTGAATAATTTCAGAGTTGTGTGAATGGGGTTTATGTAATGTAGAAAACACAGTGAAGCTTTTGCCAAAGAGAATCCTTAACCCTATAATGCCTGTTGTATCATACTTGATACATACTTTTATAATCTAATCAATATGATCAATAAAGTACTGAAAAAACATCTGAATACAATCAGATAAATGATAAAAAATGTACCCAAATGGATTATCGGTTGCCAAAAACACCTAATGTATCAAATGAGATACAAAAAAATATTAAATGTTAAATTTTATGGAAATTTTGATTTTTTCGTTTTTCAGTAGAAAGTGAAATAAACATTTCAGCTCCAAAAATTAAAATTTTCCGGCTATAATTTGTGTTTTCAGGCATTAAAGGGTATACTCTAAAAGAGGAGTAGCACTGAAGGTGAATCATGGAGACAGTGGATCGTCTTTTCACTAAATATACAGGGGCAGGGGGATGATTTTAATGTGAGTTTCTACAAAAATACATACAACATAGAATCAGTTAATTTAGTACAAAACTAAAAACAAAGTCAAAGTTCACACATGTATGTTTGTTTGACATCAGAAGTTTTTTTCCCCCATAAAAAAATCAATAATCAGTTTTACAATACAGATGTTGTATTTATAGGAAAATACAGTTGACGGGTTTACAATAAAAAAGAAAACACTTTATATTACTGTGTGTTTAAGTGTTTTACAAACTACCACTTTATTTAACAAAATATTCTGGCAACCACAGCTGCCAGATTTTTTTGTAAAAGCATTAAAACATTTTTTATATTTTTGTAAATTTATAAAAAAGACAGAGGGTGCTGTCCTTTCTCTCCCAGGTACTCTTAAATTATAACTATGAAACAGAAGGGGTTCATAAAATGAAGTTTGCTCAAGCAGGAGAAAGTGTGGTGAGGTTTGTCAGAGCTCTGACAGACACTTTGCTTTTGTAATCAGTGGCTTTGTGTTGCGTAATGTGCTGGAATATGAATGAACCCTTTCAGGTCAGCGTAAAATCATCACAGATGAAAGTGTCAATCTCTACACAAATATCCATGACTAAACAGACAAATTAAGCACCATGAAAGCAGATTTTAGAGGAAAAACTGCACAAATAATTCAACTGCTACTTTGCTGCTTCAAACGTTGAGAGAGATGAGAAAAAATGAAAAGCCGGATTCTTGCCAATTCGACACAGCATTTGAAACTAATCTAAATGTTGTGGATCATCATTAAAATCTCAGTTCCCTCGACTGAGAGCGACCTGCTCTGAATGGACCTCTGCTCAGATTTAAGTAGGACACCGAGAGCTGCCAGTTATTCGAGGTCACCAAACTTAGATAAGCACTTGATTGAGTGTTGTCCCAAAATATTAAATCAATGAATCTGTTTCCAAGAAAATGTCTAAATAATCCAATAACTGTTTTGTTTTTTTTCAAGCAGAAGTACAAATTCTTGTATTTCATTTGACCTTGTCCCTCAAAAATCTGACAAGTTTGTCCTTGAGTTGACATGGATACTTTTGCATCTGTGGCGCAGTCTGATTGTGCGCTGTTACATGGCGATGTGTCCTTTGGGCAAGACATTAACCCCAAGTTGCTCCCACTGCTGCGTCACGGGTGTGTAAATGGGCATGAAAGCGGTGTGAATGTGTTAGTTTATACTGACGGACAACTGACATAAAAACTCCAACCATCAGTGAGTGAATGTGAGAGTGAATGGGTGTGAATGGGTGGGTGTAACCTGCGGTGTAAAGCTGCTTTGAGTAGTCCAAAGACTAGAAAAGCACTATTTAAGCTCTAGTCCATTTACCAAACGTTAAAGAAAATCCTGGGAAGTCTTTATTTCAGTAGATTGCATTCACTCCTTCTCTGCGCTCCCTAATCCCCCTTTTCAAGTATGACGTTGTAGGAAGCACCACATAAAGTCTTGAGATTAGAGAAGCTCCAGCTCTATGGGGGGCAGTACAGTAGATGCACTGGAGCAGAGGTAGCCAACAAGGTGCTAGTGAGCACCTGGTAGCGCACAGGGAGCCAATGAGGTGCCCTCAGGGACATTTTAAAAATAACATGCTACCATCACAGAACTCGAAAAAAAGTTTTTTAATTTGAATGTTGTGTTTTGTTAATAAATCACAAGTAATAAATTCAAAAATGACAACCGTAACATGTGCATTACATTTTAAAACCACCTATTTTTCCCTAAACTTTGCCCAGCATGGGGTCAAAGGTTACGTTTATGCTGACGCCACATCTCTATCACCACGAGTACAACCAGAGCCCTTACATTTTCACTTGTACAAAAAAAAATTACAAAACTGTGACTGTTGTACATAGCAGCAAACTTTAGCAGAGAAATAAACAATTCTTTATGCTTGTAAGTATAACGTTCTGATATTATTTCATAATCTTTAGTAACATTTATTGTTAGGAATTACTAAAAGTAAAGGGCAAACGAACAGTGTACAATCAATGCATAATACTTACTATTTTAAGGTAAACTATAAAATGTATATAACTTAAGAACATTAAATCAGTAGCCCTCCATAATGCACTTCACCTTTAGGGTAGCTCTCAGGCTCTAGAAGGTTGGTGACCCCTGCATTTGAGGGACACACTTGTGTCTTAACTGGACAAATTGACTGACACAAGTCTGGCACTGTGTCCCACCCCTGATCCCTGGGAGGGGGGTTGAGGCAAAAACCTGGCAGACAATTGTCGTGCAGCCAGTTTAACTTTTTCACAAAACAGGAATGGCAGATAAACCGGCTTGATGCAAGCTAGACAGTGTATGGGACTTTGCCTACAGCTGTTGGCAGACTAATTACTTTGCTGAGCATCTGTCTTATGAACAGGAGTTAAGTTTCATAACTCTCCATCACTGACGATCATAGAAATAGATACTGTATCACATAAAGACAGCGCAAGACCAACAATTTCTATGTTGTTTACAGCTGTAAGTGGATGCTGTTTCTAGTCCCTTTGAAAGATCATTCCTGTTGTGCCTTCATTCCCTAAATATGTGTAAAAGAACTCACCAGAACTCATATTCATTTACTGCCAGATCACACATACAAAAAGGACTGAGGGTGGCTGAGGTGTTCACTCGGCACACCCTCACGTTTATGAATGGAGGTGTAATCAAAGCAAACAGGTGATAATATCTGTGACGAGGATGAGTTTGGAAAGACTTTAATGTTGAGTATCCAAAAATGCGCTCCCACATGTTAGTTCTTGTTTTTGAAAAAGAGTTGCATGCTTGCATGGACTATTATGCAAATAAGACACACTGCTGCAGGCGGCATGATGGTGCAGCAGGTAGTGCTCAAGCCTCACAGAAACAACTTTGACCGGGCCTCTCTGTATGAAGTTTGCCTTTTCCCCCTGTGCGTCTGTGGGTTTCTCTGGTTTCCTCCCACATACTGTACCAAAAGAATGCTAATTACCTCAGCCAATGAGGTTATGTTCTTGCAAGTGTCTGTTTGTTTGTTTGTTTGCAAGATTACACTAAAACAACTGGATGGATTCTGCGGAAATCTTCAGGAGACGTTGGTAATGATTAGATTTTGTTGGTGATTCAGATAACCGCCATTAGCAAACAATTGTTTTTGCTCAATAACTGTCGAACTAATAACGATATCAACATGATTCTGAGTGCTAGGTGAGGGTTTTCAGGGTCATGAATCATATTATGATGGTAACTTTATCATGGAACTATTGCTTATAGATGTAACAGCAATATGTGAGCTACCTGTTTTTGTGCTCTCCAAATGCTTTCTAGTTAGGTTATTTAGTGACTCTAAATTCCCCTTAGGTGTGTGAGTCGCGTGAACGGTTGTCTGTCTCTTTATGTTGGCCCTGTGATTGTCTGGCAGCCCATCCAAGGTGTACCCTGCCTCTTGTCCAATGTTAGCTGGGATGGACTCCAGACCCCTTCCCCACTCTCCCTGTTTTGCAACCTTTGGAAAATGCGTGCTTAAACTGTCCGTCTTGTTATGGATGTGCCCCCCTCCCAGAATGGAGTGGTCCAAAAACGCAGAAGTGAGTTAGCATTTACTACTTCCTGGTTCCCACGGTAAAAGTACATGGGATACCTGTTTTGGATAAATGCCTGAAAAAAGTTTAGGATTAGGCGTGGGCAGAAATATCGATTCAGCAATGCTTTGCAATTATTCCCCTCCCAATTCAATATCCTCTGAATTGATTCACCTCCTGGCCAGTGGGGGCCGCTGTGCACCTTTTCAGTGTTTATCCAGCTGCCGCTGGTCGCAGACGAAGACATGCTGGCAGAGTGACAGGACTGAGAGCCGAACATGAGAGTGATTTAACAACAGCTTATCAGTATTTTCTGTGTAAATAATGTAATATATTAAACACAACAGCATTAGTATTATTCTGGAGTGTTTTTATTTTTCTGTATTTTCTCTGTGTTTTGTCGTATTTTCAACGTATTTTCCGTGTGTTTTATCGTCTTTTTTTTGGCAGTTATCATATTTTTGACCATAGTTTGTTTTTTATGGACTCCATAAATAGTAATTTTAGAAATACTGGAGGAAGAAATGTTGAGATCTCTGTCTTCAGCTTGACAGGAACAGCTTCAGGGATAATCATCAGTAAAAAAACGCCTGGACATGGTCTAATACAACAGGCTGTATCATGGACACTAAATGCTGAAGGCAAACAAAAATGTTTGAGTTTATGTAAAATAGGAGAAGTTTATTTTTGGTCATCTCAGAAAATCTCTACATGTTCATTTACAATTGTTTATGAGGACAATCCTGTTAAAAATCAAAATCAGTTTTTATTCTTGTCTTGTGATTACAAAAAATAAGGTATTACTGTGCAAATTTTTATTTTCAGATGTTTGCTCAAATATATGAGGTGACATACCACACATGTTCACATTGGCATCAAAATTAAAAAAAAAAGTCAAAAATTGTCAACAGGTACTCTTAATTATTTGTGTATTTCTACTTCTTACTGAATCGCCAACCAAAGAATCGAAATCGGATCAAATCGTGAGGTTCTTAACAATCCCCAGCCCTATTTGTGAAGACTGTAAGCACGCAAGATTTTGCCCACTTTTGTTGCAAGCATTGTCTAAAAGGACAGTTGTAAACAAAATTCTAACAAGAGCTATAAAATGGGCCCTTATGCAATGATAATTTGATTTATTTTTAATGAACAATAATTCACATTGCCACAGTAATGAGGAGCAAATTGACAGGATCACATGATTATGAAGAAATTCACAAAAAAAGAGGTCACAATTTGATGTTATACATTGGAAATATTGTAACTGCTTCTCAGTTGAACCACCATGTTGAAAAAGAGTAAAATATGGTATTTCTTAATAACTGTTACTTTAAAAAAAAAAAAAAAAGTTTATTGCATTGTAACTGTCTTCTGCCCTCTAATAAGCAGACTTTATAGTATTATGGAAAATTGATTACTTGGTACTTTCTAATGTATCTTAATTTTAATAGCACTTTTATTTTTTTCCCCACAATATGAGATTTATTTTCCGTTTTGCAGGCTGAATCTTTGCTTTAGGTTGTAAGTAAAGGGTATACATTTTCACCCTTCTTTTCTTTGTTCATGTAGCCACGTTCTAAACACGTTATAAACAGTTCATTCAGACTCGATTATTTCTTTTTAGAAAGGATGCATGATATTAATGGCATGATATTGTTTTTCCAGATACAGCTCAAAAAGTTATTATTGGCTTAGGCAGACTGAACACCTGCTGTTGATATTAGCGGCCAAACCAACAACTGCAAAAAACAATATTTTTCTTTTTCCCTCTATTCATAAAGAAGAAAACCACTTCAATAAGGACAAATCTGCACAAGTAAGTATAAACCAAAAGAAATTCAATAAACATATAATGACAAATATTTTTAATGTAATTACATTTTGTTATATTTTCTCTGATGTTCATTGTTCTGTTTGCTGTTTCTGATTAAACATGATGATGACATGAAAATATGGAGCCAGGTTTAAATCTGTGGAGATTGCTTTGTGTCCAGGGATAATTATGTGTTTTGCATGCTTAAATACTTCTGACAGTAGCAGAGCGGTTAGCATCACATATTTGATCTCTCACTACATGGTGACATCCATGACTAAAGTGAACAAAAGCTGTGTTTCCACCGAGCAGACTGGTTCAGCTCAGCTCGGTATGGTCTGTATGGTCAGTTACAGGTGTCTCCACGGTTAAATAAGGAGAACAATTACCCAAATGGACAACATGTGTCATCCCAATTTTTAAGCATATCAAATTCATCCTCAATGGTGGAGCTAAACAAAAAATACACACCTCGTCATTTTAAGGAAAGCGTTGGATTTAAGCCCCATCCACACAGAGATGAAAATGTTCCCTAAATGTGTCAGCCACATGAAAACACTGTAGTAAACATGCCAGGCCTGTAAGTGGAGCTGTAATGCTGCCACAGACATACACCAAAACCAGAGAAGAAGACATGGAGCATGAGCATAAAACATGTCCGATGTTTACAAACACTGGCGTATGCTGTTCTCCGTGTCCTCTTGGTCCTCACAGTGGTATTAAAGGAGCAGTTCACTGTTCACTGCTGTTTCTGTAAAGATTTTCTTCATGAAACAAAGTCCCGCAGAGTACTGGAAGTCCTCTATTACTGCTCTTTGTTTACAATCGCGCTCTATTTCAGATCGCTTCACTGTATTGTGCTGCGGTGACATCACACATTTACATAGCCCTAACTCTCTCCTCCCAAGCATACAAAGTTTCTGCTCTAAGGGTCTTTTTAAAGTAAATGTGGCTGGAGGGCACTCTGTAAGTTGAAATAATATACTTTTGGGGGTACCAATAGCGCAGTGGGTTTCGTTGGTTCACTTCTATATAGTCAAGTCAAACATCAGATTATAGGTCAGTTAAGATGATGATTATAGGTTTTGTAAACTTTTAGTAACACAAGCCAATTAATGCTAATCAGGTCTAGGCTCTGTAATGTTTCTAACGTTGTGCTGCAGATTTATCAAAATAAGGTAAAGAAGAGAGAGAGACGGATAAGAGGTTTGTAATATTATTTATAATGTATTTATTTATACGCCTATCGGTTCTGCGCGATATTTACAATAACAACAAAATTCTTCGTATGCGATCCAGGTAGATTTCAGGACCGGCGGCCAGACTCGGCCAAAAATCGCATTTCGCTCTTTTTGTCCCCAAAACCCACCAGTAGACAACATGGCAGATTGTAATGTCAGCCTCCACAAAGGGGATACCCACGGTACATAAATATATAAAGCTTTTTCTAACTTAATAAAAAGAAAACAAAAATTAAATGGGGATGATTGTACACCTATTTTGACGGACTTTACATACAAATAAAAACATGCTGCCAGCTTCTACACACTACACCTTGAATCATTTTTCTGATATATTTACGCCATATAAATACTACCATTTACCTCCACATAGTACAGCGTCTACATTTGCTGCCTGCAGGATCACTAATGACTGTACTGAAGCGGTAAAAATGACGAGTCTGTGTTAGTGAGTAAGGAGTGTTTGTGAGTAGATAAGGAAGAGTCAGTAACACAAAAGAGGGCAGGAAAAACAGACACACTAAAAAAAATAATGAACTGAGACTTTCATTGAGAAAAGACCAACTTTACGTGCTTATTTTCTCCACTTGCAGCTTAGGCTAGCATGGTCCATATCAATAGGCTCTGGGTTAATAAAATGCGGTCATACAAGGCTAAACACACAATTTATCAAACATCCGGAATGAGAATTATTTACTGAGCAACAATAACCCTCGCTGCCCCGAGCACAGACTTTAAGTCATTTTGAGTTATATTTTCTTAAGTAAAAGCTTTCACCTCAAGTGAGAGTTTTTTCTTTCTATTTTAAAACAACAAAAATACTCAGACATTCTGAGACATTATGAAGGTCTGGACCTTTACTAAGTGAAACTTTCCTGAAGTGGACCTAGTTACATTTTAATTAAAGACCCTTATTGTTCTGTACGTACAGGATAAAGTTAACTGAAGTTTAATTCCCTCTAACAAACCTGGCTGTCTTGAAGGGATTCTGTGGCATGTTGGATATATGTTTCCCTCATTGTATGATACAGATGGAGCCACTTACATTTTTTAACAGTTCCCTTAACAGAGTCTTGGCTGGTCCATGACAGGAAAGAGCTCAGACCTGTCCACCCGGATGGTTGTAATTAGATCCCACGCAATTACGTGATAAACATGTAACCCTTACCACTTAGATTTTATAGGGTCTATAAATCAACATTTTGCTATGCATGGAAAACACCAGTATGTACTGAAGTTCAGAACAAAAATAACCCCAAAGAGAGCTGAGGCTGAGAGGGGAAACTTGAAGCGGCTTCATCTTTAGAGCTGCTCGATTATGACAAAATTTAGAGTTGGGATTACTCTGATGGAAATTCAGATCATTATTATAAAATACGATAACTAACAAATTAAAATCTGCTTTTGAATGGTGTTGTTTAACACCATCAGAATGAGGACGTTATAATGCTCTGACTGTGAAGTGAAAACCATAAAAACATACTAAAAATGAAAAATGATTAAACTGTTTTCACTAATCTTTTCAACACATTTATCCTGATTTTATAATTTCAGTTCTGATTAAAATGTAATTAATTTCCCAACCCTACTGTATAACATTTCTTCATGTGCTGTCATCTTTTCAGAGACGTTCAGCCAAACTTTGAGCAGCAGCTGCCCTCCATGATCCCTCTCTCATAGCTCTGTGCTGTGCCACACATGATGTAATGCTGCAGAAGACGCCGGGTCTGGTTTAAGCAGCTCATGTCATCTTTGATAAGAAACAACTCACAGCAAAAAAACATAGATAATACAACACATTGAAACAGTTGATTATATTTTTGTTGTATGACGTGTCATTCGTTTGGGGTTTGTTATGACTTGTCTCAATTTGTCCTCATATAGGAAGTTTATTTTCTGATAAATGGTGAAAAATAAAAATCACAGTTGATAGCTTACTACTGAATCGTAACCCTCATACCTGATACCAGAAACTCCTTCTGAGCCTGTTAATCCACTTCAGTCCTGATCATGACGACCAAGATTTCAATCGTTTTCACAATCTGAAACCCTTTAAATGCCAGTGTATGTGAAGGCATCACCACTTTCCGCCACAAAAAAATAAAAAAACTGAAACATCTTTAATATATTGAATCCTTTTTTCTAAGTGCTGACCTAGCAGAAAAGCTACAAACCAATAAAAAACAATGTTGTTACTAATCATTGACTGTATAATCCCCCCAGAAAATTCCACTATGCATTCCTTATATTGTACGTACAGGCACCTAAAACATTAAAATTTACACTTTAATGTTTCAAATTGACATCTTAAGGGCTAAAATTGTGAAAATATTTGAATACCTGGTATTTATGATCAGGACTGAAGGGGATTAAAATATTTATGAAGAAAAAAGTGGAAACAATATTAAGATTTTCTATTTTTAAGGCATTATAGAGGGGGACAAACGGCCCTCTTTAAGGGTCTGTTTCTGTTTCTGTTTGCTACACAGTTAAGAAAGGCCTGATAAAGAATCTGGGTTTTGAAATCTGAAAATTAGTGAAACAATGCAAACCTATGCCAAATAGGTAGGTAGGATTTGTATTCAGTCATCACACATTGTACAATATTTGTCACAAGATAAACACTTTAAACAAACCAGACTTCTTGTATTAGGTAGTGACTGAAAAGGCATAGGCAGAAGCAAAATGCTTATCTGAGCCTAGCCTACATATTCAACAAAATTAAGCTAACAAAAACCAAAGATAAAGAAATCAACAACATCATTACATAATCAACACTTAAAATTTTCAAAATAACTTGAGAGACCATTTTTCTGAAGATATAACATGAATTACAGGTTTTTAAGTTCATGTTTGTGTCATCCCATAGTTTAACCCCAACAACAGAAGCACATCTCCTTTTTATACCTTTTCTAGCTTTCTGAACAGAAAACTTGCAAACACCTCTTAAATCATATTGAGTCTCCCGAATTGAAAAGAAGTTTTGTACAGCACTTGAAAGGGAGTTTAGTTTTGCAGTAAACATTATTAACATTATTTTATAATAAAACAAGTCAGAAAATTTCATAATGTGTGAATTTAAAAATGAAGGGTCAGTGTGAGCATAATAATCGTTATTATTAACGATACGTACAGCTCTTTTTTATAAAACAACTATTGAATTTATATTTGTTTTATATGTAGATCCCCAAATATAATGAGGAAAAGAATATTCACTGTGAAATTATTAAAGAAAATACACCATCAATGGGACAGAATTGCCCCCTTCAGGTAAGAGAGTCAACAAACAGTAATGAGATAAGATAAGATAAGTTAATCCTTTATTGAGCTCCGGAGGGGAAATTCAGGTGTTGCGGCAGTACAGGGGTAAGTACAAGGGGAAGTACCATGTACTAAGGTCAACAGAATAGCATATAATAAAAGAGATATAGATCAATAAACCATACAAATAGCAAACAAACAAAAAAGAAATGTGGCGGTATTTACAATTATTAAAATTAAAAATTAACTGAATGAGTGTCATTCGGAACGACTGAGGCATTCTGCTCAGTACGTGGAGGGTAGAGTGACAGTTTCACAGGTATCAGCAGTTATGCTGACAGAATATTGTAACAGTGCAAATTATTTTATCTTGAAGTATTGTGCAGTAGTAAACTGGGATAAAAAACATGTTGAAAAAGGTGCAATATATTTAACAAACATATTAACAATGTAATAATAATAATGGCTGGTGGCTTTTCAGCATTAATACGTCCATGTAATTTACTCACTAAGAATTGTGGAATTGGAATAATGAACCCATAAATACTAGTGATGCACAACATGAAAAATTTCAACCGATACCCATAACCGATAATTTCCTGCTTCTCATGGTTGATAACCGATAAGTTCATATTTTTATATTTAATATAATCTTTTTGCATGTTGAAATCTTGATCCAACCACTGAGCCGTTAGCTTAGCATGCTGACCGGTCTAATATCAGATGTCTATATGTCTGTGGTAAAACTTACGTGTAGTCTGTTCTTGTTATGTGTTATGTTATCAAGTTATGGATGTGTGTGGCACAATCCAAGAAGAAGCGAGAGGGAGGGTGTAACGTGGCTCCAAATGTGTTATTAACTTGCGAAAACCCGGGCTCTCCAGGACAGAAATGGGCTGGTCGTCGAGGGCTACGAACTCCATCACTTTGTCGTTAATGGCTTTAGCCTTTTCACTGTCTCTTAAAAAGTTTTTACTGTTTTCAAACACCTGTTGAATGGGGACATCCACGCTCCATGTTGTTGTTTTTAGCGTTAGCACCGCTAGCTGCTACCACGGCTGCTTCGTATCCTTTCAATACTGCTTCCCTGCGATGGCAACTTTTCAGGTGAGCTATAAGATCTGTTGTTAAAACTTGAAGTCCTCTTTCCTCCACTTAGAATTCTCGCCGAACAGGTTGTGCAAACAGCAATGCTGTTGTTATCTGCTGCCACTGAGGAAAAACAGCCACACTGGTGAAGCCATGTTCAGTTTTGGTCTGGCAGAGAGACGGGGGCAGGCTTGGGTCCTTCTAGTAAGGCGCGATAGATGACGTAACCAGCGCGACATGGCTTGTTTTGGGACTACGCGGCCTGCAAACAATTTCCCCAATTTAAGTAATTTATCAGATCTTTTAATTGGATAAAATGTATGTATCGGGTCAATAAAAAATGACGATATTTTCCCCCAAATCGGCCGATATTATATTGGTCCGATAGATATGGTGCATCCCTAATAAACCAGGACTGAAATTCACAATATCAAAAGGGCACCCATCCCTAGCTGAAGGAGCCTTTCTCAGTTTTAGTCTGATTCGCTGATGGACCTCATTTTTTATTAGCGATACAGTGAACCTATCACACACAGAGCTTCTCTCAGCCTCAGATACCAGAACACACCACAGCTGCTCAGTTTTGGCAATCACTTGAGCCATAAGTTCCTACTCAATGATCAAATATTTTAATGAGAAACAGCCAACAATAACTGGATACTTATTGTGGGTGCCAAAAGCCGAGCAGACAGGCAGCACACACCTCTGTGGCCAGGGAGGGCTCAAATTCAGACTTATGTCAGCACCAGCCCTCTCTTCCTGACACGATCCACTGTCCTCTTTCCCGCCAATAAGGGCAGAAGAAGCCCTGAAAATGATGTTATGAAAATAAAGGCTGCTGAGTCACTGGGGCATCTTTAAGGGCAAGAATGTTCAAACAAATACAGTCAGACGTCTCCTTGTATGACACAGGATGGTAATTCTTTTCCTTTTAGGGGTTTCATAATTCATAAACCCACTAAAATGTCCCTTATTGCTTACCGTATATGCTCAGACATCAATGCCTCCCCCTATGAGGCGGCAGACTTATAAACCGACAGATGCATCTCAGGGTGGGGCCTCCATCTTTATTTGAAAGCAGCCGAACAAGTTCCAACAAACATCGCAGGACTAATTGTATCGAACATGCACGGCTAATGCGCTCCAGCTATTAGAACGGTGCCTCAGACTCTGCTTTCTGTGCTCGTACACATTTATTTTTACAACAGCTTAGAAAAACAGCTGTATACGTCCTGCAGTAATAGGAAGACACTGCATGCAGCGCTGTTGAAAAAATGAGTCTGCTCTGCGAGTTCCCACAAAAATACAGCAGCAAACAGGCAGAGGGAGCGACCTTAAATACCCTCGGCTGAGGAATGATGCTGCCTTCAGTTGCTCCTTGGAAACTCCCTTTTTAGCAAGAAGAGAATTTGAATTGTCATGCATTAAAGTGCATGTAGCTTAAGGTTATATACTGATCTTCTGCGCTGTATTTAAAGGTCTTTTTAATGTATTCATGCAGTTTTATTAATAAACAGGGGTGAGGAAACAAGGTGCTTGTAAGACCTAATAGGACTGAACAATTCCTGGAAAAATATTTATGTTCATTTAAGGCTATTTTACCAAAAATACATAAACATCCTGGACTGAGGGGCTCTATCATCATGACTTATAAATTAGAGCTGAGCAATATGTCAGGTATTATTTTAGAAATGAGACGTGGAGTAGACAGCATGGTTTATAAAATATGATTTATGTTGATTAAAAAATAGATGCAAAGTCTATTAATGTCTATTAAAATACTGCTTACAGTAAGGACCATTTACAGTAATGTGCTTATTAAATACAACTTAATCTATTTAAAATGATCAGTAAACAAAAAAGTTTTAATTTCATTGATTTTGTGTTCGAGCAGCATTTGTAATTAAAATCTAACAGTATTAATGCCTGTTTGATGGTATCACAATTAAGTCCTACACACTCTAAAATCTGAAAGTTGAGTGTTTTTCATTATCACCTAGAAAAGCACTCAGAGACCTCCACCAAGCAGCTTCAGTCCACTTTGGCGAAAATGGTCCTATCTGGCACTGTTGAAGGATCCTTTACACAACTCCTGTATCCAGATGGTGATTCAGATCAGTCCCAAAATCTAATCATTTCTTCCTTATCCCATTCCACACATTTGCTGAGAACTTTTATCCACATCCGTCCATAACTTTCAAGTTATCCTGAACACAGACAAACAGACAAACTAACCAACGCCGGCAAAAACATAACCTCCTTGGCAGAGGTAATAACTGTGGTCAAATAATGCACACTATCTCAGTTGCACAAATATACTGGCAACATTTAAGGCGGGTGGCACTGTTGAGGAAAATCCTGTCTGTTCATCATTTCTAACCATTTTCCAAGATGATGTAATTTGTATTTGTCCAATTTAGGCCAAGAGTTACCAAACTCTTTAACTCATGATCTCCAAAATAGTGATACTGGGAACTTGGGGCTAGACCCACGCTGAAAAAATATGATGCAGCAATAAATTATCACCTCATCAATACATGTATCAATACAGATTTTACAGAACCGATTTTCCCCAAATGTTGTGACAGCAGTTTTAAAAAACACCTCAGGTAATCCCAACCACGGTACAGTTCACAAATTCCAAGCTCTCTGAGGTTTGAGAGTCTTAAGTTGTGGGATCCTTTAAATCTCTTCATTGGTGTTTTTGTTTTTACAAAAAAAGAGCAAAAGTTGACAGGAATTCTGTAAAAGGCTTAGTTAATGTCAAGTGTTTAAGTGTATCAGGATACATAATGCTGTAAAACCCCTGTCCAGTGTGGGACTCCCGCTGTTTACTGCTTTACAGAGCAGCAGACCCCTTATATTATTGGTGTGTTACATTTGCCCCCAAAACAAAGTCAGGCTGGCAAAGCTTGTGGGAGAACTGACAGAAAATCTGCACATTTAACAGAAGAGGTGCAAATGTAAACACTGAGTCCATTGTTTTCTAAAAGGTGAAGAATGGATTGTAATTACACTCTGTCACCCAATAAATCAAAATGGAAAGAAAAGTTAAAATATCATCCCAAACAAAAAACTGAGTCTCTGATTAAAGACAAAAACAAAGTGTCCAATGGGTCTGGTTTTCCCATCCACCCAAACTCAAACACCTAAAACGCAAGCACAGGAGACCATCGAACAGATTTGTCCTTCAAACACAAAATCAACTGACTGAGAATCACCAACACCCCCCTTCGTAACCCCCAGCCCATCATCAGCCCTCATCAGCTGGCAGCTGAGAGACCACCACCCAAGTTAAGTTAATCCTCCTGATGAGCAGGAGACAAAGTGTGACCGGCTCACAGGTTTTTAAAACTATCCATAACAGATGTCATGTGTAATCTTAGACTGTGAGGGTCTTCTGGCATATTTTCTGACTTTAGCTTAAATATCACCAAATGAAACCAAATGTTTTTACTATAAATCAAACTTATTTCAGGTCTGGATTATAAAACTATGGGTAAAATATGTCATTTGGGATCATTATTACACATTGGTTTCCTCCCTTTGGTTGAAGGTTGTTAAGTTTCAGAACGTTTTGATTCTGCTGTCATTAACAAAAGTGTTATTTTAAAACAAATGACTTCTCAGTGTTCAAACATTTTTGACAACCTCAACACACCGAAATGGTGTTTTATGTACAATTAAGGCAGCATTTGTAAGCCAAGCGGCACTAGTGCTGGACGATAAATTAAGTTTCAAATACAATTTAGCCTCCAAAAACATAAAAAAACAGTAAAAGCTGCATAAGACGTTACAGTGCCACATGTGCCACATGTGCCCATACTGTATATGGAAAATGAAGTGGTCCCTCCCTCCTCTCACAGTGTGGCACGTCTGCTCTGCAGCGTGAGCCTGAACAGCTCGAATAAAAACACTCATATATTTGAGTGTTACTTAAATAGTGCAGTGATTGAGACAATAACAAAACGTAGGTGTAGTTCACTCTGGAGACAGAAAACAAGAGTTTGTGCTTCAAAAGGGACCAACATTCACTGCCACAGCACTCTCCTGCCTGACGATACATCACAGGCCTTAATGTTGAGTACCTATTTTATTAAATATGAGGAAAAAAATGCATTTTCCCTCAATGCTCTTCCTCTGAATGTGTCTCTTGGCCAGTTTTAGATATTTACGTGACTTAAAAATCAGTTCTCTTTGGAACTCCTGCAGCAAAAAAAAGTCTTAACTCGCAAAACATTAGCACAGTTTTTTGTTTAACAAAATATATTTAATGTATCATGTTTATTAATTAGATTAATTGGAGATCTACATCTCTACCTCTCAGTCTGTCTTTCTCTGCGCGCAGTTATTTCGTGCCTGTATGTCAGTAAAGCACATGTTTTTAATGTAAATAAAGTTGTTTAATAAAAGCAGGATTCCTAAGGACTCCCATAACAACTCAAACCACCTCTGTATGGATACAACAAACACAGCTGTTATATATCCTGTAAAATAAGAAGTGAACAGGTCTTTCTCACGTAGTAACCATGATTTTGTTGATCACTTTGCTTCTTGACCTTTCCTTCGTAGAATCACTTCTACTGTGTCGAAAGTATCAGAAAATGTCAAATATTTTCAAGACAATGAAAAATAGCTTGCTGCATGCATTACACAGTTGTGACTGTCACTCACAGCAGTGTGATTTCTGCAGCCATCGGTTATTTTTGCACAGCTGTTGTAAAATCAATGAGTAATCATGCTTATTAATCATGATCTTAATATCAATCAAAATAACGGAGATCATAACTTTCTATAAGCAAGCAGCTCTAAGCTTCAAACAGGTTCTACTAACATTTGATTTTTTCTTTAATCTATTAAATATAGAAACAAATTACTGGGTTTCTTTGTCTCTGGTACAACCAGTCATTAAAGCAAAAGCAATAAGTGGTGAGTACATGCAAGAAACTGGCAAAACTATATGCATTGCAATACAAGAGTGACAATGCAATATGTCACAATAAACCCTGATACCATACACAGAGCCATGTGTCATGATTTCTTTTTTCAAGTCTTTTTTTTTCAGCATTTTTTGTTTGAAATCACAATATTGAATGAAGAAAAATACAAATTTCAATCAGTGTTATTTTTAAAGTACAGTCAGTGCAATGTGGATTAACATGACTGTTTGGCCTGGTAACAGAAAAAAATAAATAACAGAGAGACTGACAGTCAAATGATTGAATGCCTGCTGCCTACTAGGGGCTGGTAAGTGAGCTAAAACACCAAAAAAAAAATGTCCACAGTTTTCATAAATTATTGATTATTGAATTATTGAAAATGTGCTGCAAAATACTGATAGATTATTGTAAAGCAAAATATTATGACATAATGATTCATCACTATTTTTCAACACCTGTAGAGGTGAGTTACATCTAATTTTTCAAATACTGCCAACATATTTGTGATTTCTCACTCTCTGTTAAATATATGGGAGAAAATGATCAAGTTTCTGTATTTTAATACCACTCATGTTCGAAATTATGAGGATTTTTCATTCTGAAATATTGCATTTTTTTTCCACTTAAAGACTGTGTGTAGAGCTTTTAATACATCGTTTGCAAAAAAAACAACAACAAAAATTGCCCAAATCAGGGTGTAAGATTTAAAGTTTCATTGCCCTTGTAATAATCATGTATCTGGTCATATCAAAATTAAATACCTGATACTGTGACGACCATCTTTGGCATAATTTTCAGCCAGAATCATCCAGCCCTAGCATTTAAACATCTTTCTGGAAATTTCTATATTTTCAGCTCCATGTAGAAAAGGTGTTTTTATTATTTATAAAACTACTTATGATGCCGGCTGCTGTCAAAGCAATCCGCCCCCTTGCCTCACATCTCCTCACCTGGGAATAAAAACAACCTCCCACAGTCACCTTGCTGGATCATCCCTGCAGAAGTATTATTCACCATTCACACTTGTGTTTTCTGACAGCCTTTGAAAGCATCATCCCATGCTCTTATATGTTACCTATCATACACCAAGTCCAAACTACGGCAACATAAAGAGGACAGTTTACAGTAATTTGCAAACAGGCTGAGCCAAGTTTACACTCCCAAACAAATCTTCTCCCCGGGGCTGAAGCCTCATGCTTCGTCAACTGAAGCATTACCAAACAACTCTCAGACGGCTCTCTGAAATGTTCACAAGTCCAACCTTTAAGCTCAATAATGTGCAGCGAAATGATTGCTTAAAATTTGCATGCCAGATGTTGATCGAGCAACTCAGTGAAGTTCGTGTTGCCAAAGCGAAAGCAAAGGTTACAACGCCACGGTGGGACGTAATAACTCCATGACACGTTATTCAGGTCACACGAGGGAATAATAACCCTCCAGACGGGTATAATAAGAAGCTGGTAGGATGCCCGAGGTTGTGAGGGGAAACGATGACTCGGGCCCATGAACCAACTCCCCTCAAGTCTTCGGTAAATACCCGGGTACGTGCTGTTCTCTCACCCTTGCGAACCTTGCTTCCAAACCTGCCAATTTAACTTCATCCGGCCGCTAGATTAAATAAACAGTCTGTACGAACTATTTTTACCAATATTTTGAATAACAAAAACCTGAAATTGAATTCGGCTTACAAAAAGGCGAAAGCAGTTCTACACAACTTGAACTTTCAATACCAATTCTCAATTCAAACCCGCGATCTGACCCCGAAAGAAGATATCACCGTGGGCGTACGGGTAGCCGCGCAAACCAGTAATAAAGTTGCACATTCGCAGTAATAAAGTGCTTCTGTCTTCATGCAATGTGAGCCGAATGGTAAAACAGGCTCTAGAATTTCTTGAAGGATCCAAACAATGCTCACTTAGCTGTGCTGAGGCTGCAAATAAGACAGTCAACTTCAATTTTCACAAAAATTAAGGTAGTTCGGCGAGGGCAACTTCACCTCATATGACATAAATAACACCCCGGGGATCATGTTAAAAGCGTGAATCTTGATATGAGCATTTGAAGGCTTACATGCAGCCACCTTTTGCAGTGGTGTCAAGCACTCCGTTTTTAGAGAAGCTGTCATTGGCTGGGCTGCTGTCATTACAAAAGACACCGAAAAAATTAACCAACCTACCGCATATGCAAGACGAAGCTCGTATCCGTTTATTATTCAGAGTTCCAGTTCCCGTGCATTCCTCCTCTTACTGGAACCAGTGTCGATCTCCGTGGGTTAAACTGTGCGGGACACAGCGCCAGGGTTTAACCTGAAATGACCCGCGCTGGTGCAAATCAGGCGAGAGCTCTGCGTGTGCGTCTGCGTGTGCGCTGGATCTGTGTGCAGAGAGAGTACACGGCTACACGGGAGTCTGACCAAAAAAAAAAAAAAAAAAAACTTCAACATGGAGCCGAAAACAAACCTCAAAAAGCGGCACACGAACCAAACTGACAATTGTAGCGCTCGGCGTGATCGCTACGGGGAATCAGAGAGCTGATTCACGGGCAGGAACAGACCAAAATAAGCCTCGCCCTTATTACTAACTCCCCAAGTTTTTTTCCTGCTCTTCTCTTTTCGATGGCGGTCTGCTGTTTTTACAGTAGGCCTGGTACATGCCGACAGGGCAGGAAGCACACTGCTCCAACTTACTGTGTGGGGCTGTGTGTGTGTGTGTGTAGGGGAGGCAGGAGGAAGACGTGGATAATGTGATTAATATTTTTAATTCATGCAGCCTTATTAGTCTATCAGCAAGCAGTGCTGCACACAGATATGGCTGGGCCCCCGAAAGGTTCCATAAATGGGCCCCTGAGTTGGTTATAGCGCTTCTTACATAGGGGCGCTGCCAGAAATTTTGTTGCTGCATGCATGGGTGATTTTAGACTCGTTAGGGTGGTTGAAGCACCCCCTAAATTTCATCTTAGTCCCTTAAAATAATGATAATGATTTTTGGCCAATGCCCCGCTAGATAAATTAATCTGACAAAAAAAAGAAAAATTGTAAAAGCTCTGAGTTTGATATTTTAGTAAGCAAACACCATATTCTCAATGATAATTCTACATGCAGTGGAAATCAATTACTTTCATAATAAAAGGCAGAAAAAACAAATTTTTTATGCAAAAAGTGTGTTGTTTTTGGTAGGAAATTATGGATTTTTACCTCCTATTATGCCCTGCTTCTGAGATTATAACTTTTTAAGCTCCCCAGCATCTGCTAAGTCACAAGAGGACAACGCTGCAATTTGCTTACCGTAATTTCTCATATATAATGCGTCCTCATTTATAACACGCACCCATATTTTGCTCAAACCTTACTCTCTCAGACAACTCAAAAAAAAAACAACCTTTTTTCAAAGTTTTAATCAATGAAATTTCAGTATTTTCACAACAAATACCGTACATGATTTTCTCTCTCAACCGGATGCAGAAATACCTTTCGCTTCATGCATGCGCAGTTACTCAATTTCTGCCTGAGCATGCTCAGTCGTAGTGTACAGACCAATCAGAGAGCAGCTATCAACATGCTGATGTCTTCGACCAATCACAGAGCAGCTATTTTGATCCCCTTGCTCACAAGATGGCAGCGCTCTGTGTTTGCACATGAGTGGTGCTGTAACGCTTGAGAATTACACGATCATTACACAAAGGTAAACTAATTAAGAGCCAAAATATTAGATTAGAACAGTTTAACAGTCAGTTTAATAAGAATTACAAAGGTCTGGCGGTAATGTTTTGCAGAGAAAGAGAATATTTTGGCTTTTTGTATCAGATGTGTTGTAATCGTGATGTTGAAGAGATGAAATATTCTACATATTCTGCTTGTGCTTGTGTATAATACTAGACCTTATGTAAGAGCAAAAAAAATGCATGTTATTTACGAGAAATTACGGTATATACATCAAAATTGTAAATATCAATAATATTTCTATTGAGTTGTGGTATGCAGTCATAGAAATCAATCTAAGTAGCTATTTGCAATTGTTATTTCCACACTTTATATGTTCTAACCCCATGCTATCTAAAAAAAAGATAAAACAAACATAGTGGCAGCTCACATTAAGAGACTCCATGCATATAGTGAAGTGTAAAAATACTGCTAAAATAAATTATATTTAAAAAATAAACAATATTAACCAGATGTTACACAGATCACAATGATTATGTTTTTACACAAGCCCCACCTCAAACAGGGCAAAAAGCCCTTTGGATTTGATTTGGTGGCCAATCAAAAGCTGTGGAGGGCCAGGCCCAAATCTATCCACACCCCTGCCCAGGTGAATCATGCCCCCCTTGGATGTGGCGACATCCCCCTTGAGGGTTGCGCCCCACTCTTTGGGAAACACTGCACTAAGAGGCTGTCCACAGGGAGACAAGTTTAGGAGAAAAGATTTTTATCATATGGGCGAGCCCAAAAACACACATATTCGAAAATGTGTCCCAGAGTGAATAAATCTCAAAACGCTGCCCTAACATTTCAGTGTTTACAACAAATTTATGCATTTTTAAAAAGGATTGTCTCATAGTCCAGCCTCTTCTTTAAACCACACGTGCTCACCCTGACAACAGAAACAATGGCGCAGTGCAACGTTGTGTTTGTGCTGCAGAAGCCACTGAGCTCGTTTTGGCTTAAAGAGCAAAATTTTCTACTCTCCTACAACCACTATGAGCAACAAGTGGACATGGAGAATATACGCCACATCTTGTTTTGTTTGTTTTCATCGGACATGTTTTATGTGCATGCTCCATGTCTTCTTCTCTGGTTTTGGTGTATATCTGCAGCAGCGTTACAGCTCCACTTACAGGTCTGTCATGTGGACAGACGCATTTCTTAAAACAATGCTGTGTTTGCAGAAAATGTTTTAAAGACAAAAACAATCGTTTCTGTGTGAACAGGGCCTAAGTTGTGATGTTAAATGTGAAAGTGGAGATATGACATTCTGAATTTAAATTTAAGTTTATATGACAGTAAAAGTGTTTTAAACATGCCTGTAAAAAATCTATAAAATGATGTCCTGAAAATAATTGAATAATGAAAACAACTGTCCCCATCACTTACTTGGGCTATTCCTTTTACAGTGACAGTCTTTTTGTGTGTGCTAAAAACAGACATGAAGCATGAAAAGCTACATTTCATCCTTTAATAAATTATATTTTTGGTTTATTAAAGTGGGCATTCAGTGATGATGAGGTACATTCTTGCAATATTTCAGCAAATATATGGGATCTTTTTGGCCACTTTGTACACCTATTACATTGGCTGTTCAAAATTTTCACATCTGCTGATATCAACTATCAACTTTTTAGGAAATACTGATTTTGTTCCAATAATATTGTGCATGGAGGCATTTCAGCCAGAGAGCTGCTGCTCACTTGGTACAGAAGGTTGTGTGATTATCACCATGTGCTACCAGCATAATTTGTCTCTTTTTGCTTCCATTAGAGATTTTACCCAGTTTTATATTTTTTATTTCTGTCTCTTATTTGGTGAAATTTCCCTCACGGTTGTTGTGCTGATTGTCAAAGCAGTTTTGCATAGCCATGATATGATGGCTATCAAACACTATAAAACGATGGAAGTAAAGATACTGCAGCACTGATACTGCAATAATATACAAATCACTCTTTTACTATAAGTAGTGCAACACAATACGGATAAAAAAGGATCTCTCTTTCCTCCTATGCCAAGAAAGTTCTGCTTTTCGTGTCGTGTCATTGTGGGCATCTGAAGCAGCTCTCAGCTGAACCCACAAGTTTACACTTAGCTGCGTAACAGTTCTTCAACAAACAAAAGCACAAATGATGGACAGAAATGTTTTGTATTGTGTCAAATCCACTTCTATATGTTATGAGATTGTATTTACGGTGATGAATCAAACTGTACTGTTAGTCGGTGCTATACGTTGTCTCACATAAAGTGGTTTGGGACCACTGCCAGACAGCATTCAAGTACTACCCAACCGATTGTTGAAGAGGAACTAAAATATCCACTGTATGATCTTATAGGCGGGATCTCAGCTCTGGTGTGCAATGAGCCATTGTTTGTCATGTCAGTATGATATGTGGTACACTTCCTTATTATGTTGTTGTAAAGATTAGATAAGTCACAAAGCCACCACACAGTCGAAGTTGTTTGTACAGTCCGTGTTGGTTTCACTATACCGTTAAGACTCAAGAGACTGTAAAACCTCCACTTACAGGAATCCAGACAAAATAAGGACAGCACATGGAGGATGAGTCAATACGGATAAAAGTATAAATCTGTCCCAGTAATCTGATCTACATTATACTTCCTTCATTTTCTCTCAGCGGACATTTTGGTTTGGCAGCTCTGTAGGAAAATAATTAGTGGCAGCAATATGTTGAATCTTGTGTCTCGCATACATTACCTTGGATGACAGAGATCAGTTGGGGTGAGTCTGTTTGGTTACCTTAAATCACCTTTGCTTTACTGTAGTGTCTGTTTGATTTGGATATTTTCCAGATGAGTTAAAGGGCAGCAGTTTGTAGATTTTATTTATGTTATTTCAGCCTTTAACTTATATCTGCTGCCAGTATATTATCTACCACACAGAACATTTAGGTATAAAATGTGAGAGTATGGTAGATGAGAATGAAAGCAATGAGGCATGTCAGATCCCTTTTGAGGTGGTTTGTACCCTGTGTTTCAAGTTTACTGGAAAACTTGTAAACCAGGTACGAACACTTTGTACTTAAAGATGATGGTGTATGGAGGTGGGGGGCATACACTGTGATTAAACAAGTAAGAAAGAAGATTTGAGCAAAGAAAATTGTTTATGGGTGTTTCTTATTTAACTACGACTTATTTTTCAGAGTTCAAACAGCAAACATTTACTTGTGACAAGCACTGTGCACAGAACTTTAACCCTCCCAAGTCCACTGGAACATCGGTGCCGACACGCAGTGGCGCTGTCACAGTTTAGTTACTGAAACTGGATCTTCACGGGGAAACTGGGTTTGAAAGCTCTGTCAGTCTTAGGAGGACATTAGGTCACCTGGATCCCTTTGAATCCAGCCATAAAATGTAATAGTTTTTTGTAAACATATTTGTAGATTTATAGTGATAAATCAGTAATGTTTTTTTGTCAAAATTTCTTGAAAACATGTCGTACTTGTATTATTAAACCTCCATTTTGACCAATAGAAAAACAGGCATCTTCTTGTCAGTCCAATGATCAGCTGTTACGTTTTGATGGTAGTGTCCAATCTGGTCAACATGAAATTACAAATAGTTACCTGTCAATATTTCAGTGACATGAGGCAGAAAAATACAGTCCAGAGGAATAAGTGTGAATATAAAATACATTTTTGCCGTATGTTTATTTGCTTACTTTCACATCTTTTCTCCTAATACCAAAGCTTTTCAGAACCATATTAATAGCATTGATCCAAAAGTTATTCTTTTTTTTATCAAGTTGTTGAATTTAACTTTGGATTATATCATTATTTTTTGTTTTGTCTCCTCGATCATATAAAAAAAATTGATCTTCTTATTTTGACTATCTCATTATTTCACATTTTGTCTCTTGATTTTGAATGTTTCCCTCCCTATGTGTGAGTTTTTGCCTCAATAATGTCCAATTTTTTGCCATATATTTGACTTTATTTTTTAATTTATTGCATAATTTCATCCCATTTTTTCTACCTTTTAATTGAAAAGATACATTTTCTCTCAACAATAAAACTACTACTTCTACGACTGATACAACTAACAATAGTAATAAACATTTTAATCATAATAATCATAATTTTGACTTTTGAAAGCTATTTTAAAAAATACTAAACATTTTTTAAACATAATTTTGAGTGTTATATAACTTTGTTTGTAATTCTAGTTATGTAATCATTGTACCTAATAATACCATCTCTTTATCTCATTATTTTCTTTTTTAAGCTGTTTTTAGCTAACTCTAAAGTTTTGTATTCTGATAAAACAATTATGAATACAAAATTAGGGGTTAATCAGTGGTTTATTATTTATCCCTGATTCTGAGCTGAAAGTGGAGCAGAAATGAGTCAAAAGATGAGTTAGCATTTAGCTTTTTCCAATTCCCAAGGCCTCAATAGTTGGCATGATAAGCACAGTGAAATAAGATTTTAACATTTTAAACGAAAATCTTTTAATGCTGTTGATATTACTTGCTTTTGAATTTTACAACATCGTAGTTGTTTTTTTGACAAAGGGATCGTAATGCAAGCATTTCTGATAGTTTCTCAGTAATCAACAACTCACCCACCATTCCCACAACCATGAGGACCAACTTGACCAGGTCACTGTTATGAAAGAAATCTTAAACAAGAGGTTACAAAGTGATGTTATACACTGGAAATATTCTAACAGCTTCTAAGTCAAAAAGACACGTTAGCTCCGTAGTAGTTAAATAACAGCTTTTTACTCACACAGACTATGTGTAAGACATGTCTCTTTCATATTTTTTGTTTGCTGCAGGCTTTATTATCAGCAGTGATCCAAGAATACAGTGAATAATCCCATAGGCTTTTAGTCTAGAGAGCCAGCGCAATGCTAACTAATGCTAACTGCGTTGGCCTACAAAAGTACGTCATCCCCGCACCAGTCTAATGCTGCACTTTTAGAGAAGGAGGCAGCAGTGATGTCATGCAGCTGCCATGATGTTTCCGTGTTGTGCTTTGAGTTCACGTCATACCAGTGGTTCTCAAATGGTGTAAAATCAGCTTAATCATGACAGGACTCTCCTCTTGGCCTCATCTTTTCTCCATGTATTCCTCCTGTTAGCGCTAAACTGTGAGCTTTAGATGAATCCTCTCTCTCTGATTCTGAGGTACGACACCAAAGCCTGAGCATAGTGTTGATGTTTGTAAGTAGCTGTCAGATTTTCCGCATCACAAATAAACAGGTTGTTTCCAACGTAAGGTCACATTGCGAGTGACTGCAGGGAGAGGAACAGCAAACCTTAAAAAGGAAATAAAACATGATGTTATGCAACATGCTGGAGTTTTCCTATCTTCTTTATACTGCATGGATGTTCTCCATATGAGGTGCAATTTCAGGTAACATCTTTATTATGGCAACACAAACTTGGCAGGGAGACACTGCTGCACAATGCCAAACCTCAGTTTAATATGCAAATCATGCATGTTGTCTGTTGGTTTGAAAGTGGATCAAAGATGCCTCTAAACCAGTTTGCCACAAGTCTGCCTGTGCCAGGAAAATAAATAGAACAGCAGTTTTATGCCTCCACGAGTTATGCACTGCCAGAGAGTTAAAGTACAATGCTGGGCCACTTGACCTCTGATCTTGTGCCTCTGAAATGTAACTTGTTAATTATTAAGTCAGAGAGTTCATTTGTACAAGGTTTGCGATGAGAAACCAAAAGGAATTCAGAGTTTCACAAGCAAGCCACGATCCTGAGGCCTGAGATGTGGTCTTGTCCCTCCAAAGTCTTACCAGTTTGCAGTAGAAATTTGTGCAAAATGAAGAAAAAAATCGAAAGAATTTGTCTATTTCACAGACAGGAGGTGGTAAATAACGTTTCATGTAATATGAGGCTTGTTTGAGCATTCTGAGTTACAGTTAGGGCTGGACAATTTGGACCAAAATGTATACCTATCCCTTCTTTAGACTTTAGAGCCACATAGAAAGACAAAAAAAACCTCATACACTAATACATTCAAAAGAGCAATTTAGAGGCAACAAGTGACCAAATGAGCATGTTTTTTTGTCTGTGAAAGGAAGCTGACATGCATGGGAGAACATGCAAACATGGGACACGCCCACTATGTGCTACGCCACCATGTTGCCCCTGAATTATTCCAACGCAATTTTTTTTTTTTTTACTGAAATAAACACTATTATTTCTTTCTAAGTTAAAGAACCTGATGTTGCTTTTTGTTGGAGAAAATGTGGGAAAATAGGTGATCACACACGTCTTTTGGGATTGTCCAGCAATTCAGGGGTTCTGGAAAACTGTTCAGGAAGAAATTGAACGCATTTACAAGTGACTGTCCCCTTAGATCCTTTATTGTTCGTGTTGGGAGCTGTATCTGAAGAAACATGGATCAAAGATATATGCTGTGGATACTCTTACTAATTGCTAAGAAAATGATAATGAACTGGTCGGAAAGAAAACCGCCAACTCTAATTTAATGGAGACAGAAGCTTAAACAGGTCCACACAATGGAACGAATGACTGCAAGTCTACAAATAAAGATGGACACCTTTGTTCGAAGATGGAAATGTGTTACACTTTATCTGAGTGGTATGGGTTGTAACTAAATTGTGTTATAATACAGCGCTACAGAAAGTGATTTTCTATGGCCTTCTTTTTCCCCCCAATTAACTAACTAAATTATTATTTATTATTTTACTTCATTTTATTTATCCTTTTCTTTTTCTCTCTTACCTTTTCATTATTATGATTAATGTTGATTATTTCTCATGATAAGTCATTTAGAGTCCTATGTTAGGAGTGTAATATAGTTTGAAAATGAAAATAAAAAGTAAAAAAAAAAAAAAAGAAAGAAATAAACAGTATTGTCTTACCCCATATCTCGTTCAAACACATATATCTTAAAAACTGGATATTAGCTGCAATGTACCTACATTTGAGAAAGGCAGCCTTCCATCATTCACCACTGTGATATCGAGTACGCAAAATTGCTTTCATAAGCAATGAGTAAACAGGTCTCAGTGGTTTTGACCTTCGACCAATGACGTCCAAAATCTAAACTGTTCATTCTTATTTCCACGTGGGCATCCTCCAGGCGTGTAAATTGAGACCCATGTGGAAATGCCAAAACCTGAAGTCTCTGAGTGTCCACTTGAGGCTGTCTCCAAAAAAATGAAACCTTATTGTTTTCATGGCCATCATACACATCCGCACAGCCTGATTCAGTCTAAAAACGGCTTCAGTCTAAAACTATAACACATCTATGTGCTCTCACTGTGAGGGGGGTGATTTTTTTTTTTTTTTTATTGTCCCTAGTTTTCTTTTACGGAGGATGTATTGAAGACATCCAGTTTTGGAAACGCGGCGTTGCTATTGGTCGGACGGTCTTAAAGGGACGTATTAAAATATGACATGAGTCGGTTAGTTCCAGATAAACTTTGTATTTCCAAAAAGTTAATGCACTCAAAAAAAATTCTAGGTAGCGTACTCTTAAACTGTGGTATTGTTTTTTCTGTATTTGGTACAATGCTTCCCTGTTTGCGGCTGGTTCTGCGTCACAAACTTCTACAAATTGTGGCTTACTGAGGGAGAGGAGAGAACTTTCTACTGCATCTGATGTACTTACTGATCATATGGAGCTCATACAACCCCAAAAAACTGAACTGTCCCTTTAAGTCCTGCCTCAACTCTGTATGAGCAGATGGATCTAAAGTTTGGTGGAGTTGTGAAGTATGGCAGCATCCATCAAAGGGCATTAACAACTTTCCAAAGGCTCTACATGGCTTAGTCCAGCGATGAAAATCCCTTTAAGAATTCATGAGACATTGCAAAGGATGGCTACATAACTCCATAACTTTGACCTCTGACCTTTAAAATCCAGTGACTTCATCCTTGAATCCAGTTAAACACGTGATCAAAGTTTGAAACAACTCCAAAACACAATGCCTCCAGCCTCGACATTAAAACAGCGTCAACTGCTTGTTAACTCTGCTGCCAGTGTAGCAGGCAATGATATGGGGAAACTTTGATGATCCTTTAAGACAGGGCTTGAAATCTCATCTCATTACCTGAGCTATTATTTAAATTGGTTCGAAGACAATTAAGGAGTTTCTCCACATTTACGTCCTGGCTAACAGAGGCCTTTACAGCTCACAGCATTTTCCTTGAAAAGAGTCCTTAAAGCATGGCAGTAACCATTTAGTGCTCTCTTAAAGTGTGTTTGTGTTCAGGGGCTGTCTGTGAGCTGAGTGTTTTGAGGACACCTGTATATAATGAATCACCGGCACGCTGGAGGTATGGTCACACAAACACACCTTTTTTGTGGAGGGTCAGTAAGTTAGCTATAATTATCTCACATAACCCAGAAAACTGTGCTCTCCCTTCACGTCTCTGCAGTCTGCGTTTTGTCTTTTCACCTTTCTAAAATGAATCTACGAAGCACCAGATGTGAAATCATTATAAAGTTCTGAAGGGCGACCATATGACTTCCACTTGCTGAGAACCTGGCTCATTTTGGAGTATCTTCTGAAAATCTCCTCCAGGTGTCCTTGAGCGGAGGTCTTGTCAGTGTGAGTAACAAAGGAGAGTAGAAGAAGAAGCAGCTCCGTCAAATGAGTGTTTGAACAGCTTTCAGCCGACACCTGTTGGTATTGTTGAGGGACGTGTGTCATTGTCAAAGGAAGTGAAAATAACTGTTAAACAGAGAAAGAATGTTCACACCCATCCTTAAAGTCAGTGAAGGCTGAACTGGAACCACATGAAAATACCAGTGGGCTGAGCTTACTTACTCTGCTGTTTTAATGGGTGGAATGAAAAGGGAAAAAATGTGATTTTTGTTACTTAAATCTAATGTTATCTTATCATTTTATCATTTTGTTTCATCAAACATTATTTCCTTATTTAAATTATCTATGTAAATATATTGTTTTATCACATTTCATTGTGCTTTAATTCATTTTTTTGTTTATTTTGATTTAATTTGTTTTAATTTATTTGATTTAACTTATGATTTATTGTATTCTATTTTGTTTATTTAACTTCATTTTTAGTCCTACTTTTACTTATTTTTTAGTTTTTATTTAATTTCACTTTATCTAATTTAATGTGATCTTATTTAATTAGTTCATAAAATTATTTTTTCTTTTATTTGATTTTATTGGATCCTATTATAAAGTATTTTAATTTTTTTTATCTTCCTCTTTTCTTTTATATTTTTATTCAATTTGTAATTCAATTCATTTTACTTTATTTTGTTTCACTTCATCGTTAATTTTATTTTGTTTTATGTTCTTTTTCTAGATTTATTTTGTTTATTCAGCTCATCTGCATTTTTTTTCTTTTTTATATATTTTATATATAAATTAATTCTATTATATTCGACTTCCGTTTTTTTTTAATCTTATTTATTTTTGTCCTGTTTTATTTAATTTAATTTAAATTTGTTTTGTTTTTAATTACCAGTACATGTTAGCGAGTAGGTAAGTTAAGTTTACGTATGATAGAGTTTATCAGTGCAAGAACAGGCCTCACAATAAAACAACAAACGCCAACACTGAAATACACATATACGTATATAAAATATATATATACCCACGAGGGTCTGCTGCTATCCCCTTTAACACTTTAATTATTCTTGATACAAAACAAGAACTTCTGAGAGCCAGGTGCCCTGGTATATGCCTCATTTCCCCTGACTTGTACAGCCGGTCTCAATTCAGCTTGATTCGCTCGGTCACATCTTGATAAGAAAAAGGGGTTAACAACCCCTTCTCTTTGGCCTGGTCGGTTTTCTTGATACTGATTTCCAGCTTGTAGCAGTGCCAACATTAACACAGAAACCCCCCAAAAAGGACAGAATCTGGCAACCCTACAGTCCAGACATTACAACAATATGTGCTAAGTATGACCTGAGTACTTGCAGGAACAGCATTTTTGTATATCATTATTTCCTCTATGTGGAGGAGAGAGAAAGAAGAAGAGAAAGCTGTAGAAAATGAATTTAAAATCTATATAAAAGACCAACAATGAAAAATGAAAGACTGAAAATTTGTTTGAAAAGTGCACCAAGCAAAGACAAAGAGATAATTGTTTGGTTAACCTTCTTCCACCACTGACAGAATAAAAGTGAAAAAAGTAAATAAAGTCAAGACATAAACAAAGTAAACTACAGCCTTTGGGTGAGGTCCTCTTGGTGCAGAATTTTTCAATATGGTGTTGAGCTCAAGTCTTCACCTCTTCTCCTTCACCTCTAGATTGATGAGACTCTTTTATTATGAGGTTAAAATGAATTGCTGCACATAAAAAGCACCTTTTCAGTGTCCCAGTCACTCAAAGCCCTGTACTCTACATACAGCCATCATCACTGATGGTGGACAAAGTACACAACTTCACTGCTTGACTAAAAGTACAGACATTTGCAAATAATAACAAATATTGAATTTGATGCCTGCAATGTGGTTCCAAAAAAAGCTGGGACAGGACAACAAAAGACTGGAAAAGGGTTGGAACATACCGCAGGTGAACAGGTTAATTGGAAATAGGTGGGTGTCTGTTTAAAATAAGCACCTCAAGAGGCTCAGTCTTTCATAAAACAAAGATCATTGGGCTGTTTTTGTGCCAACTTTTCAACTTCCCAACCAAGGACAGCAAACGCCAGATTGTTTCATGTCTAATAAGATTATCCTATAAGATTATCCTGTGGTCTAAGGTGTGTTAAAAGTAGGCCTGTGCTCAAAATATCGATACGGCAAAATATCGTCATGCACTCCTTGAGGATACGTGTATCAATACAAATTCTACTGAATCGATGCGGCTTCAGTGTTTTGACAGTTGTTGTCAATACACTTTGAGTAATGTAAACAATGGCACAGTTCAAAGTAGAAGCCAAACTACATGATGGAGCACATGCTCATCATTTGAACTTAAGTCCACCATCTTTGAGGACCTGAATTTAAGTTTCTTAAGATGTAGAATCATTTAAAACTCTGCCTTGTTCTCTTTCTTCTTGAAATAAAAAACAAAACTTATCTGGAATTCTGTTAACAGTGTCATCAATTTTCACAATTTACGTGTATCGGGATACATACCGTATCATGAAGCTGCTGGAAATACCCAGCCCTAGTTAAGAGTGAATTTGTCTCGACAGTTGGCTGACAATGACCAAAAATCTTCATGTGTCTGGGGAAAGTCGACGACTCCCGAGTCATGACTCCGTGAATTGTGACATTGAACAGAATATAGCGAATGAAGCGAGCTGACTGAGGAACAAGGGAGCAGGCGTAAATAAAAACAAGCATGGCCGACCTCAAACATAAAGTTCATCGGGCCTCAGAAGTGGAGGACCAGCTCACATGTTCAGGATTTTTTCCACAGTCTTTCATTATGTTTAATTTTGGATTTTTCCGTCAAAAACAGTGCCAAGACCACCATCATTCCCTCTTTTCGTATGTCCTCTTTCATGTTACATGTTGTATTTCTTCTTCTTCTTCGTTTTTGTTGGATCATGTTTGATCACGCGAGTTTTCTGTCTTGGAGGACTAGATTCTAGATCGGTGGTGGGGCAGAATCTTTATGTGCTTTGCTGAGATTATCTGAGCACACCACACACAGTAAGATCAAAACTGTTCAATGCCTGAGTTTTTACCTTCATGTGTGGGGTCTCTACAGATAAAACATCTCTTCAGTTTTAGAGAATCCTTATATGTGTACCCTGCTTAAGAGTATTTGTGTCTTTAAAAAAGGAGGACATGGCTGTAATAATAAAATCCACAAGCACACACAGAGACACAGATGTATACATCATACATATCACATCACGACAATAGATTGATTCTTGATGACTCTTTTCAGTGTTCCTAGTGGCAAATGACATTTAAAAGACAGGCCTGGAATACTGTCATTTTTCAGCCTTATTTAAACCGTAAAGTGAGGCGCTATTTTCAATTGAAGAAGTTTGGTTTTCCTGTTTTTGCTTACTTTTGGTCTAAACTGACCAGAGCAGACTGGAAGCAGCCCACAAGCGCTGCAGTTCTGAGATTGTCTGACCCGGTCATTCAGCCATTATAATATGATCCATGTCAAAGTCATGCACATTGTTACGCCTGCACATTTTTCTTTCCTCCAACACAAGTTTAGAGACAAAATGTCAACTTTCTGCCTAACAAGGCATACTCAGCATTACTCACCTGCCAGTACTCTGAGGTTGTTGCGACTTGAAAGGTTTGGTGGACTTGGTTCAATTCAGGGGTGAAGTTGCAGCATTGACAATTTTTTAATGTGGTTTGGAGCTTTCACACAACCATTTGTCAAGCACACCAAATGTTATGTAATATAGCCACTCACAACTACCTTGGGCTGATGCTGTGGTCAGTTGCTTCTGCCATCAGGCCGTTTGTGCACTAGGATCCAGAAACTTAACAGTACATGTAGAGGCATCAAGAGGTACAAAGAACTTTGTCAGTATTTTGATCTCTATAGTAAAGATAAATTTGGTTAATGAGGCATGGTTTACAGAACAATGATCCATTGAGAGCAGAAGCATTTTTCATTTTGGTTTTTGAATAAATAAAACATTGTTGTGACCACATTTTCATAATTGCTGGGCACACAGACCCACTAATATGACCAAAAACATGTTGTATATGTGCCAGGCCTGCAGTTAGCAATGCTGCTTTTGTAATAGCACACCCCAAAATGCTCAAATACTCTTCATTTGACAGAGCAGTGAGATCTAAATGTACAAAAACATTAATAGTTATGGGGGTGGAAAATAAAAGATTGTTGATTAAAAGTTGTGGACCAGTCAATCCACTATTTGCTGAGAAAATATTTTTTCCATCAAAAGTGTGAGGCATATGAGGGTTGTTCAGGATTCTTCCTACTTTTTTGTGCAAAAGTCTACTTGTTCATATATTTGACTGAGACCACAATGCCAATGAGTAAGTAGTCACTGTTTCAAAGGTCCTACGTCTTGGTGTGTTTGACCATTTACACTATGTCTTGAGTGTGTATCTGTAAGGATTTGAGTCAAATCTTTTTGTCATGATCATGCCTCTGCCTTAGTTAAGTTACCCATTTTGTTCTCATACTTAATGTTTTCTCTCGTGCTTCCTGTTTTATTTTGAAAATTCACCTGTCTCTCCTTGTCTTCGTAGGTTTTGTTTCTTCGCTGGCGTTGTCACTCCTGATCCCTAATTGTTCTTCCCCAGCTGTGTCTCATCACCCCCAATCACCTCATGTGTTCAACCCTCATGTCTTCCTCTGTCCTGTTGCCAGATTGTTGAACCTCAAGTCACTTTCCAGCACTTTATTCTCATAGCCTCGTCCACGTCATAGACCAGTTTTTGCCTGAACCTTGCCTCAAGCCTTTTTGTTTGTCTGATACCTTTGCCTGGCTTGTTTTTGCCTGCACATGTACTGAACCCTGGACTGTTAATAAACCCTGCTTTTTGCTTCATGGACCTGATTCATCTGCCTTTGAGTTTTTTTGTGCAAAGTGTGTGTTTCATGACACTTCTTCCCTCCAGTTTGGAAAGGCTCTGAGGTGGCAGGGAGGCTACGGGGGGCAATGATAATGAGCTCTGCACTGATTGCCTGCCCAAGCAATCCTTGATGGAAGGGGTTACAGGCCAAGGATTGGACTTTCCAATTTGTCATGACATCTACCTGTGACGAGCAGAAAGCACACATGTAGGTGGAGGCTGTAGAGCTAAGACATAATAAGCTCCAGGAAGTAAAAAACAGCGTTGAAGGGGAATTTTCTTTAACACGGCATAGACCATTTCTCAGTGAAATGAAAGTTCAGTAAAAGGTGTTCTGCATTGGTTGATTTCCTCACATTCATAAGGCGAACTGGTCTCTAAAGCGCTTGGAAGTAAACTTTGACCCCCTTTGCCTCTAGTAAAGGACTCACAGCATCTCAGGGTCTTGTTCACAAGTGAGACAAGCAGATCTGTGCAGCATCTGCAGTCTTGAAGAGGCTGAACTGGGCCATCTGGTGAAGATAAAGCAGAAAGGCAAAATATTCAGTTTACATCTCCATATTTGCCTTTGCCTTAGGTCATGAGTTTTTGGTAATTACTGAAAGAATGAGACTGCAGATACAAACAGTTTAAACAGATCCCTCAAGCTCATCCTATGGGATACATTGTACCTGTGTGATGGCAGTGATGTATGTGTGTTTTCATTTTGGCAAACTTGTCATGAAGTCAGAGCTTTCAGATGGCCAGTTTGAGCCACACATCCACATGTGCCCCTACTCCGGAAATCTCAAGAATAGGAGGATCTCCTATTTTTTCTGCAAAAAAAAAGACAGGAAATGTTGATTATTGAGCCATATTTAGCTTTATCCAGCTGTTATGCATGTCCACAGTGGTAGAATATGTCATAGAAAAGTCAAAAACTGTCCTGATACTCTCACTGCCTGCTCCTCTCAAATTAAAGCTTTAGTTTGCCACCTCTGTGGAGAAACTCCCCTTGTTTGTATAAGATGCTTTTCTTCTTCCTAGACTTTCTAATCCTCCTATAGAAGCGTATTATTAGGGTGAAGTTCATGGAGAACAGAGTCGTGGCAGCAGGGAGATGCCACAATGTAGCATGCACACACGTTGACGCTGGCACACTCATCAGCCACATGCATGCAGTGTGAAACCTCCATTAGAGATGGGGTGAAGAGCTCAGACATCTGGATGGACCTTAGAGTTGAGCCTCTGCTCTCCTGCATCTAAAGAAGCCAGTTAAGGTGGTTTGGGCATCTGGTGAAGGTTACCTCCCTGTAGTTTTCCAAGCACACCCACCTAGGAGGAGACCAAAAGGCAGACCCAAAACCTGCTGGAGGTTTTATACAAGTTTGTTGGCTTGGAAATGCTATGGGTTACAAGAGTAACTAAAAAATGTTGCTAGGGAGACAGACGTTTGGGTTGACCTGCTTGGCCTGCTGCACTTTGCCCAAAAGTTCCACACTGACTTCAGGATGAATTGATATTTTTACGTTAGTGGCCAAGGTTTTTGGGTTTCATGTTCACCCCTTGCCTTTAAGTATTTAACAAACCATACTCCCACTGCAAGACACCCAGGCTGTCCTGACCCTCAACTGTACTTTTTCCATTTCTTGTGTACCTTGAAGAGACATTAAAACCACCAGGCAGTAGATCGACCTTCTCTTTATTTTGCTTTCTTCTCTCTATTATTCAGTGAGTATACTGGTTTCCAAGTAAGATGAAATATCTCAATGGTGTGCCCCATTCCTTATTGATGTATTTTTATGCCTAGCCCTCATGTATACTCCTCAATCTGCACACTTTGCATTAGTGAGGTCTGTGAGGGTTTTGAGGCTGAGCTCATCATTGGCTTGATCTTCCAGACTGACCTTTAAAAAACCTCCAATGGATGAACAGAAATCAGCCCATCCATTTTTAATGACTGTAGGTTTATCATTTTTTAATCACTGTTTTACTATAAATGACTGAGTAGAGAAGAATCTAGGTCAGTGTGTTACTCTACATTTATTTGCTGTTGAAGAATCAACAGTTCTGAATTAATTCAGAGCTCAGTTTTTGCCCCAGGAGGCCGTCTGGTTAACACAGTCTCTGCATAATCGCCTACATGTGTTCCTCCATCTGTATGAAGATGATTTACAGCAGCTGGCTGTAAAGCACATCTGGACATACACTCTTTACCTTTAACATAGACAGAAAAAGATCTTTTTTAGGGGCTTTGTTTTTCTTTAAGTTCAAGAAAGGATAAACGAGCAACAGAAAGAGAGCGGCCAAGACGAATCAATGAGCAAAGGTGATAGAGCTCGACATGTGCTCATTGATCTTCCTGCTGAGAAGAACACACATTTGTCCTTAAAGCACTCAATAAGATGGACTTAACTCCTGCTTAATTAAAAGACTTAGACACACAGATTTAATGAGAAATAATTGAAGAGAACTATCAAACATTTAAGAAAGGATTAGCCAAACTAAACAATTATCGCTCCAAGGATCCTCAACTCATATTGCAACCGTTGTCTTTGTATTCTAGAAAACTAAAGATACAAAACAGGACAAGGAAAAATTAAATAGAAATATGTGATGGAATTATTCAGACAGTGTAAAATCAGAGCTACAAACTACTGGTTATGTGCCTCCAAAAGTTACATGTCCAGATAACAAAAATACAGGACATTGTTCACTTGAAAAGCAAGGATGAATTTTGTGGTAGTGCAAGGCTGCTATGACCTTTGACCTCCACAATCTGATAAGTTCATCCCTAAATTTAAGTGTGTAGATTTGTGCCAATCTTGAAAAAATTCTACCCAAATAATGTGCTCGAGAGATTGGGTCCTAATGATTTATCTAATGATTTAATCCCGCAGTCAGGGTAGGTAGTTGTGCTAAGATTAAAGAAAAACCTTTAAATTATTGTCCAGATTTTGCATTCAGAAAACAGGGGACGATCATGAGGTCCCCATGACCTCCAAAATCAAATCACTTTATCCTTAAGACAATGCAGGCATTGAGACAAAGTTGAAAGAAAATCCCTTCAAGAATTCCTAAGAGCTCATAATCAAGTAAGAAATGAGATCCTTTGAACTATCACCTCTGACATCTACAAAGTTGTCCCTACAGTAAGTGTGGACGTTCAGTCAAAAAAATCCCTTAAGAACAGTCTTAAAATGTTGCATTCAAAGACACAATTATGAATATGAAACCCCAAGGCATTGAACTTTGACCTTTAAATCTTCTTCAGCTGATCCCAAGTAAACATTTCAGAGATTAAAAAGAACTCTCTCAAAGCTTTCTTTAGGTTTTGCTTTCAAAAACAGGGGATGAAAACTAAATCCCATGGCTTTGACCTTTGACCTCTGACCATAGAGCTCTTACCAATTTAGCTAGTGGACATTGAAGGAAATTTTAAATAAAATCCCTCGAAGTGTTCTTAAGATATAGCATTCACAAAAAGTTCATTCGTAAACAAGGGATAAACAAAAGGCCACATGAGACCAACCTGTGATCTATGACCTCCAAAATCTATTTTGTTGATCCTCGGGTCAAAGTGAACATTCCTGCAAAGATTAAAGATAATTCTACAAAAGAGGGACACAAGGCTCCTGTGACCTCTAAAATCTAATCAGTTTATCCTTAAGTCAAAGTGAACACTTGTGCAAAGATTCAGTGATGAAATGGCGTAAACAGTGCATCCACGTTTCAAGGCCTTTGATGAGTGACATCACAATACGTTTGTCTAACGATCAGCAGCACCGCACTCCATTTGGCCAAAGTTCTCCCACTTTGAGCGTGTGTGCTATGCTTAAGTTACATCTACATTTGCAAACAATTAAAATCCGTCTACAGTAATTCAGGGGGCTTTAGGGGTGCTCCATACTCCACCAGCACAATGTTTCTCTTATGTTGTGAATGGCCTTAATAAAGAAAGATAAAAGAGGAAGAAAAATATTTTTTGACAAGATCATTATAACAAAAAAATATTTTTAAACCAACAAAGGTAGGAGTATGTTAGTAGATTCAGTTTGGTCTGAAAGGACAAATCAACCATCACTGTTCTAATATCCACAAAGTCATGTCTCTATTAAGTTAAAAAATCACTGACTTTATCTTTGTTACTGTTTTAATAACTTTAACGCACAACTTTCCCTTTCTAGTATTTTATACAGTGAGCAGTGTCTCAGTTTCTCTTTGCAGTTCATTAAAGTTTCATTCAATCAATCTTGTTGTAATCTGATCTGATATTATTCTAACGGTGTGTTTGCACTGTTCATCAGCTCTGTTCAGTTCATTTGAATGGACTTCAAGCTTCTGGTGGGTTTCAGTAAGACTTCACACTTCTTATCTCCATGGTCATACAAAAACAGAGCAACTTTTTATATTTGTTTTTGATTTTTTTAGGTTAGTTTTCTAAAGGTAGACCTCATTTTTAGTTCATATTGAAAATAGTTGTTGTAGATTGTTCCTGATGAATTCTCCTTCAAAGTCAGAGCTAATGAATGACTGGACATTAAAATGACCTGTAGCTGGAGAAATCATCTGTCTTTGTAGCAAAATCTTGCACTCACAAAATATGTGTATTCTAATTTATTGTATATTATCAACATTTAATATGTTTTTTTCATGACGTGTGCTGCTGACCGCTTGGCCAGGTCACCCTTGTGAAAGAGATCTTGATCTCATTGGGTCTTTTATCTGGTTAAATAAAGGTTAAATAAAAAAAACAAATAAAATACAGGCACTCCAGCTGCCTTAAAATGAAGACTCAGTCTTAATCACATTGCAGAATGTCTTTAAACAGTTAAGGGAAACGCTTATTCCAAAAAAAGCAAAAGTAATGCCCCCCAAAGCATTCTTGGATTGCTTGCAGCACAACCTTGGGTGTTCACTTTTAACGTCTCGTCTGAATTTAATCTATTAGAGGAAAAAGGTGCTGTGTTGAGTTAATAGAAGTGTTGCACACTAAAAGTAAGGGTTTCTCTGGCTTTAAAACCTCTTGTAAATTCACCTCTTAAAAAAAAAAGTTTGGACGTTATTTTAGTTCATTATTTCTCCCCTTCAGTAAAACCAATATGGAATTTTATGTCATTGGAAAGCCTGATGAGTCACCTTTACAACCAGGTATAATTAATGGAGGAATGAGCAGCACTAAACGTGCCCCAAAATAAAGAGCCAAAAGCCCCTACAAATAGATGCTGGTGTTCTAGTATGCAGAGTGGCAGCATTATTTGGTGTCAGCCTGGCACCTTTTCCAAACTTAAGACCAAGTTCTGTGAGACTGGTGAAGTCAAAGACAAAGTGGGCATCCCAGGAAGACAACACCCCACGAAGACTGGTTCCTCAGTCTTTGCTTCACTGAGGAACCGTAGGCTTTCCTCCAGGGGAAGAGGGGATTTTGGCACAGTTTTTTGGGGTGCTACCCACATGTTTAGCTTTGTTGCTCATTCGACGAACCCACAATCCTTACAGGATGTACCTGATTTGTAAAGGTGACTAATCAGGCTTTCCACTGATGTGAAAAACCATACCAATTGGATTTATGTAAAGGGAGACATAATCAACCAAAATAATGTTTCCAAACTTTCTTTGAGGAGTCTATCTGAGGTGATGTAATTACCCACCTTCTGTCTTTAAAATGACCAAGCTCATTCTTCTGTTGTCTACACATCTTTTTATGTAAGTGCTGAAAATGTGTTCTTTCTCTGTATCTACTGTTACTCCACTGGTACAGATCATGCAATTAGAACAGGATGCATGTACAGACAAATCAGTTTCACATCTTTCGTATACAGCTGTCCCAGCATGAGTTGATGAATATTTACAGACATTTTACACATACCACGTGGTTACACGTTGGTCGACTCTTCGAAATGTGGAGCATTCATTACCAAAATATACACTGAAGAAGGACCACTCTTTTACAAATTAATAACAAAGGTGTGTCAATATTGTTCCTGTTGGACAGAAACCTCATAACTACATTATTCATCAGTAAGTGGCTGTAATGCCTTTTAGAAATATAAATTCTGTTTTCGTGAGCATCCCTGACATTGTGGCTTTTTGGCAGGCTGCTACTCAGTATTTTTACATGAGCAATCAGGTCGAATCATCATTTGGGCTTGATTAGGATGTCAAACTGGACTACTAATCTTGTCCAATTACAAAACCACAAGGGAAGAATCAATTTATTGACTTAAGTAAGTTTAACTCTGTTAAGCTAGATGCGCACTTTCAGTACCTTACAGTATGGTACAACTGGATCTAGTTTTACAGTATTTGACCTTTCCAACAAGTTAACAAATGATATATCCATTGTATGTTGAATGGTGAAAATATGGATACCCTTACAGCTCTGTACACTTGGTGCATGGCCTTTGTTTAATTGGAAACACTGTATCCCTTTTGCTTATGGAGATATCATTAGGTAGCCAACAACAGCATGTACATATGTATATATGCATGTATGTGAATGCATAAAATGAAGAGTTTGTCTTCAGCCTGCTTGATTATAAAGTGTCTTGAGATAACACTTGTTATGAATTGGTGCTATACCATAAAGACTGATTGATTGATTGATCAGAACAACAGTGTAGGTGGATGATCATCAAGCCAGGCATACAGAATTGAAAGGTGTGCTGCACAAAGCATGGCAATGAGCAGTTTTGCCTTCTGACCCAACATGGTGCTCGCACCAAAAATGCATTGTTTATCATTCATTTCAATTTTATGCCTTGATATTTTTCTGTCTGTTTGAACATCGGACCAAAATGTTGGTAAGTCCAGATTTAACCATGTGAAGTTATCACACATGCATATGTGTTTTTGACATTTGCAATACAATTCAGAGAACATTTTTTTTTTAATTCTTGCTTTCTATTTAAGGAGTAACATGTAATTTACTGATCATCTTAAACTGTATTTCATGTGATTTACCTGATCTAGTGATTATTTTACACATTGTGTGACACCTCTGCCCCAGATCTGGTCCCAAGGTGAACCCCAAATCCCAGTCTGCTTTCATAGCTGGTCAAAAAGAAAATGAGTTTTGCCTCATATTCATAGTGTGTGTTTGAGTTCAGATAGCTTCTACTATAGGTCGCGATAAAAGAGTGGAAAGGAGATGAAACTCTTCTGCTGACAGGACTTTAATGTATTACTCTTGTATAAATAAATCCAATATGGTTTTAATGTCAGCAGGTTTCCAGTCTCTGAACCAGTACACTCAAAGTCAGGATTATCGCAGTAGGGGTTTAAAAAATATTTGCTTGTTTCAACTTTTCTGAAAGTAACTCAAGAGTTCAAAATGTTTCACACTAAAATGTTATGTTTGATATGATCCTGTAGTTCTTTGATACATAGTAGAGGAGGGTCAGCTAATGATTTGTTATCTAACCCTATACCTTCGAAATCAGAGAAACAGCCCTGTCCACCTTTGACCCATTTTTCAAACAAATCTTCTAATTGCACTAAATCATCTTTCACAGAATACAGCCAGGTAACATCTGTGTACAATAATTTAGGAGGGATGTTCATATTTATACTTCAGCCTGACCTAGTTAAGACAATGGGAGGTTTATCCACCTCCCCAGGTCTGATTTAACTTTTGATCTGGAAACATTTGGTGGAATGAATATACCTAAATATCTGAATTCATTTTCAGCCACCTTAAATACCAACTACTCAGACGAAACCAGATTACTCCTGCACCCAAGTGGTACAGTGCCAGGAACTTAACTTAATTAATTATAGATTGATTAATTAGATGCTGAAATTTTAAAACCAGCTGCAACTCTAGTCTGCAGCTTCAGAACCTTCACCCCACTTCCCCTCTCTATTAGGGACTTGGTGGGTCACTTTAGCAAATGATTTTAGCTCATGCGTCAGATCACGTGACTGCCTGTGGTTGTTAACAATGTATGGTCTGCTCCCTTGATGTGAATGGCTTTTGCAAAAAGCACAAGAGGCTGAAAAACAATCAAGGAGATCAGTCACATGAACCCCCCAGAGGCAAGTCTAAAACGAAGACAGGAGTTATGTTCAACCATGTTTAGAAGATAAAACACAAACAAAAAAATCACCTTAGACCAAATGAAGAGCAGCCAAAGGCAGGAATCCCTAGGATCATTCTCTTTGAACTGGAGCACATGTCTTACATCCTGAATCATACATATGTGTCCTGTTTCTCACATTGGGTCATCTCATCCATTCAACCACTTGTCCCTGAGCAAACCTGACAAACAATCAAGCTAATTCAGGACTTTAGACTTGTCTGTTCATCTGTCTGTGCTTCTGCTGTTTGCTTGCTTGTTTTTAAGGTCTTATTTCCTGGTATGTTTGACTGTTCACCTCATGTCTTGAGCGTGTGTTGAACAAGGATTTGATTTCAGTAAAATGTAGAAATAAAACATTTAATCTCTGTGGAGGATCAGATGCTGCTATTTTCCGTCCCCTATGGAAAAGCTTGGATCTGAGGCAGTGGGGAGGCTATGATAATGAGATCTGTGCTGATTAGTAAATGGACTTGAGCATATATAGCACTTTCCTAGTCTTTGACTACTCAAAGCTGCTTACACCACAGGTCACATCTACTCTGTATCAACTAAGACTCCCACGCTCTTTCATGCGCATTTACTGACGCAGCAGTGGGACCAACTTGGAGTTAAGTGTCTTGCCCAAGAATACATTGCCATGTGACAGACGGAGCTGGGCTCGAACCTACAACCTCCCAATTACCGACCAAGCGCTGCCCAGGCAATGTGTAATGATGAGGGGGTGTGTAATGAAGACTGGACTTTCCTAACAGTCATGGCATCTGCCTGCGATGAGCAGAAAACAAATATGAAGGAGGCTATACAATAAAACTCAGGGAATACATAAACCAAAGAAAATTGATATGACATGACATGAGACCTTTGAATGAAAATATACATGCAGGAGCAGTGGCGTCCATTATATCAAGTACCTGTACTGATTTGTTTCCTGTTGCACCAGCTATGTCCAAGCTCTATCTTAATTTTGTTTAAAGTTCACACTAAACCCTGTGTAGAAACAAATCAGGCTGTAACTTAAGGTTGTGTCTTTGTTTGGTTGCACCATAGAGACATCAAGTTCATCACAACCGCCTAATTTAGAGAGTGACATCTTTTCAAAAGACCTGTGGGTCATTGGATTCCCATGGGGTCCCCATCGGATGGAAATAGATTTCACTACTAATCCACCGATTGGGAAGGGACAGGATAAATAGTTGGCAGGAGTGGAAAACAAGATTGAGGTCCATGCACGATCAAGTAATAAACACATACACACACCTCTGGCTCTACATCTCTTCACAGAGATGACAAACTTTCATATAACCGATGTTTACATGCTCTTGTTTTTTGTTTGTTTTTGCCTCACTCATTAAATATAAGCTCATGTCTTGGTTATGAATGTGCCAGTGTTCCTTCACAATATAATTCAATTATACTGAAAAGTTGTGTGGATCTTTTGGATACATGGCGTTATCAAGCTTTGCAAATGAAAACAAATTAAAATTATGCCCTGAATTTACTCACAAGGCTCACTCTATTAGGTGAACCTTGCTAGTAACAGTTTGGACCCCTTTTGCCTTCAAAGCTTCCTTAATTTCTTGTGGTACAGATCGAACAAGGTGCTAAACATTCCTCAGAGATTGGTCCACACTGACATGATATCATCACACAGTTGCTTCAGATTTGTTGGCTGCACGTTCATGGGACAAATCCCCCATTCAATCACATCCCAAAGGTGCTCTATTGGACTTAGAGCATGTAGTTTTGGAGGTCTCTGGAGTACAGTGAACCCATTGCCCTTTTCCATACTTGAGCTCACTTCATCCATATTTGAAACCCATCAGCGCTAATCATGGAGTAAAAGTAGACAGCGATTTTTAATTGGACCAACAGATAAACTCTGTTGTTATATCCAGTTTTATATCACCTGAGGCTTTTATCCAAGATTAAATTGGTTTTATCTTTCAATGATTTGGAGTGATTCATGCTTTTATTACTTCACATTTGGACTATTACAATGCACTTCATGACCAGACTTGTTTTTTCACAGGGCCCAATAAAAGGGAACTTAGCCCTCAACAGAGTGTCTCTCCATTGGCTCCCCATTCACTTTAGAATTAATTTTAAGATTGTATTGTTTGTTTTATAAATCTTTAATGGTTTTTACCTCAATACATCTCTGATCTTTTAATAGTCTACAGCCTCTTGAGATCTTCAACGTCTGCAGAGCAGCTTCTTCTTGTTGTCCCAAGGGCCAGGCTAAAAAGTTGAGGTGATCTGACCTTCTCTGTTTTGGTCCCTAAATTATGGAAAGCACAATGTCCTCCGCCATACCTGCTTTTATACCTCATCTAATAACCTATTTTTATTCTTTGGCTTTTCTCTCAGCATTAGAGTTGTGTGTTTTTATGTGCTCTGTCTTCATGTTCATTTATCTTTCTAATCTTCTTTCATTTTAGATGTGTTTTTTTTTTTCTAAATGTCTTTATGAGCTTTATACGTCTTTTGTAGTTGTCATATATTGTTTGGTTTTAACTCTGCTTTACTGTTTTTCAGCACTTTGGTAAACTTCATTTACTTCACTGCACTGGGGTGTACCATCTCATACAGCTGTCCATTCTCCTGTGACGTCTGGCATGAATTATGCATTTTGGACTTGAGCACTAGATTTCTTTTTTGGACCATCTCCGTGAACCCCAAAGATGGTTGTGCTTAAAAATCCCTGTAGATCAGCAGTTACTGAAATACTCAGACCTCCAAGCCTGGCACAAACAACTATGCCAGGTTCAAAGTCATTAAATCTCCTTTCTTACTCATTCTGATGCTTTGTTCGAACCTCAGCAGATCACCTTGACCATCTCTACATGCCTAAATGCACTGATCTGCTGCCATGTGATTTGCATTGATGAGCATTTGAATTGGTGTACCTAAACCAGTGTTTCGGGGGTGTTATGCTTATTCTGAGAGTAAACTGCAATAATCAAAGTCCCCATCTAGGCAATAGATGACTAATGGTCCAACCACACCCTTAGCATATTCTACAGTCAGTTTCTACAACATTTTCCTTCATGCTTGATTTCATAATCACTGAACTAGAGAAAACAGGAAGGTTACAAATACTACATTGAAATGTTTTATGTCATAGTATTAGTGGCAGCTATCATGCATCTGCAACTTCATTGTTTCTAACAAATATATCTCTGGTCAAAGTATGGTGCATCTAAAGGGACAAAATAACTTCTGATCAATGTCATTTAATGTAGCTCTATGTTTTGGAGCTTATATGTGTCCTGATAATATAGAGGCTAAAGATCTCCAACAGCAGGCTCCCATTCTCAACACCACAGCTTTAAATGTGATGTGACACATCATGAAGTGATGTTTGCAACTCATACAGTGATTGTTCTCTGCTTTGACATCAGTGTAAAGTGATCCTCCACACTAATTTACTCAGATCATTGCCTTGTTTCAGCCTCAGAGGCCCAACAATGGAAACCATATTGCGTGTTAAACTTGAACATGCCTTTGCCGAATCAGTGACTCATTTCCAGGAAGGGAAGTTCTTGAATGAAAATTGCATCAGTGTGCTTGGTTCTCCCCAGACGCAGGCTTCACAGAGCATTCTCCTTGTTTTTTTGTGGTTTGTCTGAAGTGCCATCCAGTAATGTAAGAAATAAACAGCTGACCCGGTGACCTCGGCCTCGCCGTGATCTCCTCCACCTATAAATAAAAAATCTGTGTGCAGACGAGTGCCCAGCTCCCTCTGGCAACTGGGGCGATTTGTTCTGGGAGCTGTCAGGAAGAGTTACGGTCAACATCAACACAGACTCCTCCAGACCAGTTACCAACACAAACACACACATAGATACACACAAAGGTATTTCATAACCAGCTGTTTTACAGGTCAGCAAGCATGTGAACTGAGGTTAACTATAAAGGGAAACAAACTCAGAGCTCAGCATGGGTAATATATTCTAGGTTGTATGTTTGCCGTAAATACATTTGGTCCATTCTTATAAATACTAGAGGTCCCATTGTATAACTGCCACAAAGTTTATCTCCCAGTTTCTGCCTGATGCAGGTGTCATTTATATGCCATGCACCCACGCTGTCAAAATAGCAAATGTTCATAGGCTCCCGCTGGCATCCAAGGGTGTGTTTGTCTGAAATGAGGAGTGGTCAGGCACAGAGCTGCCGTGTTCCTAACTTGAAAACACAATAACTGGCTGTGATATAAACCTCCTCATACCTGGCATAAAGGCCAAAATCCATGGTGCAGAGTGTTTCTGCTTATTTGATGATGCATTAAGGTGCATTCACACCGGACACGACTGATGGGACCTGGGCGACCACTCTCCATGCAAAGTCAATGTACAGCCGCGATGGAGTGGGCCCAGCCCTCACACGATGCAATGGACCTGACATGGGCGGCTTGGTCACGCTACAGGGTCGCTTTGGACGCACAACCAGGTCACATCGTTCGGTTGCCAAAATTGAAAAATTTAACTTTTCAGGCAACATCGCGTGTGGCCAATCAGCGTCGTAGTTATGAGGGAACCCGAGCCCTGCTTGCCAGTCTGGCTGTTGCAGATGAGTGTGTGTGGGTGTCTATTTTTGCAGTGGATGTATGCATGGAAGGGTTTGTGGGAAGTACGAGGTGTGTCAGAAAAGTTCCAGGACTGGTGTCACAAAAGATTTATTTCACACCCGAACTTCAAACTAAGAGTTTTCCCCTTCAAAGTAATCCCCAGCATGTCTACAAAGAGATACTGCAGCGTTTGCTTTGTTCAGTGCACGAGAAGAGGCGAGAGTTGAGGCAGGACAAGTCGTGGCTGCTTCACCATGACAACGTGCCTACTCACAATGCCCTGAGCATCCGACAGTTCCTGGCCGAGAAGAACATCGCCGTGCTGGAGCAACCTCCCTACTCACCCGACCTGGCTTTTTTCCTCTTCCCCAAGCTCAAGGGGATCATCAAGGGGACCCGTTTTGAAGATGTGGACAACATCAAAAAGGCTGTGACGACGGAGCTGCGGAGGATCCCAGGAGAATCCTAACAGGAGTGCATGAAAATGTGGCAGAGAAGGTTGGGACAGTGCATTAGACTCCAGGGGGATTACTTCGAAGGAGAAAACTTGTAGTTTGTAATTTGGATTCTAAATAAATAGTTTGTGACACCAGTCCTGGAACTTTTCTGACACACCTCGTATATACTGTATGAGGGAAAAAAAGAAGGAGGGGGGATGAAGCATGTCAGTGGGAGGGTCGGTGAAAGACTGTCAGAACTCATTGGTCCTGTCCTTCCTCGATCTATTTATCAGCCTGAGGGAGATGAGCACCAACATGGCTCGAGGGGTCGAGGAAGATGGGACCGCAGAGAACTCCCTACTCGAGGTGCAGCAGACAGAAGGTGCTGAGGCAGCAGCAGGGCCATCTCAACCTTCAGCAGGGCCGTCAGCTGCAGTGTTTTATGGTTTGTCGATGAGTGAAAAGGATACAGTTGGAACTAGAAAAGCACTCCTAGAGCGCAGACCTCCGCCAAGCAGCTCCGTCGTACCGATCCACCAGGCTATTGATAGCCGTTGTGTTAGCAGAACTCCTCAGCTGGTACTGCAAGGGAAGCTGGGAAATGTAGTGACATAGGCTTGAAAAATGTTGACGTCAGTTTGCAAATAAACTATAATTCTCAAATTGACGTAAATGAATAGGATTCGCCATTATAAACTTCAGTGTTTTTTTGTCACCTCAATCTGGAACGGATCAGCACCAAAATGTAATGGCTTCTTCCTTGGACCAAACCACACCTCCGGGAAAATTTTTATGTAATTTGTACATCTAGTAGTTTTTGTGTAATCTTGCAAACAGCCAAACAGACCCTGGCAAAAACATATCCTCCTTGGCAGAAGTAATAATGTCAGCTAAACCTATTAAAACAAATATATGATACAGATTGATATAAATTAGTAGCTGTTTCTGCATACTTCCGGTTTTTAAAGCAGATAAAATCAGTGCTTTCACTTGTACTTGAGTCTTTGCTTCAGGAGACACTGTACAGCATTACATTTTACAGTCATCTGAGTTCTGCTTTTCTTCAAGTAATATCGTCAATTTACTGACTATTGATGCCTGTATTCTATCTTGTATAATATCTGTAGTGCTGGTACAAGTCTGTATTGTATACTGATTAATCTGTTGGTGTGACATAAATGTTACACAATATAAAAACTGTGCTCTGCTGCGTTAATAAGATGGATGAAGAATCTTCTCTGAATCAGCTTTGACATTGTCAGTCACAGACTTCACATTCATTAAACACCTCCTCCACACGCTTAATTTTCCCTCTCAGTTCTGATTATCTCGATAGGTCTTTAACATCTTTTTCATCATGTTACATCTGTTAAACTTAATATCCAGAGAACAATCTCATCACAATCATCTTTTTCTTCATCTCAAAACACAGTGATGCAAAGTAAAAAAAAAAAAACTTTACTGTTTGAAACAAGCATAGTTTTGAAGTGTAGAAGGTTTTGCACAACACCCCCAAGGATTTTCTAAATCTGAAGTGATTTTTATCTGATAGAGAGCCCACACATGAAAACAAAATTTCAGGCATTGAACAGTTTTGATCGTACTGTGTGTGGTGTGCTCCGATAATCTCAACACAGCGCACCACAGACATAACCATTCTGTCCCACCACTGATCTAGAATCTAGTCCTCAAAGACAGAAATCTGATCAAACGTGATCTAACAAAAACGAAGAAGAAGAAGCATAGCAACAACCATAAACGTGATGGTGGTCTTGGGACTATTTGATGGAAAATCGGGAACTAAATAAAAGACAAGACTGTGGAAAAATCCTGGAGACAACGTGAGCACGTGAGCTGGTCTTCCGTTTCTTAGGTCCACTGAACTTTATGTTTATGTTTCAGGTGCTTGTTTTTATTTTCTCCTGCTTCCTTGTTCCTCAGTCAGCTTGCTTCTTGATTGGCTACTTTCTTTTCCACGTCACAATTCACGGAGTCATGATTCGGGAGTCGTCGGCTTTCCCCACACACATGAAGATTTTTGGTTGTAAATATTGAACAAGTTTAATATTTACGATTGTTGGCCCCGACCCGCTTCTGAGCTGATTATCGGGACAAATTCACTCTTAACACACCCTCAGACCACAAAACAATCTTATAAGATAATCTTGTAAGACATAAGATAATCAGACATTTGCCGTCCTTGGTCAGGAAGGGGGAAAGTCGGGACAAAAACAGCCCAATAATCTTTATGTGTGTACCCCGCTTTAGTTCCACCGCTCTAGCAGCAGGGTCATAGTGCAACAATAGGCCTGATGGCAGGAACAATACCATCTTAACTGGCCGTGTGTCCAACCGATAGGCATCTCTGTTACTGCACTTAAATGGTTCACATCTTACATTTCAGAAAGACATTTCAGCATTTAAAGTGGTATCTACATGTCCTCCTCTGACCCCCTTCAATGTGGTGCTCCTCAAGGGTCTATTCTTGGGACTATCCCTTTTTCTGTTAACATGTTACCTCTGGGTGACTTGCTTCCTTCTCACTCAAACTCCTCCTACCACTAACCAGCCACACCAGATGGACCGTTCAGTATGTTTCACCAATCCATCAGGACAAAAGCAAATAGAAAGTAATAGGGGAGGGCAGAACCCTTCATAAGTAAATCCGGCAGGTGATTGGACCTCTTCCTGCTTTAAAGGACTCTGATTTGGCCTTCCTGTTTTGGGCTGCTCACGATTGTTGAAGTTTGGACATGTCGGCTGTGCCATTTCTCAAATAGTGCCTAATCGAAGTGGCTTGGTAGTAGGATATCAAGCAGATGTCAAACTGTTTGTAGCATGTGATGACTCTGCTTTATTTTTGTGGCTTGTTTTCTTCAACAATTCTTTTAATTATGCAGAGAATTTGGCACCATGTACAGCAATTATAGCATTAGCGTCTGTCAAGAGTTGCTCTGAACAGAGAGAGAACTGAGATGTGACACCGTGGCACACATTCAGGTTCATGCCATGTACCTCACACTACCTCATTAAAAAAATAGAACTTTGCCATTAAGTCCAGAGGTGATTGCGCATTTGCTGTAGCATTTTAATAAATTCTTTTTCAGATATTTTGTCAATACTGACTCGTGTTTCATTCAACTGATTGTTGTTTGAAAGGTGTATTTGTGAGTGCTCTTGAAGTTCACCTGTTGCTTGGATGCTTGTCTATTTGATTGTTTGCACGTATATGCATCAGTCTATTTGACTTTTTCTGTGAATTTATTGCTCTCTTTCCCAGTTGTTAAGCAATTTATTATTGTGTGTTTTAAAAAGTGCTATGTGAATGAAGTTTTATGATTACTCATTCATTATCTGACCAGCCCATTTGGCACCAACAACCATGCCACAGTAAAAGTTAATTAAATCACCTTTCTTCCTCGTTTTGATGCTCGGTTTTAACTTTATGAAGTCGTCTTGAACGCGTCTATATGCTGTAATGCATTGAGCTGCTGCCTTTTGATTGGCTGATTAGCTATTCCAGTTAATGAGCAGTTGAAATGTTGTACCCATTAAACTGTGCTGTGTGAAATTCACTGATTTCTCACATCTTTTCTGGACAGCTTCACCACCCTCTCAAACAAATGATGATTATCTGTGAGGAGGAGGTAACAGCGCTGTGTTTTAAGACAGGCCAGTTACATTTAGAGGACTTTGGAGGCTATAAAGGGTCACAAAACCAAATTATTCAACAAACCCAAAGTCTAATGAAGTTTGGAGGTTGTGTAAAATGTAAATAAAAACAGAAACCAATGATTTGCAAAACCTTCACAGCCTAGATTCACTTATATACTACAAAGACAAAATGTTTAATGTTCAAACTGATAAACTTCCTTATGTTTTTTGCAATAAAAACCTCACTCTGAATTTAATGTCTGCATCATGTCGCAAAAAAGATGAAAGATGGGCAACAATAGACTGGGAATAGTCCAACAGTTTAAGAACAGCATTTCTCAGCTCACTATAGAAAAGGAATTTAGGATTTCATCCTAACACAGGGTCTCCTGTGACTCAGCAGTACTGTAACACACTGTGAATTAATGGGAGGCACCTATATTATGGTGTTTCTAAATCAATGTAAATGTCTTATGGAGTCATGATGGGGAGAGGAGGGGGCAGAGACATCCTGTGCTGTTACAAATTAAGCTGCAGCTCTTCCATCTTTTAACGTCACCCTCCTGCATAAACAATGAAAGAACAACATGCCAGGCGAAAAAAAAGTAAAAATCAAGTCCCAAATGAACCCTCTGTGTTTTCATAATTTGACTACAGTCTGTTTTTTAGATAATTATTGGAAAAATAACAAAGTAAACTCTATTATGATGCACCAGTGTGGTTTGTTATTTTAATTTTATCCTCATTTTTTTCTTTTTTCAATATAAATTCAAAAAAGTTCATCTAATTTGTTTTGGTAGTAAGCACTTATTTTAGAGAAACCATGTGAGAAAACTGGATGAGAAAATCTTTCTTTCTAGGAACTGATAATTACTAACAGCCGTGACACGAGATTTGAAGCAGACGCTGAGTGTTTTGTCACATCTGTGTCCAAACTTTGTTTTGGACACTTTTCCAAAAATGCATGAGGAGCAATTATAAACAGATATTTAAATTATGCTTTTTTTCTTTAAATCTATCTGTTGTCAAACAATTTAATCTTGGCAAAAAAACCTAAATTCAATGTAAATGTAGAACACTTAATAAGTTGTTGAACATGGGGGAAATTTGTGTGAATTAAATGTGTTCATAACTGATTTACTGTTGGTCTCATGAGTGTAACAGAGAGCACAGCACACACCAATGTCATGTCCTGGATGTATTGGAGACTTTAGTGGATTAAATCATATAAACAGATCTTGTAGCATCACATTAAATATATGTTACACTCCTACTGCTGACAAAAAGAGATAAAACAAGCAGTTCTCACCTCCAACACTTATTTTTCTTCCTGACATACATTTGGCACCACAGCAGAGTCTGAAAACCACACAGAGCAACTGTTAGCAGAGCTCACCAGCATAAAACTGACTAACAGGGGGAAAGACTGTGAGCCCTTTGGTGTGATGAAAAGCTACTTTAAAGTGAGCTAACATACATAAATGTTTCCAAACAAGATCAAAACTAAAGCAGTATGGTTTGTCACTTTATTAGGTACAGCTTGCTGTTACAGGGTTAGGTGTTTTGATATGGCTAGTTTGGTTTTATTTTGTATGGTTTTCTTGTATTTTCTTCTTTGAGACCTCTTGTGTTTCCTGCTTTACTGTCATGTCCCTGTTCTTGGTTTTAGTTAAGTTACCCATTTGTGTTCAGGTTTTGTATCACGTGTTTCCTGTTTTATTTTGAAATCCTTGTGGTCCTTGTGGTGTTTTCCTGCCCTCCCTTCTGTGTGTCTCTGATGATGATTTCCTCCACCTGTGTGATTGTCTCACCTGTGCTTGATGTTTCCCAGTGTGTTTAGTCTCTGGGTGCGTTCGAATAGTCTTTTTTGTTAGGGAACCTTCCTTACTGAAGAAATGACCCAGATGCACTTCAGGGTCGTCCACGCTAAGGGCTGTCCAAAAGTTAAGGAAAGAGGGTCGGTGCTTCCTTCATTATCTCCTTTAGCTTAGGAAACACTGGACCAGCCCCATAATGCCTTGCGGCGGGTGACGTATATAAAAACGGCACCCGGCTATTGTTTACTGAAACTTATGAAGGAGAAAGGACGAGTTTTGTGGGACTATGAAGATATGTATATAATACTGAGTAAACGTTTTTGACGTTTTTTATAGAGAAAGACATATGCTTCAAAGTAAGTGCTTTCAGAGATATTAACACTTTAAAGCATTTCTTTTTCTCCATAACTGCCTACAATGTGGATGAATATTAAACATACAACCGTGGTACTTGTTTCCTATTAAAATATTATATATTAATTACCACATTTACATCTATCTTAATTTATGAAGTAAATGATGCCAATAATAAGACAGAACAATGGGGTCTCTAATAACGTTCATTAAAAAACAATCAAATGGGGCATTTTACAGTATTCAAATATAATGACAAATTTAAAGAACGTTCACAATGATATATGTGAGTGAAACAGGGAGAGTAGTGCTTCTGAAACATTCTGGTGTATTATCAGACTTCAGGTTTTCAGTGCCTGTCAAAGATGTCAACATTTATAGATGCTCTCACCTAACCTCACAGCTGTGAGCAGAAAACACACACTGCAAGACCAAAGGACAAAACACCTGTCACAGGTAAATCCTCTATTAATGGATTGTTAATGTTAACAGGTGAAGACAGAAAACAACAATGTGAGGTAAAGCAGATGACAAAGACGCTTCTTGTAGTTCATTTTCAGAACATTGTAGTTCGTCATGGCTTACCTACGTCACAAGAAATCCTTGTTGCATAAATATGACACCAAAGTGAAAGTGCAGTCGAATTCCTCTTTAACCGCAGTTCTCTTTTCCTTTCCTCTTATTCCCTCCTTTCCTTGACCCTGTGATGTTTTCCGTTGGGATTAAGGGAAAGTGGATAGGAAAGGACTTAGGAAGGACTTTTCGAACGCACCCTCTGTGTTCCCCTTTCTCTGCGTTGGGTCATTCGTCTTCCCACTCTCACTCCCTGTGGATGTCTTCAGTGTCTGTGTGTCTCCTCCAGTGTTCCTCCAGTTTGTAGGTAGTTTCTGTTTTTTGTTGAACCTTTTTGTTGAGAGTTTTGGATTTGCCTTTTTGAGTTTTAGCCCCAGTGTCTTTTCTTAGTTTCAGTCAACTTTTCTTTGTTACTTTTTCTAAGTTTTGTTTTATGTTTGGACATCCTTGTTTTGGACTGTTTTTTGATTTTTGATCTCTTTTTGTTAGTTTTAAAATAAAGCTTTTTGTGTCGAATCTGCTCCTGGGTCCTAATCCTTGTTTTTTGTTAGTTTACCTTGTGTTCATCCCTTGAAATTAGGCCTTGTTTTGCTTCAGAACTGCCTTAAATCTTTATGACAGATTCAACAAGGTGCGAGAAACATTCCTTAAAGCAGGGGTAGCAAGCAGGTCGCCTGCAAGCACCTGGTAACCCGTAGGGAGCCTTTGAGGTGCCCACCGGGACTCCCCGAAAATAGCACGGTAACACCATGGAGCTTGAAATAAATAGTCATTTTTCATTTTGAATTTCATGTTTTACAAATAAATCATGCTTACAGCAATACAGAAAACAGCAAATGTAATGTATGTCACATTTTAAAACTGTCTATTTTCTTTTCAACTTTAACCTCCAGGGGGTCAAAGTTTATGTTTTTCGTGCTGTGCTGATCCCATGCCTCTAGCACCACTGGTGCAAGCTAGAGCCTTTACAGACTGTTGTACATATCAGTTAAGTTTAGCAGATAAATTATTAAAAACGTATGTAAGTAAAATGTTGTCATATCATTTATAATCAATAATAATAATTATTGTGAGAAATCCTTAACAGTCAAAGGTAAACATACAGGTCTTATGTAACCAATGCATAGTATGAAATATTTTACAGTATATAACTATAAAAATGTACAGTATTCAGCAACATAAAATCAAATTAGTAGCCCCCATAATACTCCTCACCTTTATGGTAGCTCTCTGGCTCACAAAGGTTGGTGACCCTGCCTTAATTTTTTAATCCACATCAACATGCTACCATCACGCAGTTGCAGCAGATCCATGATGTGAATCTCTAATTCCATCACATCTCAAAGATGACCTATTAGATTGAGATCTGGTAGCTGTAGAGGTCACTGACTGACAGTGAGCTCGTCATCATGTCAGAGAAACCAGTTTGAGATCAGTTTGTGATATGAGGCGCTGTCCTGCTGAGAGTAGCCATCAGAGGATGGGTACACTGTGGTGATTTAAGGATGAACGGTCACTCAGGTAGGCTGTGGTGCTAAAATGATGCTCAGTTGGCACAGAGGAGCCCAAAGTGCGCAAAGTAAGTAAGTAAGTAAGTTATCCTGAACAGCTGATAAAAGCAGGATGGATCCATGCTTTCACATTTTATGTCAACTTGTGACCCTGCCATCTGAACGTTGCAGCAGATATTGAGTCTCACCAGACCAGACAACATTTTTCCAATCTTCATTTGTCTTTTTAATGATTTGGTGAGCCTGTGCAAATTGTGGCCTCTGAGCTGACTTGAGTGGCACCTGGTGTGGTCCTCTGCTTTCCGTAGCCCACCTGCTTTAGGATTCAACATGCTGTACTGTCAGAAATGGTCTTCTGCACACCTTGGTTGTAACACACACCTAGCCTCTGCCTTTCTATCATCTTGAACCGCTCTAGCCATTCTCCTTTGACCTTTTCCTATTGATCTGCTGCTCACTGGATACTCTATTTTTTTTCTTAAATAGAGATTCTTAAATCATCTTTCTTGCCTGAATTATTGGCCAGGACATCCCCTTCACCCCTTATCTGTATATTTTTGGAGACCCCACTGCTCTGGGAAAGTTGACTCCACCACTTGCGTGCTGGACTCAGACCACCCTTACGCTAGGGAGGAAAATTCTAGTGAGGGAGTGTGCCTGCTCCATCCTATTGGTTTGCATCTCTAGGCCACCTGGCTGCCTTGGAACGGCTATCCTATAGACTCTTGGATAGGGTGGAGGACTATAATTCAAAATGGGGGCATTACCACTCTTCCTTAACATCCTATGATGTTACCAGCTCATGTAATAATCAATCGAGAACTACATATTGTTATATTAACTGAAAAACATTGTAGAGTAGCCTTTTTTGTGAAAGAAGAAGCATTTTAAGCTGTCTGTGTATCACTGTTAAGTTGTAGTCGAGATATCCCCCTCTTGTATACTTTTAGTTATATTATTCATGCCTTAATATGTCATGTTTTATTTTTGATTATTTGTTTTTGTTGATTTGGGGTTTTTTTTTGTGTGTGTTGGTATGTTGCAGTGTGTTATCAAGCCTCTTGGTCTTGTCAATTCAAAAATTAATAAACTATGAATCATTCAAAAAAAGAAAAATCACCTTTCTTACCCAAGTTTGAACTCCAGAAGGTCATGTTGATCATGCCTATGTCCCGAAATGTATTATATTGCTGTGATTGCATGTGATTGGACATTTGAACTGGTGTACCTAATAAAGTGACCAGAGAGTGTGGTTTATGTTAATGCTGATAAAAGAGTAGTAATTATTTTTGTCAGGCTTAATGCTCAGTTAAAAGATATCTCCTGCCATGGTGTAACCCTTAATGATGGTGACCAACCAAGCTGTTTAAAAAGAAAGAGCATTTGTGAATGCCTGGCTGTTTTATTAAAGTGTTATTAGTGTTATTGAATAAATGCCTGACAAGCAGATTAAAACATTTTAATTGACTTTTCACAAAGAAATATTATCAAGGACAGCATGATGCAATTTTGTTTCGTTACTGTTTTACTCTGCTGCATGTGGAGCGTCTGAATGTGGGGAATATTTTGTTGCACTTAAAAATGCCCTTTCTTTACCAAATCATGATTTTTTTTTCTTTACACTACCTTGAACTAAAGAGATATGAAACCCTGAACTTCTGCAATCAGAAAAAAGGGACATCTCAGTCAACAGGCAAACTGGGTGTACTTGAAGGGTGATATTTTTTAATAATTTAAATCTTTGCAATCATCATGCAAACAATGAAACAGTAAAGCCACTCTGCAGAGTAAGATAAGAGTATCTAAACAAGATAAGTAAGGCAAAACAGCTGCAAATGCTGATCCCTCTAACACAGAAACCATTTCTTAGAATATACATATTTTAGTTGAATGGTGATAAATGATGCTATCTTGATCATTTTTTTCTGGAAAGAAATGAAAAATGGTTTTCTCAGTACCAGTTTTATAAACTGATATTATTCTTGTAGAAATCAAACAATGTTGAAATCTGTTGACTCCATAACATTAAAAACAGAAGTCCTGGACTAACTATTATCCGTCTATTATCTGTTTCACTTGTTCATTTAAAAGTGGCGGGAGGCTGGAGCCTATCCCAGCTGACACCAGGTGAAAGGCTGGTCACCAGCAGATCACAGGGCTGACATGTAGAGACAGACAATATACACCAATGCACCGAATCCAGTCCAGTTATCACCACAGTATCACAACTAGATGAGTTGATACTGTGAGTGTTTGCAGAGGGTCACTCTACAAGGACCTGTGTGAATTCACACTGCTTCATCTTTAAGGGACGTTGTGTCGTCTTCTCTAGAACAGTGTTAATTTTGTCGACTAATTATTTTCGTCATACGCACGTGGACAAAATTGTTTGGACCTTTCTGTTAAAAGAAAGAAAAACCCACAACGGTCACTGAAATAACCTGAAACTGACAAAACTAAATAAAAACGTACTGAAAATCAACAAATGAAAATCAGACATTGCTTCTGAATTGTGGTTCAACAGAATCATTAAAAAAACAAAATAATGAAACTGGCCTGGACAAAAATGTTGCTACCCTTAACTTAATATTTTGTTGCACAACCTTTTGAGGCAATCTCTGCAATCAAGCAATTTCTTTAACTCTCAGTGAGACTTCTGCACCTGTCCACAGATATTTCGGCCCACTCCTCATGATCAAACTGCTCCAGCTGTCTCAGGTTTGAAGGGTGTCTTCTCCAGACTGCATGTTTCAGCTCCTTCCTCAAATGTTCAATAGGATTTAGATCAGGGCTCATAGAAGGCCGCTTCAGAATAGTCCAGTGTTTTGTTCCGAGCCATTCTTGGGTGTTTTTAGCTGTGTGTTTTGGGTCATTATCCTGTTGGAGGACCCATGACCTGTGACTGAGACCAAGCTTTCTGACACTGGGCAGCACATTTGGCTCCAGAATGCCTTGATAGTCTTGAGATTTCATTGTACCCTGCACAGATTCAAGACACCCTGTGCCAGATGCAGCAAAGCAGCCCCAGAACATAACTGAGCCTCCTCCATGTTTCACAGTAGGTACGGTGCTCTTTTCTTTGTATGCTTCATTTTTGTGTCTGTGAACATAGAACTGATGTGACTTGCCAAAAAGCTCCAGTTTTGTCTCATCTGTCCAAAGGACATTATCCCAGAAGCTTTGTGGCTTGTCAATATGCATTTTGACAAAATTCCAGTCTCGCTTTTTTATGATTTTCTTTCAACAGTGGTGTCCTCCATTAAGTCCACTTTGGCTAAAACAGTGACGGATGGTGTGATCTGATACTGATGTACCTTGACCTTGGAGTTCACCTCTAATCTCTTTGGAAGTTGTTCTGGGCTCTTTGGTTACCATTCGTATTATCCGTCTCTTCAATTTGTAATCAATTTTCCTCTTGCAGCCACGTCCAGGGAGGTTGGCTACAGTCCTGTGGACCTTAAACTTCTGAATAATATGTGCAGCTGTAGTCACAGGAACATCAAGCTGCTTGGAGATGGTCTTATAGCCTTTACCTTTAACATGCTTGTCTATAATTTTCTTTCTAATCTCCCGAGACAACTCTCTCCTTAGCTTTCTGTGGTCCATGTTCAGTGTGGTACACACCATGATACCAAACAGCACAGTGACTACTTTTCACCCTTTAAATAGGCAGACTGACTGATTACAAGCTTGAAGACACCTGTGATGCTAATTACAGGACACACCTTAGTTTAACATGTCCCTATGGTCAAATCATTTTCAATCTTTTCTAGGGGAACCATCATTTTTGTCCAGGCCAGTTTCATTATTTTTGTTTTTTTTAAAATGATTCTGTTGAACCACAATTCAAAAGCAATGTCTGATTTTCATTAGTTAATTTTCATTAAATTTTTATTTATTATTACTTTTTTCAGTTTCAAGTTATTTCAGTGACCATTGTGGGTTTTTCTTTCTTTTTAACAGAAGGGTCCAAACAATTTTGTTCACGTGTGTAGTGTTCGAGAACAACCTTTTTTCCCCTCACGAAAACTAGACTATAACTAAAAAAAAAAAAAACAAGTGTACATTGACAAAAACTAAATTAACTGACATTTTCCTCAACAAATAAAAACTAGACTGAAATGTCTGACAGAGACCTAATCCAATCAGACCTAATTTGGTCATGTAGTAGGTAAAGACAAGTTAGGAATATATCCAATCACAGCTACTTTGGTTGTGTGGAAAGGTTGGATGAGTTAAGAGGGACATCCAGTCGCAACTGCCTTGGCTTCATGGTGGCAGGATCCAAGTGTAAAACATGACTTCAGAAATTCAAGAAACATAAAAAATGCCTTACACTTTACAATTCATATTTTAGTCAACTAAATTCACAGTAGATTTTTCACTGACTAAAACGTTGTGAAATTTCATCAACTAGTTAGATGACTGAATCATGACTAAAACTAAAAGATATTTCAGGCAAAAGACTAAAACTAAAGCTAAATTAAAAAGTGCTGTCAAAATTTACACTGCTATTGAAAGACCCTACGCCTCACTTTTCACTTCCGCCTACAGGTTTTGGTTTCTATCGACAGTGAGAGTGATTTACTTGATACAGGTGCAATTCTACTCCATGTGTGATTAAACAGGAAGTCTAAGGGCTTAAAGGTCAGCCATAACTGATAATAAATACACCATAGACTGCAGACTATGAATGGTGTATCCCATTGTACACATTTTCTTCCCTGGCTTCAAGTCGTGATTGGTTGTTAAAACACGACATGCCTGGCTTTCTACAACCAAATGCAGGTGGTCTGACGAACAGAATCACGGCTTCAACACTCTAAAACTGTCTTGTGTTGTGAATCTTTGGTCTGAAATGGACTGCAGAGTCACCAAATGACCTAATAAGCACGATATTTGTCTGTGAGAGAGAGAAACCAGAGTATCCAGACAGGGAAAAACATGCAAACTCCACACTGGAAGGCCCGGGGAATAACACAAGCATCCTTTTTGCTGTGAGGCATGAGCATTTCCGGCAGCCTCCTTGAATACCAATATCATGTACATCTGTCAATTTGTCATTTAAAATTACACGTAACTCTTGCACACTGCTCAAACTACACAAAACACTGGTATCATTTCTATACTTTGTCATTGTCAACATCTACACTTTTAAATGTAAAGTCTACAGAGATCCACCACCAAAGGACTCTTAACCAGATGATGGGTACAGGACAAAGACTGTGGAAAGAGACAGAGTGACCCACAGTCACCTTAGCCTGCCTTCATCATGTCCAATTGTTTTAAAATCAGGTCTCTAGCTCTCTCGCTAACCAATTTGACTAATTTCCATCAGCTGGCATCTCTGTAATTGAGACAGAAAACAAAGATGTCCTCTATCCTGATGACTTGGTGTTGTTATCTCCAACTAAAGAAGACCTACACTTGCAGCTGAACCTCCATTGTCAGTTCAGTCAGACCTAAGCCCTGGACGTAAACCCAGAGAGAACCAGGGTTATTATATTTTAGAAACAACCTGGGAGAAAAGAAAACATGAAGAGTTTTATTCCGACACCTCTAAACTAAAACACACTAAAAATTACACATTTCTTGATCTGACCATCAGCTCCGCAGGAAACTTCAAAATGGCTGTGAATGAGCTGAGAGATGAATCAAAAAGGGCTTTTTATGCAATTAGACAAAACTCTAAATCTGACATTTCAATTCCAATCCGGCTCAAAATTTTTCAATTTGTATTAGAACCAATTATTCTGTCTGGCGGTGAAATCCGAGGACCAAAATTAAATCAAGACTCTGACAAACGGGACAAAACAATGACTAAATCCTTGAACACCAAGTTCTGTAAGACCCTCTTACATGAGCTGATGAGAGAAGTCCCTTAAACCGCTGGTCCCAAGGCTTTCTCCCAAATCACATAAACCTGATCCAGGACCCCAACACTCCTAAAATTAGATTAAATCAAGTTACTTACCAACAGAGATAAATTTATGTGAAATAATGGTAAGAAGCAACTGGAGAGCAAAGTTAATCAAGATGTTACCTGGCCTGAAACAGAGAATACAAACTGGCAGATTCCCTGAGCTCTGTAAAAGATCCTTCATTGGTAATAATCCTGACGAGGTACAGACTCAGTGACCACGGGTTAGCTATAGAGATGGGTTGTCACAAAAAGAGCTGGCTCCCTGAGGACAGACTCTGCCCAACAGAGAGAGACTGAGCTCCACGTCCTCACATCCTGCCTTAAAGATCAGGCTGTGAGAGAGTAATATTATCCACAAATAAGGCACCCATAAAACACCCACACACCATAAAACACCAACAGTTTGAGTATACTAGCAATACTCAAAAAAATCACATATTTACAGAGAGAGTCAAAGCTGTGAGATTATAGCAGCAAAATATATCAAAGTGTGTGAGGATGTGAGGATAACCAAACACATAAACATCACACATATTTCTTTACATTTTTATATCAGCTGATTTTTTCATATATATTTAATCATAGAACTTATTTTTATCTCCATTTTTTACCTTTACTGTCACAATCCTGCTCATTTTATCACTTCGATGAACAATTTACCTTGTATTGTAAATAGAATCTTTATTTTATTTTATATATACATATATAAACAGGAGAAGAAATTCTTTAGAAAGAGATTCAGTGAGCTGAAAGAGAAGGGACAAACCTCTGTGGAAACTGAGGAGTGGGAGGGATCTGGAGTTACGTGCTGTTGTATGTGTGTAAACTGCAAGTCCATGCCCATTAACCCTCCTGTTGATAGGTCTGAATCAGAGAGAAGCATAGCCCTACCTGTTATCTAATGGGCACAGGCAGAAGAACACATGGTCATTTGCTGCATCTTAAAATAGTGCCAAGCACAGAGACTTCTTGGAAGAAAAATAAAGCTCTATCATTTTTCATCTCACTGTACATTCAACTCAACATAGTTCTGTTAGTTACTGTAAGAAGTAAAACTCACACAATTACCCGAAACACTGTACCCATCAAAACCAGTGTCCCTTACTGGTGGTCTCAGCTCAATTTTCTAAGGCCCCGTTACACGACAACAAAAACGACCCAAAACAGTTTTCATTTCACGAGAATGGTGCCCAGAGTGTCTGAATCCGCAAACTTTTGAAACCAGGGTCCAGAGTAAAAAGTTTTGAAAATGTTTTCGGATCAGTGTAAACAGGATGCGCATGCGCAGTACTCTTTCAGATGAAGGTTGCGCGTGCATCCCAGGAACAACAACAACAACAACAGCTTCAGCCGTCTACCCAACAACATGTGTGCTGCTTACCGTGTTTGTTATCCAGACAAAAATATCCAGACACATTTGTTGTCCAGACAAGAAACTCCTGCATCTTCATGTGTCCACTCGCCATTGCTGTTAGTGAAAAGTTTGTCTTCACCAGAAAGTGTACGCGTGTTGTAACACTGCTTTTTCACTACAAGCCTACATTGCCAGCTTCTGGCCTGGCATGCAAGCTACAGCGTTTTCAGTTGTTCTCCTGTCTCAAAGGAAAGGAAAAACCTTACTGTTTCTGGTGACAACGTTGTCGTGTAAATGGGGCCTAACAGGATCAGCAATGCTGGGAGCCTTTCAGCCACTGACAATTACTAAGTACCTGATTCAAGATTGAATATTTCTTTATTGTCATTCAAACTTTATACCAACAGTACACAGTAGAACAAAATTACGCTGCACCTGGCTCAAGACGCTACGACCCAACTTCAAAAATACTGAAGTATCCCTTTAAGAAAGGGTATGGTGGACTGAGGAGACACAAGCATGATCTTGGCTAACCATACCAAACTGTACTAAACTGTACTGAACCATAGCAGATCTTGTAGTGGAAATGTACCTTTACCAAAAAGAAGTAAACTTCAAGTTTACCTTTCCAAGTGTACTTAAGTGGAGTTTGAGTAGACTTTATCAAGTATACTTTACTGTACCAAGTATACTTATATTTATCTACTAGTAGTGTACTTACAAGTGTACTAGTTAGTATACTTACAAAGTATACTTATATACTAAAAGTATCCTGATTTGGCCCACTTTTGAGTATACTCAAGTAAACGTTAAGGTTACTTGAGTATTAATGAAGTATATATGAGTATACTTAAATTATACTATTACCTGTACTTGAATGGTACTATTCCTTTACTTAAAGGAAACCATTCATATACTCATCAGTGTACTTGAAGTACACTATTGCTTTACTTACATTGCACTTTTGTAAACTTAAAAGTGCACTACTGTTTTACCTGCAATGTACTTGAAATATACTTTTCTTATACTTGATGTATACTACGACCATACTTTAATTAAACTGTTTTCATACTTGAAGCATACCATTTATATACTCAAAATATACTATGCCTGTTTACTTACAATGCACTTGAATTGCGCTATTCTTATACTAGCAGTAAATACTGCTATAGTAATTATAGTACACTACTCCTTTACTTACAATTTCCTTGAATGCAGAGTACTCATATACTATATACTATAGTATATATACTATATATATACTATATACTATATACTCATATACTGCAAATTAACATCTTAATACTAGTCCACAAGTCTGATTGTTTACCTTTTAAGATATCCAAATGCAGATGTCAAACCTTCATACATAATTACCATTAATTTGTATATATCATATATATTTATTATTATATAATACCGTATCTCTATCGTAACACATCTATACAAGGATAATTATATATCATATTCACATCTCTATAATCTTATATTCTATTCTATTATATATTTTATTATACTCTAGCACTCTATTATATAATAACATACTATTTTATCACATATACATACATAGTCATATATTATATTTCTGTCTGTATTATAATACTAAGTCTATATTATGTTACTATTATAACATTCAAAAAGAATAATAAATAATATACAGCCTTCATTATGGGTATAGGGCCCTTCAAGCCTGGGTCAAGAGGTCCAACAGAGAACCAGACCAGATAAATATGAATGATTAGGCAGGAAAACACTCTTTCACCCCACTGAGACCTTGGACCATTATCTAAACTGATTATCTTTTCAAGTCAAGTTTAACAGTACAGATAAAAATAACTGCCAAAGCATGTATAAATGCGGGAACACACACTTCTGCCATCATAATGACAGGTCTTACAACGTACCAGCCAGTCCTACATCGACACTGATGCTCATTTCTGGGGTAGAGAGTAATTTCATTAATGTTGTTGAGAAGACTGGGAATGTTTGTGCGATCAGGCCAAATGGTCCAGAAGAAATGTGTTTTGGTTGAAGTTGATCATTTTTATGTTGCCAAATGTACATGAACGTGACTAGATTGTGATGATTTATGTGCATTTTCATGTTCTTAAATTGTAAAGCGCCTTGGCACAATGTTGTTGTTTTTAAATGTGTTTTATAAAGAAAGAGGTATGGTACTTTAAGTATGAGTTGAAGTGTGATTTGAGCATTGTGTACTTCCAAACCTTGTGTGTGGCAACCTTGAGCCTATAAACAGTACGTATGTAAATATAGTAGTATTTAAGTGTAAATGTAGCAAAGTATAAGCAGTACACTACAGGTTCACTCACAGTGTATGTTTTATGGCAACTACCTCAAAGCAGCCAATGTGAGAAATAGCTATACAACAAGCCAGCTACAATACAGTAAAATAACACTCCATGTTGCATGGAGCAGGTACAACATTTTTATATACTTGTACTAAGTTTTAACTACTATTGGATATAGGCTAATATACTTAAACTTAAAGTATATCAAGTATGTTATACTTAGAGTATACTTAAACTTTGTCTGTGTACTCGTCAGTATAAACTAAGTATACTTTTGTTAAGTATATTCCTGATAGTACATTCAAAGAAATCTGAAAAGTATACTTACCTAATTATTAGATCACAGAAAGTACACTTAGTTCATAAAAGGTATACTTATAAGTATACTTGAGTATATTACTTTTTGGTAAGGGTAGCTCTGGTATTGAAACAGAAGGACAGTACTGATAGTTTATTGAGGTACCTGTTCCAACATTTGACACCAACAATTTACCTAAGAATAAAAAATCTGAACTGGGCTGCTTAGTGAAAAGCACCCACTTCTGTCCAGCATGTATACTCCAGGATATGGAGACCATTTAAGGGTTGAAAGATGTCCTAAACCATTCAGGAAAGATTGTGAGACATTATGAAAAACACCTCATAGTAGTGAATGTTTTACTTCGTGTTTTATCAAAGTCATAAAACATGAAAACATAAAAACACGTTGCTTTGCTTTGTACAGTAAGTGCTCACTTCATGCTCTTGTCGAGTTTAGGAAATGCGTGAACTTGGCTTGTCTCCAAATCTACGTCCATGACCTCAGATAAGTTGAAAGAACAGCTCGTGAAGTGAACACGCCCTGAAAGAAAAGGCAGTGTGCCGCACATGCTGAGCGTGTTAACAGTTGACAAACACGCAGACAGAGAGAGAGCTGCAGGTTCACTTCAGGCCAAAGGTTTACCATAGAAGAGGAAGAAGAAGAAGAGGACGAAGAGCAGAGGAGTGTTTGGGCTGATAGTCCTGACAGCTGCTTAGACAGTTGACCTTTTCTTTCTGTGTCATCATGAATCTTCTCTCCACTGCCAAATCCAAATATTTCTCTCTGCAGGATCTCTGCTCCCCTCAGCTCTCATGCATGTGTTTTTCTTTTTACACAGCTCCCTGGTCTCACTGTTCAAACAAAGAAGAATTACAGACACTCTCACTCTCTGTCTGCAACAGTTTGCGGTTTAATCTGATTGGTGCTTAAAGTTTAGGTAATAGGGAAATTATGTAACATGAACACTGCTGTCTACTGCCACCATCTAGTGGTCAAATCCAGGAACTGCACTCTTGGGTCATACTGAGTTCAGGGTGTGTTTGTTAAGTCTTTTCTGCTTTTTTCAGTACATTTTTAAAGGATCACTTTTTTTGTTGTTGTTTGTTTTAAAACTAGTCTTCAATTTACAATCACTTATTTTAATCTCAATCTTTATCTGCATGATGCCAGTTCAGACCAAGACACTTACAGGGATAGTTATTTATTTATCTGAACAGGGTTGTACGAGGTCAATCCATCCATCCATCCATCCATGGGTGCTGTAAAGGGAAGAAAAGTCAGGACAATTCCAAGGGCTCATGACTAACAGGGCTCTAAAATATCATGACATTAGTCATTTATTTATTTTTTAAAATTCTAAATGTATCCTTGTATGCAGATTTTTCACATAAAGGCAGCAAAATTCCCTGTTTTTTGTTTTTCTTTTGTTTTTCATTAAAAAAACACCATTAAGGCCACCTTTGTACTGCCAACATTTTTTAAATGGTAAATGAATTTGAGGTTATAAAGTGCTTTTCTGGCCTCTTTTGACTACTCAAAGCAGCTCTACACCACAGGTCACACCACAGTCTTTCACACCCATTTGCTCTCACACTCATTCACTGAGGCTGTTACATAACTTTAATTGGACCAAAAGCCAGAGAGATGATTTAATTACACACTTTTATTTTTTTATTGATGTAAACTGCCTTATAGTTTATGTGTTTTACTGTAAAGCTTTTGTTGTGGACAGAGTGTTACTGGATTGTGTTTCAAACCAAGGACAAAAAGATGGGAGTGATTTATGGAAAGGGGCCAAACCTTGTCCATGTCACATTGGTCAAGGACAACAGTACCTGCAAATGGGGCAAGCAGACATGACTGCAAGGCTATCAGCACCTGTAAAATGTGCTATACTTACTTAAACCTATAAAGTGTTTTGCATAAAGGAGTTGTTAAACCAACTATTCTTAGTTATGTTGTATTAAGGGGGCCCACATTCATATATTCCCATGGGGCCCACAACTTCTGGTGGCACTCCTGCATTCATCCATCCATCCATTATCTGTACTGTTTATCCCTTTCAGGGCTGTGAGGAACTTGAGCCCATCCCAGCTGACATTAGTCTAGAGGTCCAAGCACAACGGTCTCCAGTAAATCACAGGGTGGATGTGTAGAGACAGAAAACATTCATCCACACACACCCACACACCCTGAGGCCTGTCATATATGCTGACCTTGCTGTAGAAGCGCCTTTCTAATTATTTGATGCTAAACCACTTTTGCCATACACAAAAATAAAAAAGATAAATATATAAATCTTAGTCCAAAACCAAAATAAAGCTAGTTGGATGGCTATTTTGTTTCTTGGATGCCACAACCCTGTGTCTGATCCACATTTAATCTTTAATTTAATGTGAATTCTGCTTTTTTAAGTATTGGAATGAATTCAGTATGCAGCTTTATCATTTAAAGTGTGTTTCTTTGGCTTAAATGTCATATTTTATTTTATTAGTAAAAGCATTCATATCTTTACAAGTCTTCTTGAATTTATTGTTTTCTTTAACTTTAGCTATTGTGTTGTGCATTAGTCACCAAATCCATCTTAGCATCCTTCCTATTATTATTATAACTGTTACAGTGGAATACTACTGAGTAAATGGGCCTCTGCTGAGTGTTTACTTGCTCAGTAGTTGTAAGAAATACATTAAAATGATCATTATTACTTTTAATCTTTAGTCAATCACTTTTCTACATCCTTAAAAAGCACTTAAAGCAACAATTGAATTTGGATGAAATGTGCAATATCTAAAAAAAATTGACTGACTGATTGATTGGCTCTGGATTGGTCCACTGACCAACTAATTAGAAAGCCCCCTCTCTACAGTCAGACAAGCTTTTGTATAAGCAGAGTCTTTTAAACAAACTGTGGCTTAGATTTCTAACTTCAACATGGAAAATCATAAAGAAGCCCTTGAAGATAAGGGAAAACATTTAACACTGAAGTTATTTGTTGTTGTATTAATTTTTTTAAGTGTTGACAGAAATGTTAGACGAAATCACAGATATCAGCAATATTTTAAACGATTCATGTTTAAAACTTTGTGTTTTTCACACACCAAACTGTCTCTTTGTTTTCATTCTCTCACAAAGGCCAAGCTTCAAAAAAGAATTCAATCACTCAAATGTTTTTTTTATTTAGTTTTTTTTTTTTAGTTATTTTCATTTTTTTCAAATGAAACAAAGCGATAACAGATTTTGGTCAACTTCCAAATGGTTATCATGGAGGGTGGGGTGTGATTAAGGATCACTTCCTGTAAAGGGTTTGACAAAGGGCCGATTGAGGTGCATCAGAGTTACTCAGAACTCAGTATGTGAACATACCCTGGCAGTCATCTTAATTATACGAGGACTGATTGATAAGTTGTGAGCCTCATATTTAAGTGTTTGACTTTTGGCAGACATATTGCATTATTTTTCAACATAATCCCCTTCAGTATCTTTACACTTTTGCCAGCGATGTTTAAGGGCCTCAGTGCCACTTTTAAAGAAGTCCTTTTCTTGACCGTTCAGAAAGTCCTCCACTGCATGTATGACGTCATCATCTGACCCAAAGTGGGTACAGGAAATGGCGTTTTTCAACTTTGGAAATAGATGAAAGTCTGATGGAGCGAGATCAGGTGAATGAGGCGGATGCTCAATCAATTCAAAGCCACAATCTTTAATGGCAGCCATGGCAATGACAGACTTGTGAACAGGGGCATTTTGTTCATTTTGCAAAAGTCACTTGCCTTGTTTACTTTAGAGTGCTACCTCTTCGACATAAACTGACCAAATGACACCAGTGTTTGGGTACACAGCCTTAAATAGTCAGGGAATAGTAGAGCTGAAAAAGGACATCTCTGCTTATCTTCTTCAATACAAGGCTCACAACTTATCAATCAGCCCTCGCAGAATATTTGAACCCAAGTAAGAGCAAAATATGACCCCTTTGGATATCATGACTTAGATTGCAATTTCTTTGGCACAGGGGAGACTGGGAATGATCTTAACGCCTTTTGCTTCAGCCCTTGTTAATCCCACTGTTTTGGTAGAGTTCTCAAACTTTAATTTGATGTGGTCACATTTGTTTTCTATAAATGGGTCCAATTCAGACTTCTAAAAGAGTATGATTGACCTTGAAAGTTGACCTCAATTAAGGTGGTACTTTGTTACCACCTACCCCATTACCAGGGTAGGCTGAACACCTGTACCCTAAAATAAAACGACTGTGATCTATCAGCACTTTACAGTAATCTCTGCAGACCAGGAGACAAAAGTAAGATGATGACTGTGTGCGTTCTTCTTCTGCAGTCATCTCACATGTGCTATGACCTCCTGTTTCCTTCACTAGAGGGCGCCCTTGTGTCTCCTATCTCTTTTCCACTCTCCCCTGAACATATGATATGGCTGATGATAAGACGGTCATTTCCAGGCGGTTGTATTGTGTCGTGTCATTATCCTCTGGCTGTCTTTGTTTCCTGTGCTGCCCTCACTTTGACCCCCGCTGTTTCTCCCCCGAGCCGAGCTCAGTGCTCAGATAGATCGTCCTCTGAAGCCTGTGAGCTCACACTCCTGCCTGCTGACGGAGATAAGAAATCATACACCACGGGGCCAACGCAGGCCTCCATCCATCTACCAGGAGAGCAAAAAACAATCAGAATAAAATCATCTAAGTGGAGCTTCAGGATCATCTGTGAGGAGCTCAAGAGCATCAAAAGATGAACAAGGTGGACGTTTTCTTTTGAGCATTGACTTCTGTATGTTTTGATGAACTTCTCTCTCTCTGTGTTTTCATGTTTTTCTGATAAATTCTTCAGTTTCTGTTGTGCCTTGCTCTGGGATCATGCTTTTTCTCCTCTGATTGCTCCCGTGTTTCCACCCCCGGGAGACTCCAGAGGATCAAATTACATCGGCCAGAGCCTGATGAAAATGTGGCACATAGTCATCAATCAAACTTTGCCATGATTTCCCTCCATCATATCAGATGTGATTAAACCTGCGTGATGGAGAAAGAAGCAGAGCTGCGGGGAAATAACAGCAGGCGGCGGGGCGACACATTTAACAGTTTGAGATGAGTCTGAAGCTCCTGACAGCTCAAATCTTCCAACAGCTGTCAGTGTCTTTCTATTTGAAGGTGACATGTTATCAACAGGAAAACTTATAAAAACGAGCAAATGAACAGCAAAAAAGTACCATAAAGTCCATACAATAATTCATCATAAATCAAGGATCAGTCAGTTATGGGCCCTTGTGCAGGTTTTTTGATGCAGTCGTAGTTACTGATGGATTTGAGGGGAATGCTCACAAACAACAACAAAATGTCATGTCTGGTTGGTGCCAAGGGGAAAATTAAACAATAAGCACAAAACTAAAGGACTGTTATGCCCATCTGCACTTCAAATACACTGTATAATCTTAATTATAGGTATATTTAACCCAGCTAAAGCACCAAACATTACCGATCGTCTTGTATTTTTGAATGTACAGCATTTTATGCCACATTTCTTTTGCATGAAAAGTGCTTAATGAATAGAGTTTGATTGATTGATTGATTGATTGATTGAGAAGGACATATAAGTTTCAGTGGATATTTGGGTACAACTGGATATTTGTGCAAAGTTTAAGGAAAGGTGTTCTTCAGATAGAAAGATAGAATTGAACTGAATAAGTCTTAAGTGTTCACATTAAGTGGAAATTTTCCTTGTATTTTTATCTATCTGTCTATCTACCTTATCTAGATAAACAGATAGATCGATAGATAGATGGAAGTGGAGTTTGAACAAAGTTTAGAGAAAAATCCCTAAAACAGTTTTATGAAAACATGGGGTGTAATTTGCAGCTTTTACACTCCAAAATCTATAAAGTGTGATCTTAAGTCAAGGTGACCTTGACTTGTCATAGCATTCTTGACATATTGCATGGAATATGTCATGCAGGAATGAACCAGACCACAAACCCACAGACATTATGCCCTTGGCCCCAGATACCACAGGGGGCATACAAAAGACCCTATCCTCAGGATCTGTCCCTTGAATGTACAGGGCTCTCCCCGTTTCACTGTATCTGTGCTCTACTGTAAAGATGTCCACTATAATCCACGATGAGCCTGACTTTATCCTCTCACATCAGCTCAATAATTATTTCCTTTCCTCCGGCTCATGCCCGCCAGCTCCTCTTCCTCCATCAATCAATGGCAGTAAGAGCTCCCCTGAGCCCCAGGACAGAGTGTGTATTGATCTGTGAGGAGTGTGTGTGTGAGGTAAACATGTTATTAACACACAGTGAGACTCTTTGTGCTGTCTGAATGATGGAGACACATCAAGACATGGGGGTTCATTCAAGCTCAAGCGAGATGATGGAGTCCAGCTCCCTCTTGTGAGGACATTAGGACTCAGCACTTTGAAACATTTTAATGAAAACTCAAGATGAATATGTTAAGATCAATATTTTAGACCCTTGAGGGGGATATGATTTTCAGGAATAAGCTCTTTCCTTCTAAAATCTGCATCACGGAGAAGAGCAAAACAGACTCCACTCAAGAAGAAAAGTAGAGCTGTCATGGTTGTAGCCAATTTTGTTGTATTTAGTATGTTTAAAGCCCCAGTCACACATTCCTGTTTCTCATTGTGCACGATTGTCATAATCCTGATGAAACGTGCTTTGGTCGTGGTGCATGCGCTACTTGATCTGGATCAGCGTTGTACAGAACGGGGAAGGGTCCTGATTGTTTTGAACTGTTCAGAACTGTCATGGAGAATCGCCGCTCTCAGTATAGCGGGGTGGAAGCCTAATGGAGTTCTAAGGCGAACATTATTAGCGTGGCATGTACAGGGCTCAATCGGGCTGATCGTGGCTCAATCCAGAAAGCTTTCTGAGGAGTTATTGACAAAAAAATTCCTGTTTTATTTTGAAGTCTCTCCTTGTGTTTCCTGCCCTCCCCTCTCTGTGTGAATCCCTAGCTGTGTTCAAAATCGTCCACTCATTTGCTCACTCACTCACTCATTATTCCCTATGTAGTGTAAATGAAATAGTGAACTACACAGGGAATGACCGAACAAGATTTCAGACACCACACTGACATTTTCTAAACGTCATTGCGTCAGTAGATGAGACGGATATTCCTGTGACGGAAGTGGATGTGCCAAGCATCACGTAAACAAACCGGGCACTCGGTAGGATAAGTAACAAATTTTGCAGCTGTTTACAGCCGTTAAAAGATGTAAAAAAGCTATGCTAAGAACGTGTTAAAGATACTTTGACCTTTCTTACATTTATGAATGAAAGCAGTGCCAATTTGTGCCTTAGCAGCATTCTTTCTACGTTCCTTCTTCTTCGTCTTCTCTGAAAAAACATGACTGCATTGCATTGTGGTATACGGGAGTACAATGTAGGGTACATCCTATGTACACTGACATTTGCTGTGCATTGTGGGTATTTTGTAGTGCACTATATAGTGAATGAAATTAACCGCTGAGAATTCGAACAACACTACAAAATGGCGAACACACTATATAGTGCACTATATCCGTGATAGGGAACGATTTCGAACACAGCTCCTGATTGGGGTTCCCTTCACCTGTGTGATTGTCTCACCTGTGTCTGGCTGCTCCTCTGTGTATAAAGTCTCTGTGTGAATCCTGCTTCTGTCCAGATGGTACCCAGTTTTTATCCCGTGTTATCCTGCATGTTCCCTGTGACTCCTGATTTGCTGTCTCCTCGTGTCTTTTGTAAGTTTTTCTTGTGTTTTTATTTTTGTGGATTTTTTGTAAAGGATTACTTTTTGTTTTATGACTCTTTTTAAGTTTAAATAAATCCTTTTTTGTTTATCTGCAAAAAATTTAAATATTTGTATGTGCTCACACTTTCTAGACTGACCATTCTGTCTATCTAATTAGCCTGCCAACCCACCATTCAAAGAGCCCTCTTTAAGCCTGTAAGCCTGGTACACTCTTGAGGATTTTTACTATTTTAACAGATTCTGAAAACACACGGAACGCCACACGATGGAAAATAATGACAGATTTAACGGTTTTGTTCATAAAATAGAGTGTGTGGTGTATAGCGAGATGATTGACACAGCACACCAGACCAACAAACTCATTCACCAAAAAATAAGAGCTCAACTCTCACAGCTTGTAATCCTGTTTAGTCAAATGCTACCATGGTGTAAACAAACATGGTGGATGAACAGAAAGAACTGAAGCTGAATTTAGCTAAGGTTAACCTTCTGCATTATCCTCTCCTTTTCAACTGGAGTATGGTATGTCTCCTCAGAACATGGCCTGACCACGCCTGACCTCAAACCAATGGTTTTAGGTTTCTCAACCTTAAGAAATTAGACCAACTTCACATACAGTGAAAACTTGATAGCTGTGATAACTACTTTTAAATTGATAACAAAACTTTGTGTTTTGCTTACTGAAAAATGTATTAAATGCCAACAGTTTTAAGTTTTCATCATTTCAGTGTACTGCATGTTAAAAAGTTCATTCTTGCCGTGTGTCTCTCCTTGTTAGCAAAGCATCAGGTGCCTTCACTGTTTAGCTGGAGATTTGTACTGATGAGGGGTGATCTAAATTGGTCATCAACAGTTTCAGTGAGCCAAAGTTTCTCCCTTGGCGTTTAAAGTGAAAATAAGTCATTCACTCACTGAAATAGATGAATTCTTCACCATCTCAGCCATGTTATAGTTATACAGATAAACAAGCTCTGCTGACAAGAGAAAAGCCAAAGAAAAGCACAAAAATCCCTCTTTCACCTTATCAAAGTCCTTCTTTCTTTGCACCCCCTCTGCAATAACACAGGTAAATAGAGACAAGGCTTGAGGCAAACCATTGTGCAGCATTGCAAAGCACTGTGCTGTGTGTCGCTTGCAGGCAGTAAGGATGCTCACACTTTATTCTAAGTATCTAGCTGGATTTTGTTGCTGCAGCTCGCCCATGTAATTGTCATTTAGGACATGGTGTTACGGAGTTTATTGACTGTTTGCAGGCATGTGACTAAAATGAAGGCTGTTCATTAAAAATGTGTAGACTAGTACACATTTTAGCCGATAATTACTGCAGAGATTCATTGTTTTAGCCACTACAGTGACATAAAGTATAGTTATATGTAATAAAAATGTCACTGAGTCTGCCAAATGAGTCTGCACGCCTTAAGAAGACTCGGAAACAGAAGACCAAGTGTAGCCCAGGCTGAAATAGCCGTTACACAGCAGTCAGACAGCATGTGGATCGGCTGTTAACAGGGAGGCTCCAAAGAGGACAAGCAACCACTGCCTTGCAAGATAATTTCGCCACCTTTTCAGGGATTACAACCACATTTGTTTTGGGTACATGAGGTTTGTATGAACACTGAGTGCACACACATGGAGACTTAGCAGGTTTGAAAGATAAATGACAGAAGGTTCAATGGGAACTAGAGGACACAGTAACATCCAGGTTACCTATTGATGCAGGAGGATAACTTTTGGACTAATGCTGTCAAATTCTTTGAAATACCAGTGTGTCTTTGTAAAACACTTCAGGGTGTTTCAGGATCAGAGGATAGCAGCAGCTGCTTTGTGTACATCTGCAATCATTGGCACTCATCATGCAGATCCTCCTTGGTGAAATGAACATTTATACTTTTACAAAGCCAAGTCAATGTCTTTCAAACTCAAAACACAAACCAAAAGAACCGAACGAAAGTTTGTATTCAAAGTAAATATACTGATTGTTTAATGGATAAATACAGCCATGTTTTAATAAGTTTACTTGACGATTGCTAGCATTAGCCTACAAAGTGTTTCTGTTGCATGTGATAGTTTAAGCTTCATAAAATGACTCACAGATATATAAAACTGACATGTAAGCGTTGTTAAAATAGTCCACTACACAGCAGTAGATAATTATGGTTTGATATGAAGGGTTAGGCTCACACATTTATAATCTTTCATCATAAACGTCCATTAAGTTACATGGTAGACGCCGTTGTTTTTCCACCCAGCTAAAATAGAACAGAGTGCGACGTCACATGTAAATGGTCAATAGGCACTCATGTTGCCACCTTCTCCATTTAAGCTGTTCTTCTGTCTTTATGCTTGCGTATACTGTAGAGCGGGGGAGCTAAGTGCTGAAAATGTGTGTCTGCTCATGTGTATTTGTGTTGCACTGTAAACTAACACAAATATCAAATCCTGAGGTGATAACTTACACGTCTGATGGCCAAACCCAAGAGTCGACAGTGATGGATGAGGCTAGGAAAAGAAAAAGGGACCCAGCAAGAAGCTGAACTAGAGTAAATAATGGACAGGGTTTTACAAGTTGGCACGAATTTTGAGAAAGAACAGGCTACAAGTCAGATGCTGAGCTGGTTTTGTTGCTGTTAGACAGAGAATCAGTGTCACTTTAAGCATTTGTTAGACCTGCAATTGTGGTATCAAGTTGTTGTCTTTGTTATTATAAACCCATTCAGCCTGACAACAGGGATTCCTGTTTACACGGAAACGGCAACAAAAAGGTTTTCACAACATTTCACTCTGGATCCCGGTTTCAAAAGTTTGCCAATTCACTGTTCTTGAGTTAATGGAAGGGGCAAACGCAACGAAAACTCTCAGGTTTCAGCCATTTTGTTGTTGTTTTGTGTAAGCAGGCCCTAAAGTAGCCTCTTAGCCATTGACGTCATGCTAACAGTTGACAGTGCTGGAGGTTAAGCCATGCATGTCAAAAAGTCTAGATGAATAAACTGATGTCACAAAGAGGTTTGGCTAGCGGAAAACATTCTGCAGGTGTAAAAATCCTCTCTGCCTGTTTGTCCTTAAAGAAACTGAGCTGAAGGTAATAATCCAAAACTCTGAGAGGAGTGCACTGTAACATCAACGCCCATCACGCTGAAATATGACAGACATTAGGCTTCACTCGCTGACTTAACATTCTTTAAAAAAAGATGTCACACTGTAAATATGTGCTGTGTGAGGAATACCAGGAGAGCTGGATTAAACACAGAAACAGATGAGCTGACAGTGAACGGTGAGTGTACAGTGTGTATTAACGGGAGGGGGCCGGGGGTCTCCATGCATGCACATGGATCAAATGCAGCGCTGCAGAAAATCCTCCACAGCAGATAGACTCCGTGTAATTATGTTGGTGATTGAACCAGAGGAACATTTATCTTCTTGGCTCCTCTGAAACCAACGCCAGAGATGTCTTCTTCACTTTGAGTCGATAGGCGGACAAATCACATCATTTCCTGTCAAAGGCTGCACATCAACAGCAGCCTGGCTCTCTGTGAGCTCAGAGGAAGAACCACATGAGGAGAAGTATTAGAATAAATGAAGAACTTTATGAATATATATTCTACAGTAAAGTAAAAAAAAGCTGTTAGTAATTCTGAGTGGAGAGGAGCTCCACATTTTGCTGAGAAGGTTAGCTGAGGCTCTTTGGAGCTGGTCCACATGAAATGTCTATGACAGATTGACAAAAGCAAGAAACAGTATTATCGAGTTAATTTTCCCTTTGTCCCGGCATCATTGCCCGCCCCTACTCGCTCAGGGCCTGAAGACCAACAGAGAACGCTGGACACAACTCAGCTTGCTTCATGTTACTCCTTTTATTGATCACAGCTTGGGTGAGGCAACAGTAGCAGTAGCAGGTTGATAACCACAAAGAAAACAGATAAAAGAATCAGGCTGTCATTAAATAGATTAAAAATCAATTCCCTCATTAATGCCTATTTTAAATGAATTATTAAATGAAAGAATGAGCTAAACAAATGTATTAATAGACTTTCTTAATCATTTAAATGATTTAAATAATTTTAATCTTGCAAAATCAATAGGTATTAAACAGTTTTAAATTTTAATTAATATACCCTCTCATTTTAATGCATGATTTATGCTTAAAGATTAAAGTAGTTCATAGTTTTAACTAAAACTTATACTTCTTAACTGATTTTAACTACTTTAATGATTAAAATACATCCAAACTTAATGTTAATGATAATAGTCTGTACTGAAATCAAACCAAACAATCTCAATCTAAATAATATTGCCTAAATGAGTTTAAATAATGAAAGGAAATAAAGATAAATCCCAAAATATCAGACCTCAAGTCACCATTGTCACTATGTCAATATTTAAGACTAAATTTTAACTGAACAGGGCTTAAAGTATCAGTAAACAAAATTTTAGTCTCTCAGTCTTTAAATTAAACTTATCTTTTTCTTCAATGAGATCAAGTTAAAGTTTTTCTCACCACTGACGTCTCTGAGGTCTTCGTGCAGTCATGCTACCAAACACTCAGCCTCAGCTCTGCCCTCCCCCTCTCTACCTGCACTGAGGAGTCTGGGTTTGATCCTGCAGTCACTCTCTATGGGGAAGACATAAATAACTACCAAATAAATTAAAAGCATGACAAAAAGAAAATGCATGAAGTCTTTAGATTGTCTTAACAAATGTTTAAATATTTACTTTTGTTCCACCTCTTCACTGTCTTAAGTGAAACCAAAAACCAAAATCCTGTTTTTTATTGCTAAAAATCCACATAAGCGTTACAAATGTTGGCATTTCAATTAAAGTTACTAAAATGCAATATATTATTTAACACATGCATAACAGCTGCCCTCTACAGGTTAAGCCCAGCTACTGCAACTGAACAGTGGCATTCACTGTAATATGGATCCTGATGCCACATAAACCCACTTATGGTCAACACGGAGCTCAACAGGCAAACTTTGTGGTTGAACTTATCAGGGATGTTGCAGTAATGCTAAAGGATAGTGGGTAGTGCAGTCAGTAAATCGATGGTCTGATTCAAATGAATGCCTGTAGTTACTGATATGATGACCTGTGGTTTAACTCCATGCTTCTGCCAAAACTCTTTGGCTCGTCTGCTGCTCAATCATCATCATCATGAAAAAAAAACACGTTGATGTCCCCAAATCTTATTTTTTAATCCTGTTAGTCCAGAACAGTGGCTCTCAAATGGTCTGAGTCTGCCTTTAAAGCCATTGAAACATCAACAAATAAATAAAATGTTAATCTGCATTGAATATAAACATTGGATTACTTTGTTAACAATATGTCATCGGTAAAACAAAAGTGGTTAAACACATTTTATTAGACAGTTGGAGATGAAAATAACTATATGTGGGACATACCGATAAGATACCAAAACACACGTTAAAGATTTTTTTAAAGTAGAGATAAATAGATGTGCCTTAAGAATTTGGCCTGGTTTAGATAAACCACTGGTCTGAAATACTCATACAGTGTTAGAGTCTTGAGGAAGATAGTTGTAATATGAGGAAGATAAATACATGATATGTCCAAATGTAATATAAAGTGATACTAATTCAGATTTTGTCTCAGTCTTGAGTAAATGATGTTGAGTTGGGGTAAAATATATTTGTTTTCTTTAACAAGTGAAATTATTACATCCATTACATCATGTAACTATGTTAATTCCCCAATATATATATCACCATTTTAAACTTTATTGACAACCAAAGTAGCCTACAAAAATCAAAATTTGGTCACTGTTGTTCAAAAAGCATTGTACACACTGCCATTGTTTGTGCATTTCTTTGGCCATAGATTTATTTCTATGTATTTTATCATCGTTATTCTTGTATTCTTTTTGCCTCTGACTATAGTTTATTTTTACTTTTCTTTATTATACACCCATATTTCTCCTCTTTCTAATACACGCTGTTGTCTCATCTAAATAGATTTACACCTCTGTAGTTTAAGTTACAGTTACAAAACCTTTACTGTTTAGTGATAACGTTTTTAAACCTTCAAAATACTTCCTTTGACTGCATTTTTAGAACAAAGTACTGTAGTGATCAAATTTATTGAGCTAACATTTTTAATGTAAATCTGTATCCATATGTGCCCTAACATGCACTGTGGGCCTCTAATTGAAATTCAAAATGTTTTCCTACGTCTGTGGACATTTGATGCTTCTGATCTACCATTAAAAATGTAACTGGAAAAGTCAGGCTGTCGTCTTCTCTTTACAATCTTATATTTTAAGATTGCCACAACTTGTGTTTTGTTTTCCCAGCCTCTCATGCTCTGTTCGTTGATCTTTGTCTACTTTCTGTCTTCATAATCTGCAGCTGTCTGTCTGATTGTCTGTTCAGAATAAAAAAGATAATAATATGGTAAAACACATCACACCATAGTGCCTGCAATCATGTTAAAGAAAGATACCCACTGACACTAATCAACAGCGTCCTAGGTTGTCATGAAAGGCGCTTTTAAATAAAATGTATTATTATTATTATAACAGTCTCACGGTCACTTCAGGTCTGATTTCCTTTCTCTATTCTGATGTGGAGCAATCAGAGGAAAGAGACTTAATGTTTTATGGCCCGGATCAAAACACTTATGGGTCTCTTCTTTCTCCCTGCTGCCAAGGCGCACAATGTGGGTGAGAGAGAGAGAGAGAGAGAGAGAGAGAGAGAGAGAAGGAGATAGTGGCTGGGTGGGAGTCGTGCACAGAGGGCTCTAATTTCGTAGGCCCTGCGCTGCACCTGCGCCACACCACGCCAACGGGGTGTGTCCAGGGCATTTTGCAATGTTCATGCACGGCGCAGTCCGGCACAGCGAGGCGCACCCAAGCCTCTGTCCCTCCCATCGGCGCAAGTGGCAAAGAGGGAGGAGAGAAGGCATGAGGGGGTTTAACACAGCCGAGTGTCATCTTCATCAATCAAATGAACGCCTCTCCTCGCCTTTAAATGCGCTGCAGGCGAGGCGCAGTGACAATTTCACCTCATCATGGATAAAGACAGCCGCAGCAGCAGATCCAGGCGGCTAAACTTCTCCCAGGAGGAAACTGATGTGCTGGTCCGAGAGGTCCAAGCTCTCAGTACCAGAATATATGGTAATGCGAACAGACCTCCACGGGTTGATGATGCAAAAACAGCCTGGGAGGAAGTAACTAACATTGTCAGTTAAGTTTGCCTACATATTCTGAGAACCGTTGCCCAATGTAAAAAACAGTCCAATGACATAAGGAGAAGGGGCAAACAAAAGCTCTCAGATCAAAGAAGGTACACGGAGGCCATAGGGGGCGGCCCCTCCATCAGCCTCATGATGAGCTCAGCGGAGGACATCGCGGAGTTTCCATTATGACTGACTATGATGGCTTGACTTTTGATCTTTGACCTCCAAAATTAAAGGTCTCATTCTTAAGCTAGAACAGACAATTGTGTGAAATTTGAAAAACCTAAAAGTCTTCCTGAGATACCATGTTTAAAGGCAAAAGATGATTACAACAAGCCATGCCTTTGACATTTGACCTCCAAAGTCTAACCAATCCAAATGGACATTTGTGCAAAGTCTGATGAGGATCCTGAGTAATTTTATATTTTTTGTATCCCCTTAAAATTGCCCTCACATGTAGGGAATGACGATAAGACTTATAACCCTTGCTTTTGACTTATGACTGTCAAAATTGAATGAGCTGATTCTAAAGTAAAACTGTCTGTTTGTGGAAAGTTTGATGGAAAGGCCTTGATTCTTTCGATGTTGCTCTGGCAAGAAAAGGGAGACAAGGGGGCTCCATGACCTTGCCCTTTGACCTATGGACATCAATTTCTCATCACTTCATCCCTTTGCCACAGTTGGCATTTGAGCAAAGTTTAAGGAAGTCCCCTAAAGAATTCTCATGATGTGTTAACAAAATTGCCTACAAGAGCAATGAGTGAACATAGTTTTCTGTGGCTTCGACTTTTGAATGAATGAATGAATGAAATTTATTTCCATTCACTTGCAATAAAACAATTTAGAAGATCAAAGTAAAAAATCAAAGTTTTAAGCTGACCAAAAGGGTATAGGCAGAAGCCAAAGCTTATTTATGCCTACCGCTTCTACAAAAACATAACTATCATAGAAATAAAAGATTACAGCAAGAACAATGCTGATGCACTTTTGTTGTTTACTTCCATTAGAAATATATACCCAATAACATAGATATATTAACTTACATAATCCATGGTGTATTTCAAACTCAGTTGTTACTATACAGTCTTTTGAGCCTTACTAACTCTGTGCATGTTTTTATATTTTCAGAAGAAGAATTCCACAAATTTGCCCATGTAACTGACAGACAATGAGATTTGACATCCATGCGTACTTTTGGTTTTTGAAAAATAAATGTTCCTCTAAGGTTGTATTGACTGTCTCTCATCATAAACAACTTCTGGATACTTTCCAGTAATTGTCCAGTTTTAGCTTTGTACATTGTTTGTATTATACTGTATTCAACTAAGTCCGATAATTTAAGAATATTTAGCTGCAAAAATAGAGGATTGGTTGGTTCACAGTAGGTTTTCTTTTACTAATAATTCACATGCCTTTTTTGTAACAGAAAAATAGAGTTTGTTTTTGTTTTATAAGTGTTTCCCCAAACCTCTAAACAGTATGTCATGTGTGGGACGATGAGTGAGTAATAGAGTGCACAAAGACCTTTGACCTTTGACCTCCAAAATTAAATGTCTCATTCTTAAGCTAGAACAGACAATTGTGCAAACTTTTGGTAGAAATGCCTGTAACAGTGTTTACTCTAGCTTTATTGCTTTGGGAGGGGGTTGCCTGGGCCGGACTGAGGGTCCATCCCAATTCTACCCCTTAGCCCTTGTCTTACCCCTTAGCCCTTGGTTTTGAGCATTCACGTCTAGTGAAGGAGTCTCTGTAGGGCTAAGGGGAAGGGCTAAGATGAAGGGCTACACAGCCCTTGAAAGGCAGACCGGGAAGACAGACCGGGACCTCACTTGAAACGAAGGGATATGGGAAGTTTCCATAATACACCGCACCCACCGACAAGAAGGCAGAGTGGAGACCAAAGGAAGTGCATAACTATAAGCAATTATTAATCATCAAGTAAATATTAATCATGTTTTGAGTTGTTGATTGTATTTTAATATTTCTCGTTATAACGAGCTAGCTTTCGCAGCTGTAGCTACAGCTATTGTCACATCTGCCTACGACACGGCCAGCGAGCGGCTCTGGGTGGTGACGTAGAGGGAGTCGAGTGGCGTCTCGTTTCTCAGGAGCGTGTTTTCACCCCTTCCCCTTGGCCCTCAAAACAGAAGGCTAAGGGGAAGGGGTAGACAAAGGGGTAAGACGAAGGGGAAGGGCTGAGGGGTAGAATTGGGATTCCCTGAGTGTGGTCCGTCGTTGGGGTCCTTGCAGGACCCTCTCCCCACAGGACCCCATTACCATAATTAATTAAAGCGTGTTTTTATTTTCAGCCACATTACATTTCACTCTCACTGACAGTTTTTCTTAATTGCTGTTTAATTTACTAATTTAACGTCCTTTTGTTTGGAGGTGGAACATCCTTTTCTTTATGCAGTGATGAAGGGAGGGGCTCCTGTTCTTTATTACTCTGTTATTGCTAATCAGTCTAACCTTGATTTTTGTAACAAAACAGGCATAGTCAGGCTTTTATCTAAGTTTTATGTTGATCCTCGTTTGGGAAACCTCCGGTCATCCATTAATAATTTGTTTGCTGTTCCTCCGCTCTCTGAGTGTGCGTGGGTGTGTCTCCGGTGTGAGTGCACGTGTGTATGTTGAGAGAGAGGAGCGAGGGGGGAGGTTTTTTTTTTTTTATCTACAACTTAAATATCTGGTTGGGGATCCTGTTGGCAGGGTGGGGATGTTTGTTGGCGGGACGGATCACCCTTCCAAATAAACTAAAGGGGAAACACTGTATAAGCGTTCTTGAGACATCATGTTCAAAGGCAAAATATGACCACAACAATCCATGCCTATGACCTTTGACCTCCAAATTTTGATAAGATCAACCCTTACTCTAGGTTAACATGTGCTCAATGATTAAAAAAATCCTGTGAAGACTTTTTGTATAGATTTATATGAAGGACAAAAACCTCATGCCTCTATAATACTGTGATACTGTCCATGCCGTCTGGAGCATCTCTTCCTGAAATTGATATTTTATTTCTGTTGCAGGCTGCTGGCATGATTTGAGGCTGATTGTGGCCTTATTTAACCTCTCCCCCATTTCCCTGGAAACCTATCTAATTTTATGTTGTTGACATAATGAGAAAGAACCACAAAACCCAAAGGGCCCGCCCTGGTATCGGAGATCACTGACATCTTATTCCTTTAACCGTTCCCTGAAGATGAAACAGGAGCACAAACACTGGAGCTCTTATGAACTTATTCTCCTGTCCTTCCTCACAAACAGAATTGTGATTATCAAAGACACAAGGTCAAGAGGGGATTTCTTTAAAAACACAGCGAACTTCGATCTGTTGCTGTGCATCAGCTCATCTGCATTTCTCTGCTCCTGCTAAGGGTCCCGGCCGCTGAGAGCTAACAGAGCGAGTGGGTGTGGGAGACTAATTGAGTGTCGAGGCTGTGTGAATAAAGCCACTCTGGTAATCGTCGGGCTCAGCGGCAAAATGGGAGCGATAAGGAGCGCCAAGTTGATACGGTGTCAAAAAGAGGAGTTTCCCAGCCGTCTGCGGCCATCGCTCTTCCCTTTCTGTGGCCGTCTGCAGAGGAGGGGAGCCGATAATATCTGCAGGAAGAGGAATGCACACTCAGCCCTCGCTGCTGATAACAACATCATCTTTTGCCACTGAATGGGCTGCAGAGGGGGGCGAGGAGTACATTAACAACCCGGTGGCAAACAGCATCATATCTGAGCTTCGCTGCACAGCTGGGGAAACACTCAGAAAACATAGAAAGGCAAGAAGCAAACACAGAATACTGACTACTTGTTTACAGACTGAAAAAAGTGGAAAACAGGAGGAATGCAGCCAAGAGGTGTTAGGAGCACAAGAGTTTATTTAAAAGAGCTTTACATAATCAATAACTCAATCAGTTATTTGATGACAGTATGAGAGATCAGTTTTCAGATGTTCCAGTGCATTTACAGTTAGTAATGATAATTGAAAAAATCCAGCCAAGGCTTCTTTTCCATCCTCTTATTACACATTAGGAAGTTTATGATCTAGCAGAAGGTCTGCACGATTGTTACTCAAATGTGATAATGAGGATTTTTCTGAGAACTGAGATTCTAGCACAAATCTTAAACATGCAGTGCTTCACAGATGTATCAGACCTCCACACAGTGTTTATGCCACAGCTGCCCTAAATGAACAGCATTGGTAATTAATAAAATCATTTTACAGATTTCTGTTATGGTTAATACACCAGTTTGTAGAAGCTCTTTAACAAAACTGATATTTTTAAATAGTTAAATTTCTTTTCTTAAAATATAGTTATTCCCTATAGCTATACCCTGTGAGCCGGCTCAAATTTGTGTATAAAAAGGTATTTATATATATATATATATATATATATATATATATATATATATATATATATATATATGTGGGTATATACAGTGCCCAGCATAAATGAGTACACCCCCTATTAAAAAGTAATGTATTAATCAATATCTAAATAAACAAAAGAAAAATGCCTAAAGTTTTGACAAGGCTGAGTTTAACACAACCTTTTTTTTTACCATAAGATAAAAATAAGGGTATTATGATAACTAAAATTTAGCTTTGCTCCCAACCATTTGATTGGGGCGAACTCATTTTGCATCCTGATCTTAACTTGGGAAAAATACTTCTTTGTGTGCAAATTAAAAAGTCTTGTTTGCAATCAATGGCCCACATTTGGGGGAGTACACAAACTGTTTAGACACCTCCCCTCAGGTAAGCGATACAGAGCACTGTACGCTACCACCAGGCATAAGAACAGTTTCTTCCCCCAGGCTGTTGCCATACTGAACTCATAACTGCAAATTGCCTGTCTATTGTCCCTATATATGACCGTTCATTGCACATATCATCATCCCATTTATATGCAGCTGTGCACCTAGTTTCTTTATTATTATCATTTTTATCTTGCAAATTTTACATATTGTACATACTCTATTCTATCTTTTATTCTTACCTTAACATAATTTTTTAAACTTCTCGTTTATAATATAGGATGTACCTATTTTTTTGTACTTGGAGAGTGAAGTGAACCGGTGACATTTCCTTGTATGTCTAACATACGTGGCCAATAAAGCTGATTCTGATTCTGGGTATTTTGTGGTACAGTATGCCATAGAAAATGTTGATTTTAAAAGGAAACTAAAGATTTCCTGACAAATCTGAAGGGGTGTACTCATTTATGCTGTGCACTGTATATATATATTAAAAGAAGTTTAGAAACATTATTTTGGGACAGCCCAATCAGGAAGAGGTGAGAAAGCCGAGCAAGACGACAATGGAAAGTGACTGCACTACGCTGAGATTAGCATTGATGCTAACAGCTTCAGTAGCAGTTTTATCAGATCTTGACCAGATTTTTTGAGCAAATGAAAATCAAATATCAGCACTACAAACTTCTCTGCAGTAAGGATATTTTTGCTCTACTTCCAGCTTTGACCTGACTTTGTTTTACGAAGTGGCTCACGTTCTGTGATGCAGTAGCACCTGCCTAATGCGTTATCTAATAAATTTTGATTGACGCAACGATTGTCCAATCATCTGACGGATATGCCTCTGAAAGGTTCTGCCCTCCCCAAACACTTTCTATGGGCTCTTTTTTGGATTGGTGAAAGAGATCATTAGTAATGTAGACACAACATAATACATTCTTTTTCATCATAGCTGTATACTGAACATTGATTCTCTTGATGTATTTCTATCATATTCCTCGACAGCCAACAAAAAATACTCAGTAAAAAGTTCTGCCCTTTAGACTGGCTGTGATTTTCTCATTGTTTGCTAAACCTTGATAACTCAAGAGAACATATCATCCTTCAACACGTAAAAGAAAAACCTACAAAGCACATAAACAAGCTTTGTCCTATTACATATGTGTTTTTAAAAGAGCATGTGTTGTCATCCTGACACAAACCAAACAAAATAACTTGTCTCTGTGGCTCTTGTGCAGCTCAACTGATTCAATAAACCTTGATTCATAGAAAAGACTGGGTAGCTTTAAGTGATGTACCAACTCCAGCTCGTACACAACTTGAGTGTATGAACTAGAACGGCAGCTCCATGGCCATGCTCACATTAAACTTACCCACTAAAAAATGTTCATCTACACATTCAGACTGTTGCATTTTGACAACAGATGCATTGCGCATGGATCTAAAACACTGAAGGCAAAATCCACAAAGGGTTCATACTTGTTTAGGGGGGTGATAAACCAATCCTTCTCTATCCTCCTCCTTCTTTCTTGGTAAATGATGATACTTGAGCTTCACTTACCATAGAAAAAAGAGCTTTAAATCAAATATGTGTTTACCTAGAAACATTTTACCCTTCTGATGTGTGTCCCCCACCTCTCAACAGAAATGAATACATTCTGCTATCTTAAAAAAAGTGTCAGAATCAGAATCAGAATCAGAATCATCTTTATTGGCCAAGTATGTTTGTGACATACAAGGAATTTGGCTTCAGCAGGTGGTATCACAGAATAACAGCAGCAAAAATAAACATAAACATACTAGAAAAATATATGTATATATATGTATATATATACACACCTAATTTGAATGGAGAGGAATATGTACACTCAGTAAAAAGAGAAAAATATGTGTATATGCTATATGTATGTACATTTGTGCAGAGAAATAAATATATGTACAATTGGTGCAGGGTACACATTGTAGTACAGTTGGATCAGTGGCCAGTGAAGGTGAATATATGACCATTTAGCACTGCAATAGGTCCAACATTCAGCTATTTAGAAGAGTTATGGCCTTAGGGAAGAAACTGTTTTTGAGTCTAGAGGTCCTTGTGCGCAGGGCTCTGTATTGTCTGCCAGAGGGGAGGAGGGAGAACAGGTTATGTCCAGGGTGAGTGGGGTCTCTGATGATGTTCCCTGCCCTCTTGCTGGTTCTGGAGGAGTACAGTTCCTGGATGGAGGGCAGGGGGGCTCCAGTGATTTTTTCAGCAGTCCTAACTGTGCGCTGTAGTCTGCGTCTGTCCTGCTGTGTGTCCACTCCGAACCACACGGTGATGGAGGTGCACAGGACGGACTCGATGACAGCGGTGTAGAACTGGATGAGCAGCTCCTGAGGCAGGCCGTGTCTCTTCAGCTGATGAAGGAAGTACATCCTCTGCTGAGCCTTTTTCAGGACGCAGTGGATGTTCATCTCCCACTTCAGGTCCTGAGAGATCGTAGTTCCCAGGAACTTGAAGGACTCAACGGATGACACAGGGCTGTTGCTGATGGTGAGGGGGAGCAGTGACGAAGGCTGTCTCCTGAAGTCCACTGTCATCTCCACAGTTTTGAGCGTGTTCAGCTCCAAGTTGTTCTGGCTGCACCAACACACCAGCCGCTCGACCTCCAGCCGGTATGCAGACTCGTCTCCATCCTGGATCAGGCCGATGATGGTAGTGTCGTCTGCAAACTTCAGGAGTTTAACAGCTGGGTGCATGGAGGTGCAGTTGTTGGTATAGAGGGAGAAGAGCAGTGGGGACAGGACACACCCCTGGGGGGCGCCAGTGCTGACAGTCCGGGTTGTTGAGGTGACGTTTCCCAGCCTCACCTGCTGTCTCCTGTCGGTCAGAAAGCTGGTAATCCACTGACAGATGGACGGAGACACATTGAGGTGAGAGAGTTTGGAGGAGAGGATGTCCGGGATGATGGTGTTAAATGCCGAGCTGAAGTCCACAAACAGGATCCTTGCGTAGTTCCCTGGGCTGTCGAGATGTTGCAGGATGTAGTGCAGTCCGAGATTGACAGCATCATCCACTGACCTGTTTGCCCGGTAGGCAAACTGCAGGGGGTCCAGCAGGGGTCCTGTTACAGACCTCAGATGGCTCAGCACTAACAGTGGTCCAGTGTGTTACTGCCTCTGGTGGGGCAGCTGATATGCTGTTTATATTTTGGGAGTTCATGATTTAATCTCACTCTGTTAAAGTCCCCCATGACAATAAAGAGTGAGTCCGGATGTTTAACTTCAAAGCCGTTTAATTGTTCAGCGAGAGTCTGCAGCGCTTCACTCACGTTGGCTTGGGGAGGGATGTAAACTCCAGCCATGATGAAGGAGGAAAACTCCCGTGGAGAATAAAACGGCTACAGTTTATGATAAAAGACTCCAGATTCGGGCTGCAGTGTACAGACAGAACTGTGACAGATGTGCACCAACCTTCGTTTATGTAAAAGCATATTCCACCGCCCTTTGTTTTCCCCGAGAGCTCCGTGACGCAGTCCGTACGGTGGAGGGAGAAGCCCGGCAGATGTAATCCGGCGTCAGATACAGTCTCACTGAGCCAGGTTTCAGTGAAGCAGAGGGCAGCAGAACGTGAAAAATCCTTGCTGGATCCGTTGAGGAGAAGCAGCTCGTCCATTTTGTTAGGCAGGGAGCGGAGGTTCGCCAGGTGGATGGATGGGAGCGGTGCGCGGTGTCCTCGCTGTCTGAGCTTGACGAGTGCGCCGGCCCGCTTACCTCTCCTGCGTCTTCTCCACGTCCCATACAGAGCTGCTGCTCCTCCAACCAAAAGTTCTAAAAAGCTCTCTGGGTTTGAGTGAAAAGAGGGAAAAGTGTCCGGAGAGGACTCCCTGATGGTTAGCAGGGCGTCTCTGCTGAAAGAAATTGGACTAGTGTCCAAACACAAAGAAAATAAACAAAAACACGCAAATTCCTGGAGAGGGATGTGCCGAGGCTGCCGTCTGCGGCGCCATCTTGGTATCAGTCATCCGCCATCTTGGTATCAGTCAGCAGAGCTTTCCAGTAGCCTGACACACCAGATAGACCATTCATGATATTTCACTAGTCCAGCAGGGAAAAAGCCCAAAGGAAGAGTTTGGGGAGAAAGCATATCTAGCAGATGATTGAACGATCGTTCCGTCAAACACATTCAGTATGGGACAATCAGATAATGTTTTCGGTAAGTGCTACTTCTGCGTTGCAATAGACAAACGTAAGCCACATCATAAAACAAACTCTCAGCAAAACATGTAGGAAGTGGCAATGTTTGTCATTTTTACAGATTTTAAGAGAGCGACTGATATGGAGCAATATTCCTCTTTGTTATAACAGATTAACAGAACCACACAACTGCAAAAATTAATAAGTGTTGAAACAATTCTTTTAAAAAAAGATTTGAAATACAAACACACAAGTATTCAAGAAATAATTAACTCATTTTTAAAGACCTGTAAACATTATGCTTACATGTTTTTCTATTTAATTTCCTGCTTTACCAGCTGTTCCCTACTGTCAGTTCCTCAGGATTACACACAGTCATCAAGAAAAGCCTGCTGTTTAGCAGCTCTGTGCACATTTGTGCATACACGGAGCTGCGTTATATCCTGAAACTGTGGGCCAGGGCCTTCTGGTAGGCCTTGAGAGGTCATTTAAAATAGTCATCATAATTACGATGGGCGTCCATAAGTGTGTTGCTAACATAAATTTTTATTATTTTTAGTCTTGTTGTCTTTGTGCCTATACCCACATCAACATAAATTTCATTTACCATAATTTTTTTTTTCAATTTAACACAATTTAATTGCAGTTCAGCTATATGCTGTTGTATTACTTAACACCAATCCTCTCTACCTTATAATCATTAGAATTGTTTATGTTAATATTAGATTGACCTCTCTTTACATGGTAGTTATTGATTATACCTCCACAATAGATACCTTTACAACCATATACACACAAGGACCCCTTGAATACGAGGTGCCACATCTCAAGGGCTAACCTGGAATAAATTGATAATCAGCAGAGACAAATATGAGGACAGATTAATGATTGGCCCATGGATCAGTCACTACCTTTAATCCTCACTTTAGTCCCTTTCTCTCTGCCCACCTCCCCTCTTTTGCCCAGACCCCAAACCCAGCTTCGGTGGACGGATGTTCAACATGAGACTGGATCTACTCGGGTTTCCAGCTGCTAAACAGAGGTTTTTTATTGCCCTGTAAGCCTCCTACAGATGCATCTTCCTGTAGTTTGGTTGGCCCAGTGCTGTGCTCATGATGGATATATGTGTGTATATACAGTATATGTATCAATGGACATATGTGTATCTACAAAATGAAGAGTACGGCTTCAGCCTGCTCTATTGCAAAGTGTCTTTAGATAAAACTTGCTATGAATTAGAGCTATACAAATAGAGACTGATTGATTGATTGATCAATTTGTGGGTTGATTGAAAACAGCTAAAAAAAAAAAAGACTTAATTAAACCACATTATACTTTTAACATCATAAACCACATTTTAAATTATCTTTAAAGGCTAGATCAGATTTGAAGTCACAGAATTAACAAAACAAAACACCCTTTTCATCATTAATATTGTTATATTTACAGAACCAGTGCCACAGCTTAAATGGTGTTGAATTAAGTGGTGACATTTCATGAAATATCTTAAAATCCTTCTTCACTAAGAAAGTTATGTTTTTGCCATCGTTTGGTAGTCAGTTTGTTTGTCTGTGAACAGGATGACTGAGTTATGAATGAACTTTGATGACATTTCCAGAGAATATTACTCATGACACAGAGAAGAAGTGATTCGATTTTGGTGGTGATTCAAGTGCAGATGCAGATCTAGAAATGTTAACTTCATGAGATAAGGCAGTTTTCCACATTTTTGCCAATAAGTAAATATATTCTCAATGGATTTCCATGACATTTACAGGGATGCTGGTCAGGGTGAAAAAGGAGAAATTATTAGATTTTGATGGTGATCCAAATCCAGAAGTGGATCAAGGAATTCCTTCATAGTTTGTTAACAGTGCAAGACAGGACAGTTTTACCAAATGTTTGACAACAACAGTGTTGGAAATGCCTTGGCAGAGATTTGTGATCTTATAGCACGTCTAGTTTTAATAATTTATCCATGCTTTCAGGGACATAAGGGTAATAAGAAAGGGTTTGTTTCGTCACAAAGTATGTTCAAAAATAGAAGACATACATCAGCAAAATAAGGCGTTCTAATGAAATCTGCATTTGAAGAAAAGAGAGGGTTTCTTTGTGGTCTTATGTTATGGTTTTACAAAGGTTTTGGGCCCCAGGAAGATTTCAGATTTTAGAATGAGCTGTGGTGTGCTTAACTTTGGGAAAGGCTGGTGATCGAGTGCTTTTTAATTGATCCTAGAATCCAGTAGAAGAGCTTTTTTAAAGTTTTAAGAAAATCCCTCACAGAGTTTCAGAGATTCTTCATTTACAAGAATCAGGCAGAAAAAATGAACAACTGAGGGTACAAGGTATATAAAACTGGTATGGACAGTATCTCATGGTACAGATGCTGTTTTTAGTACACTTCACCACGGCTCATAGAATAATTTAATCAAAGTGTCGACTGATCTTGACAGTCTGTTAAATATACCACCTACTGTGTGGGTTACAAAAATGTTTCAAAGACAGAAAAGGCTGTTTTTGTGCTCTTACATGCCATATATTGTTTTAAATAAACAAGTCTTGGTTGTCATGTGCATTTCCTCCAGGCGTCAGGAAGAGGAGGTGATATGATTGTTGGTGTGAATGTAGATCTCTGAGCCATCACACTCAGCCTCTGTAACTAGGTCAGTGTATATAAAATCCACTGTGACGTTAAAGTGACGCAACATTGATGCACACTTTTCCCCCCAATATACAAAATACATCAGAAAAAGACCAGTTTGAGTTCACATGTGACATGAGGGGCATGTGTAACAGCACAGACTTTACAGAAAAAAGGAGAGAAAAGATCTAAAGCCAACTATGTGTCCACTTTCAGGTAAAACTTGATGGAATATATCTCATAGTTAAGTTAGTGCTGATGGCTCTCTCATATAATAATAATGATGATACAATAATGTCACGTGGTGGTTTTGTGCCTCTTCAGAGAGTGAAGGTACGGTGTTGAGGCACTTGACCTCTGACCTTGTATCTCTGCGTTTTAATCGTTAAAGAATTATTGTTATATCAAGTTTACACACATGGCATGATCTTGAGGTCCAAGGACATTTGACCTCCACGCACCAACAATTGTCCTTGGGACAAAGTGGACATTTATGCAACATTTAAGAAAACCGTTTAAGGCATTATTAAGATTTTGGTTCACAAGCAGGCAGAGAGCGTGACCGTTGATAACATTTGACCTATGGGGGCGTGGTTTGGCAGAGTGGTAAGCCACCAGGCATGACCCCTATACATGCTTCTGCCAGACCGGGCTCAAATCCAGCGTGTGGCCAGTCTGCAGAGTGTCTTCGTCTTCTCTCCTTCACCCCCCCTCACAAACCTACCTACGGTCTCCCTCTCCTGACAATAAAGGCACAAAAACGGCCCCAAAAAATCTTTGAAAAAAAAAAAAAAAAAAAACCTTTGACCTCTTAAACCAAATTAGGTGACTTTGCAGAGTGAGGAAACAAATGTGAAGAAATCCTTGAAGGTTGTTGTTGGATATTGCATTCACAAGGAAAGGAGACAGGAAAACTAGATAACCTTGACCTTTGACTTATAACCTGAAAAGTCTGGTCAGTTCATGTTTGTGTCATTTTTGAACGTTTGAAAGAACAAAAAGTTTCAAAGAAAACTTGTAAATGCGCCATCTGCCTTCACAGAACGTTCACAAGCAAAGGAGGATCATTCAAGTCTAGACCTTAACCTTTGACATATAACCCAAAAAATCCACTTAAAGGTGCAGTGTGTAGAATTTGGCATTTGAGCGACATCCATCGTTCAGATTCTAGAATGAGCCCAACCATAACCAAAACGTCACATCGCTGAGCAACGGAAGCCTGTGAAGACCAAAAGGGATCATGAACACGGTATCATTTACTAAAGTGACAAGGTTTGTAACCATTATTTTTATAGATTATAGGTCAGTTGTTGTCCTCTCTCCTCTTCTTCGCCTGCATTCCAGGTAGATTTTAGAACCGGCGGACAGATTCCGCAGTAATGTAAACTTTTGGAAGCTTTTTCTAACTAAATAAAAATAAAACAAACATTTTATGGGGATGATTGTACTCCTATTTTGACGGACTTTACCTACAATTAGAAACATTATATCCTATATTCACCGCTTCTGTTCGGCGAAATGCTGCCAAATTCTACACACTGCACCTTTAAGTCATCTTTAAAAAGAGGGGGCACTCCATGACCCTCAATATTACCCGCAATATTTTGAGAATTCTTAAGAATTCTTGAAATATTGCAATCACAAGCAAAAGGTGACTTTAAAGCTACTTGCCATAAACTTTGTCTTCCTCAATTCAATGACTTGGCTTTTTGACCTTTGACCTCCAAATTTACTTCTCAGAAAGGCTTTCACTGTCAAGAGGATCGAACCAGCAACCTTCTTGCTGTGAGGCATATGCACTACCTGCAGCGCCACCGTGCTGCCAATTCTTAACTTAAAACTTAATTTAATTGTAATTGTAACCTGAAAGTATTCAAAGCTGTTGTATTATTCTTTCAGCCTCTCCTCTGAGTTCTTCTCAAGGTTACAGACATTCAGATTACAAGAACAAAACAAAGAAAGTTTGTTCTTCAAACAAGTAATGCCACATTACTTTTGTTAATCTAACAAGGGTGAATTTTGATCCATAACGTGCTACTTATGCAATAAAAATAAACCGACTGCCATGAAAGCAAAATAAAGAAAGAGCAGAAGACATGCAGCCTCTGTTGTGTCTATTGGGGATTCTCTTTTAAGTGAGTTTTCTTTTGTCTTTGGCTCTATGACATTTTTAGACACTTCAGAAGGCAGCTCTGAAGAAAACTTCTTGGATTTTGTTATTTTGGTTTCCTGAAGTCCTCCAGAACAGTTGCTTTAGCTCCTGGTAAACTGGGTTTAATAACAATTAATGCCCACCAGACACCAGCAAACTTTAACAAGACTTTGTGAAGATTTGACAAAGACTGTATCACACTTTTTACATCTAAAGGCAAAAATCACAGAAACTCTCTGAGGTTAATGTCTCACTGAGATTGTGCAGACATGGGTCTTAGTGAGTCACCACCTTCAAGACAATAACTAGACTTTATGCATTACACAGAGTTAGTCAAATTTATTTACAACTTGTTGTGCCCTTTTATAATCACACTATTGTTTGTTAACATAAGTACTGACAGACTTATTGACTCAAAACTGCACTATTGTCCTAAGAATGCAGTGAAAGAAGTCCAAACAAAGACCCACAGTGCAGCTCCTGTTACGTCCCAAATCTGTGAACAGTCTCCTGCTGACATGAGGAGGAACACAGTGTCAGTGTTAATAAAGACATACCTCACTTTTGACAGAGCTTTACTTTATTTAAGGCAACTCTACTAACTTATTAAACTATTTACATGTTAGTTTGCATAATCTCAATTTTAGTTTGTTTTATGGACATGTATATTTAAGTTTACTTTCTTTTATTTTTCTGAACCTGACACTACTTTTAATGTTTTATCTCATCTTACTTTCAGATCATAATTGATTTTAAGTGTCTCATTCATTATTTAAGTCTAGCTTTTATTAATGTTTTTTATTCACACCATCCACTTTTTATTAATTTATTGCTAATTCAATTTTTTGTCATAATACCAATAATAATGACAATAATAAGAATTATTATTATTATTATTATTATTATTATTATTATTATGATTATTATTCCTGTAGTGTTTAGCATTTAAAATCTTTCCTCCAGAGTTAGAAGAAAACATATAATGCCATAGTTTTCGTTGACAACTTGATCTGAGGTCTGTTCAACATGAATTTGTCAGGTTAACCTGTGACTGAAAAATATATATATAATATATATATTTTTAAAACTTTAGGCAGTATGGAAGGCACGAATAATGCCTGCATAAGTGAGCAATATTCTAAGTGATGTTGCAATATCTCTGTGTTAAAACGATACTCAAAAAGTAAGGGTAAATCGTTGTGGTCTGTTATAAATGCTTGGAGGACTGTTTGACATAACGTTCTGACACTGTCTGGTCCACACATTCAGTATAGAAACTATCTTGACCTGAGCTTTAACGTTTGTATAACTGTCAAATATGAATTCTGTTATGCTGGATTTGGTTCTGTTATAAACTGTAAGATTTCATGTGCAATTCCATTTGGTGGTCTCGTTGTGTTAGATCCAATGTCACGACATTAAAAACAGTTTTGTGTCAGAGATCCACAGGCTCTGCTCTCAGCTTTTTGACTCCATTTGTTACAAAGATTCCACATTATAGTTTCCGCATTATAAACTTCTGAAACAAGTTTCCTCAATTCCTGCTCCACTTAATTCTTTGTTTTAGGCCTTTGTCTGTTGTTGCTTGGTTTTAGATTGATTGATGCAATGTGTTTTTTTTTGTTGTTGCCCACATTACACCTAATCAGGATTCTTAATTTATTTTCTATTTATGTAAAGTACTTTGTGCTACATTTGTTAATGAAATATGGTGATGGTGGAGAATCCCTCCCCTTACACCACTGGCAGGAAAAAAAAATCTGCAACAACTTTATGTATTTTATTTTCAGTATTTTTTAATGTTTTTTTTGGTTTAAAAAAAACCCAAAACAGGTAACTAGTGACAAAAATACACATATAAAGTGATATTAAGAAAAGAAGAAAAAAGGGGGTGGGTTGGGGCCTTACAGACAATAATAAAGAATGGTGCAACGGCCTCCTTCAGACACAGTTTATACATTTATGCTCTTCTAAGTACCAGAGAATTATGACTTTGTGAGGTGGTTAGTCAGACGTCAATTAAAGGCTACCATGTAAACAGAATGATGCTTCCTTTGTCCTTCATGTGTTGGGAGCTTCTTACGATTTAATTTTAAAGTTGTTTAAACTCGTTGAGCATTGGGCGGCCCAGCAGGTAGTGCACATGCCTCACAGCAAGAAGGTTGCTGGTTCGGTCACTGTGTCAGTCAGGGTCTTTCTGTGTGGAGTTTGCACGTTCTCCCCATGCATGCATGGCTTCTTCCTCCCACAGACCAAAAACATGCTCATTAAGTTGATTAACTCCAAATTGCCTTTAGGTTTGAGTGTGAGCTTGTATGATTGTCCGTCTGTCTATGTGTCCCTGCAATGCTCTGGCGACGGGACTAGGGTGTACGCAGCCTCCAGCCCAATGTCAGCTAGTACAGGTTCATGCCGCCTGCAGCCCAGAAAAGGATGAGGGGTATGGATAATGGGTGAATGGCTGAGTGTTGGGGGTCTTTGCTGATTTCATCTTGGATGTAGGATCTATCTCAAGTCTTAGTCAGTTCTATACTACACAGATGTGATGCTGGTGTAAGGGCTGTTGGAAGTAGCAGTGCTTTGACAGTAAAAATATGTATAGTCTTCCAGAATGTTTTAACACATTTGCATTCCTAAAAAACACATATATGTCTTGCAGCAATGACACTTAGAGGATGAATTAGGGTATATTCTACTTAAAGAAAAGGGGTGAGGTACATCCTGTGCATCCTCTTATAGGTCTGTTCAGTGATCTTGTTGTAGAGCAGTGAAGTAAAGACATTTTGACATACAGTTTACCATTGTGCATCACTGAAAGTACAGTTCAGATCTGTCTGTCTGTTTAAACTTCTGAGTGGGATCAAGGAAGTACTACATTGATCTGCTAGAGTTTTGTAAATAAGGGAAATCTTTCCTTTCAGTGATGTTGAGCTCTCGAGGATATCTTCTATATATCAGTCAGCTGCTTAAGCATTTGTCCATCCTGATCAAGGGCTTTAATTCGATAGGGGACTTGCAGATATATATAGAAATCCTGCTTGTCAATATTAAACTCTGTTTTCAGCTCTAGAAAAGATTTGAGAGTTCCTCCAAAAATTAAGTGTTAAAACTGTTGTATGCCATGCTTTTTTTAAATTTATTTGTACCCATAACTCTGTTGTTTGGACAGTAAGGCTTGGTACACACATTGGGGTTTTTTTAATCTTATCACAGACTTAACAGTTTTGTTCTTGTAGTGCGTAGAGTGTGACAAAGAGAGAGCACACCACACACCAACCGACTCAATCACCAACAACCAGGGCTTCTACTTTTGCAGCTCATAATGTAACGTGTTCAAACATGACCTAAATGTAGACAAACATGGCTGACAATGAGGAATTGCTCAGCTAAATGTAGCTGACATACTTAGCAGTTCTGATTTCTGTACAGCTCCTCTCTTCAGTCTGTCATATATAAATCACAAGTTGCTCTGATTAGCAGTGTTAATTCTGACAGCATTTTTTAATTTAGTTTTAGTTTAAGTTTTTTACCTAAAATATCTTTTAGCTTTGGTCATAATTTAGTCATCTAAATTGTTTTAATTTTAGTCTAGTTTTAGTTGATAAAATTTCACAACAAATTTCACACGACAAAATCTACTGTAAATTTTAGTGGACTTAAATATGAAGTGTAAAGTGTAAGGCATTATTTAATGTTTCCTTGAATTTCTGAAGTCATGTTTTACACTTGGATCCCGCCATCATGAAGCTAAGGCACTTGTGATTGGATATCCCTCTTTACTCACCCGACCTTTCCTCACAACCAAAGTGGCTGTGATTCCTAACTTGTCAAACATTTTAGTCTAGTCTTTATTTGTTGACGAAAATGTCAGTTGATTTAGTTTTAGTTTTTGTCCATGTACACTTGTGGTTTTCAGTTATAGTATAGTTTTTGGCAGGGAAAAAAGATTGTTGATGAAAACTATGATGAAAATAATTAGTCAACAAAATTAACACTGCTGTTTAGACAGTCGTGTTTGACATATACCAACAAACTGGTCCTCCTTTTCCTACATCTGTCTAACCTGATACTTCACCTTTATTATAGTTGCCATGGCTGTGTTTACTTCCTGTTCCAGCTTGTTCCCTGATTTGTTTAGTTCTGTGTGACAAAACACAGAGGACGTGCTCAGATGTGTTCAGTGCACTCCACATTCAAGAGAATTTCTATTCAATGCATTTAAAATGTGCAAATTCAAGCTGGGACATTCCCAACTCTTTCTCAGACAATAACATGACTATAAATGCACCTCACACTACAGGATAATCAGGTGAAGTAATCTTTAGGACCTCCGGATCATTTCGCCTTTGTTGACTTTGACTGGAAGTGGAGATCTGAGTCAAAAGTCAGGCCAAAAATCATGTAGTGTGAACCCTACTTTAAGAATAAGAAGGTATGATTTGAAGAAATCTGTTTGGTGCTACAGTCTATTTACACCTAACGAGACAGCAGTAATCAGCTTTTCACTTCTCTGTTTTCTTTCTCAGTAAAGGTTCTGTAAAAGCAAAATTCAAGCTCATAACCAGAAACAAAACTTGTTAAAACACTTGGTAAGCAGCCTAGACGTTAACTTCTCCCACATGTAAAGCAGAGGGACTTACTCCTTGGCTGCCAGAGGGTGTTTCATGAGTGTGTTACGTCATGCAAACGTAATATAAAGCTTGTGCATATCATAGCTGTTTGTCATATGGCCTGCCTTTACACCGCCATTTTGTCTGTTATCAGGTTCACTAAAAGTTAATTTGAGACACAACATTTTCAAGATGGCGGCCATTGCGAATCCGACAAAATGCCCTTGTCAGCATCCAAACAGCTGTTGTTTTGCAGGTTTTGTCCAATATTTTCAACAGTCAGCAGAGAGTAGTGGACACAACGGCTTTATTTGCTACTGTTATTGAGGGAAGAAGACAGATGCATTGTCGCCGAAACACATTTTCTGGTTTAAGAGATGGACAGCTTCCGAACTGTCCATAAAGAATTACTGTACACTTCTACCTTTCTTTTTTGAGTTATGGTCAAGCAATTTAAATCACTTCCTATGGGCAGAAAATCAACAAGAATTACTTGATTTACATTTTAATCACACGGCTGCTTTCTATCTGATCACTATTGTGCACACAATTCACAGCACTTCCTCGGGATTTGTTCTGGTATCTTTACATTTTCTGCCAAGTCTTCCCTCTTCCTTCCAAAAAGACGTTTCCTAAATCCCCCACAATCCAAAGCGGGATTCAGCTCACTGTTTCCCGCGCCTGTCAGGATGAATTCAGCACGTTTGTGGATGAACTGTGCTGCTCTGTTAAGCGCCACCTAAATGCTGGTGTCATGTGGTTAACAGTGTCAGTGTAACGAGCGCACCCCTCACGGTGGGTTAGACCCCGCAGAGCAGAGCAGAGCCGCCGCCGTGTTGCTGCGCACAAATAACCGAGCGCTCCGTGTGTGTGTGTGTGTGCGCGAGGAGGGCTGCGCGCGGTCTGCTCGGTGCCAAAAGGACTTCACCTCACCTGCGCACGAGGAAATACCGATCTCATATCCTCTCCGTTCTGCTCGGAGGCAAAGGTTAATCCAACAAAAGGGCGAAGGGGGGGATTCTCCACCAGAGGATACAAGTTTGGGCTGAAGGTGTGCGGAGCAGCTGCAGGATGCGGGTAAGTTTCTGCGCGCTGACATGCCCAGACGCTGCGGGTCACGCTCTTTTGTTTTTGGTGTTGGAAAGGCTGAAAAGTGCACAAAGTTACAAGGCACGGGGGGGATGCTGCAGCCCGTCAGAGCTGTCACTGTGGAGCCGAGTCTCTGCGGGTGAAATGGGTCAGGGAATGACGCGTCTGCTTGGTTTGTTTTGGTGCGCCCAGACGGAACAGGCAGAGGTGCAGACACAAAAACATGCACACAACTTCAGCCTCAGCACGCTTTGGTTTAGTTGTTTTTTGGATGCTGTTTCCAGCCGCTTATGATTGACTTAAGGGTCATCAAGTTTGACGACTTTTTGAAACCACAAATCATTTAAAAACACATGGTAGAAAATCTTGATCTTCTCAGACGCCGCCAGTGATCTAGAGAGAGAGATAGACAGCTTCTACTAAGATCACATCACTGTATCCCAAAATTAGAGAAAGCTTCACATTAAAAGGATAATTCTGACTTTTAGAAGTGGGGTTGTTATTCCTTCATTTGAATTGTAAATTAACTTGCTTTGTTTTGATCAGCTGTGCCTGGAAAACTGAAACTTAAGTTTGGCTGAACTGCTGCAGATGGGGCAGAGATAGGCCTATTTGTAAATTACTGGCTTTTGAGTGCTAAGCAAATAAAAAATAGCATTGTAATGATTGTGCACTGGACTGATCTCATGTTCAGTACCAGCAAGCTCCTCTGTTTTGACCCCATGTTGGCACATCTCATAGCCATCTTGTCTTTGATGGCTGTATCTCCTTAAAGCCTGTTGTATCATATTTGACTTATACTTTTATGATACCTCTGTCTAATCAATATGATCAACAAATTACTAAACAAATGTCTGAATACAATCAGATAAATGATAAAATGCCCTCAAGTGGATAATCAGTTGCCAAAAACACCTAATGTATCAAAAAAGATACAAAAAATATACATGTTAAATTTGATGGAAATTATGTTTTTTTTTTTTTGGATTACAGTAGCAAGAGAAACAAACATTTCAGCTCCAAAAATTAGAATTTTCTGGCTATAATTTGTGTTTTCAGGCTTTAACCTCTTTAGCCCCATAGGACCCAAATTTGGGTCTGCTGGTGCTCAGGAGAAAAGCTCCTCAACAGGACAGCACGAGCAGTGAACTGTGCCTTTAAGACTATAGTCATGTCTGCTTTTATTTGACAAATGCATTTATTTTGACCTTTGGCTCAATATGCACTGTTTTTCAAAATCCTTGCCTGACCATATTGTTACGAAACCTCTTTAATTTTTCTCTGCATCACTTTATAACAATAATCCTTTGCAGAGATGATGTAAAAATATTTTATTTTTCATTTTTAGAGTTTCACAGCCACTCCAGCATCATTTCTAAGAGATATTCATAATAAAAATTGTTTTTGTTTTAAGCGAGGATGAGATTTTCAAATTATTCTGACTTCTATCTTCATTTACTCTGTCCCAGTAACACATATACTGATAATTACACCTCTGGACAAATCTTCTATTATGACACCAAAATTATTCAAGTAGACCTTGTATTTGCAGAGATACACTCTTTTCTTTATGGGTATGGGTTTCGAGCGGGAGGCTTGTAAAAAGGGGCTGGGGCTGAACAGGTTAAAGGGATGTTAACGCTTAATTTTAGACCAATGGGCTCAAATCAACGTGGGAAGGCATATGAATATCAATACATGGCAATCACGTAAAATCATTGTTGAAACAGTAAGAATTCAGTATTGTGACTCTTCAGTGGCCTCCAGTGGCCTCTTACTTCCATGGTGTGAAACAGGGATGTATAGGTTGTTTGTTTTTTTATTATTTTTTATTATTTTCTTTTATTTCCGGATCCATTGTTGCTGATCTAATATCTTATTGGCCAGAGTTTTCAGTCTCTGCTTCACTAAAATTGACCTCTTCTGTATATGTTACAGTTTACTCCTGAATAAACAGATTCTAAACAAATGAAAATATTTTATATTCTAATGAATTATATTGTGTATTTTTAAATGTAGACAGTGAAAATAAGGTGATGCATTTCAGTACATTTAGACATTTCGCCCATGTTTCAGCTGATATATGGGATTATGTATTGGCTGTAAATATCAGTAGATTTTAAGCCATTATCTGCCAATTCCAATATCGTGCTGATAATATCGTACATCCCAAGTAAAACGCACAGTGCCAGTACTACCTCCTCACAAACAACATGCATTAGTTGATATAAAGATATCAGCTAGAAGCTAGTTGGCAAAGGCATAGTGGGAAACCAATGGTTGCTTGATAAGGGGTGGTATTATTAGCATTATTTTTATTTACAAATATATGTCTTATTTTTAACTCAGCTGTCCATTGTTGCAAAGTATTTGCATGTGACGTATTTATGTAAATATATATTTAATTGTTACCTTGATACCATGGTACTGGTGGTGCAGCTGATCGTGCTGGTGCCTCGAAACAGGACGGTTGCTAGTTTGACTTCCTGAGTCAGTCAGTGTTTTTCTGTGTGGAGTTAGCATGTTCTCCCTGTGCATTTGTAGGTTTTCTCTGGGTACTCTGGTTCCCAGCTGTTTCCTGAGGCTCTTGTCAACATGTAAATGCCTGCCCAGTATTTGCTCTAGTCTGACTTCATGTTAGTTTCTTTTTCTCTTCCTAACCTAAACTGCCATGGTCCTTTCTGGTCTCAGACTTGGTGTCTTTCACCTCAGCACAGTGTGGAAAGAAGAAAACTGCTCTGCTCTGCAGTACGCACATCTTTTAAGATGACCACAGTTACTGCCAAACTTACACAGTGCCAAATGCAGACATCCATGGTGCTCTGAGGCAGTTTTCCTTGCATTTGCCTGAACTCAGGTTCATGTGGTAAGTTTTTGTGACAGCTAGAGTATGTAAATTGAATTATTTTCATGTTATTTCTGAAGCAAACACTGGATCATCCTCTAAACTGCTATAGTTATGTCCTGCACTTTTTTGAGGAGGGTCCTAAAATAACATTTACTACAACGTAAAAGGAAAGATTAATGTATGAAGGGTGAAGCATTTATTTAGGCTGCCCTGTGAATGCAAAATGAAACTAGAAAAGCACTCGGAGAGCGCAGACCTCCGCCAAGCAGCTCAGTTACAGCAGTGGCTTTTTCCACAACCGCTGTAAAAGATCCAGTTCTGGATCAGCACGTGCTCTGATAGGACAGCAGAGTCTCCACTCATGTCTGTCCATGTGGAGAAGTCCTCTGCTGGTATTGCAATAGAAGCTGGGAAATGTAGTAACATAGGCTTGAAAAACGTTAACGACAGTTTTCAAATAAACTACAATTCCCACGATGACCTAAAGGGGGCAAAACCCTCACAGCAGCCGAGGAGAAATGAATGGGATTTGTAATTATCAACTTCAGTGTTTTTTATGATGTCAATCTGCATGGGATCCAGATGAAATTCACCTTGATGATCGAGTTAAATTATACATATTATCCTGTAAATTTTGAATTGAATCCATCAAGTGATGTCAGAGATATGATTTTTTATTAAATACGGCCCATTGTTAATTTATGGGATTTTCAGAAAATTTTGGGAATTTTTTGTATCCAGACAAATATGCAGATCAGCACCAAAATACATTGGCTTCTTCCTTGGACCACACCACACGTCTGGTAAAATTTTCATGTAAATCCATCCAGTATTTTGCGTAATCTTGCTAACAGACAAACAGACAGACCCTGGTGAAAACATAACCTCCTTGGCGGAGGTAATGAGTAAAGTCTGAATTTGTTCCAAAGCACAACCTGTTGAAAAGCAACCATTTTGGGAAAATTCCATCCATATTATGATTTGGGACATTTGTTACATGAACACAGCAGTCTGCACACTTCAGATATTTTCTTTTTATTTTCTTCTACAACTGCAGGTCTTTGTGTCAGTTCCTCTGAAGAATTGACTGATATTGAAAACACATGATCTGAGGATGATTCATTTATTTATATTCAACTCTGCCTCACCCCTCCTCCTCCTCCTTGTGCAGCTGGTGGGGTGTTTGTGTGTCTCAGACTCGTACCTGCAGTCAGCCAGAGGCTCGTCTGCTCCTGCAGGCTGCAGCTCTGCCTTTCTTCTTTTTGAGGAGTCTGGCAGGAGGAGGCAGAGCTGCAGACACAAAAAACACACACAAGTTCAGCCTCGGCATGCTTGTTGTTCTTCTTCTGTGGTTTGTGGTACTTTGTCTTAAAAAATTGACACATGATGCAACACTGGACACGGTGTGATTTTGAAGATGATGTTTTTTAACACGTTGAGAAAAGCCACCAGTGTAGATAAATGCAACATCCAGCCCCGTTCACTGATGAGTTTGAGACATTAGTGACTAAAATGTACAGGATGTAAAAATCTGCTCTCAACCAAAATAAAACAAAACAAAACAAGAGAGGCTGTGTCGGGATAGGATGAGAATGAATTTTGACAAGATGAGTCCAAGAATGAATCTTGGCTTCACAACAATCTCAATTATTTTGTATTATTCTAGAAAGACTATAAATGCATCTTTTGTAATTTTGAGTTTCTGTCTTTACATCATCTATCAAATCACTGAGTTCATATTTAAGCTAAAAAAAAGTCATTTTTTATTTTTTTTTAATATTCTTGTAAAAGTAATGTCCAGAATAACTATGCAATACTTGAGATGTTTATGAGTTAAATATTGCAGATTTTGCAACAGAAATAAGAGACTGAGCAAATAATTCAGTACAAAATAAAGATTATTAATAGTAATGATTTTATAAATTAATAATTTTGTAAAATTTAGACTTTAGATAAGTTTAGTATATAATCAAACACTCAAACTAGGTTTTTAAATCCATCCTCAGTTTTTTATGTTGGCTCACAAAGCTAAATGTTAATGTTGTTTACTGCCATAAAAGATGAATAATAATAATAATCTATATTTGATTACTGATCTATTTTATATGTGATGATGATTTATTGTTTTTAACTGATTTGGTTTTGTAGAAATTATACAAATAACTTGAAAACAGCTTTGAGTCTGTATTAGTAATGATTGATTTCTAATAATTTTAACCCAAATGTAAAGAAGTGTAAGTCTGTCCTTGCAATGCTACAAATCCCAATTCCAGTGAAGTTGGGACATTGTGTAGAAGGTAAATAAAACAGAGTACCATTTTTCAAATCCCTTTTGACTTATGTTCAAATAAATACACTGCAAAACCAAGATGTCTAATGTTAAAAATGATAAACTTACAAATGTTCACTCATTTTGAATTTGATGCCTGCAACACGCTCCAAAAACAGAAGCTCGACAGGGGCATGTTTAACACTGAGTTACGTCACCTTTCCTTTTAACATTCTTGCTTGATGTACAGCTTAAAACTACAAATTGGGGTCTGTATACCTGCCTGATTCAATGTTCATAATCAGGCACATCCATCTTGCAAAGCTTAAGCCAGCACAATTCACCTCCACCTCCAGAGCCATTGACCAGTCAGCTTTGTTTAAGGAGAAAGAGGCAGGAGCTATGAGCATGATTAAAGTGAGAAGCAAGCCTGTAAACAATGGCTCTGTATTCTAAGATTAGCTTAGATGCTACCTCAAGTAGTATTTTTATCAGAACCAGAAGATCTTCACTCCTCTTCTGACGGGTTTGGATGAGAGTTTGTTTTGTGAACTGGTGCATGTTTTAAAAGGTTCTGATTTTCCCAAACACTTTCTATGGGCTGTTGCCCAGATGGACTTGTGAAACCTATCCTGAATAGAATATTAAACTGTCTATCTGGTCTGTGAGGCTAGTGTAAGTCTGCTGGGTCCTGATGTTTTATTAGTACTTTAAATCGTATCTTTTTACTTGTAATTCTGAATGTTAATGCTTACAAACTGAGAGATGTAAAATTAGGGAGTCACTAACATCATTAACATTTGTTTTCATCATGTAGAAAGCAAAAATTTACTGCTTGCTGTTGATTTTGTCCTCTTTAACATTCATCCCCATAAAAAAAATAATCACTATTGTGATATCAGTCTGTTATGGTCAGTAACCTTAATATCTTTTACTTTGGTGTTAGTGGCTTAGATGAGATGCTGCATAAAGTTTGATGTGTTAATCATATCAGAAGTAAAGAGAGTACAGGATGGATGTACTTAATCAAATATTTGGTGTCAATTTTGACTGATTTTGACTAAGACTAAATCCAGAGATATACTTGAAGTTTGTTCCTGTGTTCGCAGTGGTGTCCATTGACATCATGAGCGTTTTTGTTCATATGCTTGCCTGCATGTGACGCATGTAACTGGAGGACACCACTAGAGGGCAGGCTGTATGTCACCATCTGTTGTGTAAGAAGTAAACTGCAAACATGCTGCTGAAGTAGTAACAAAATAAACCAATAATAAGCGTCATCATCAAATATTTGACCAGTGGTGAGAAGAACTGTTGAAAATGTCTCGGTGTAATGAGTGACTGTGTTCAGTGATGAGTTGCGGTCGACTGTGCTAACTGATTCATGGTCAATGCACCTTTTAAAATAGAGGGTGTCCTCTCAATGCTTTTTTATGATGTGTTTCTATCAGCAGTTTATATGTAAGAAAACAGATCCAAATAAACAAAGCTTACACAAAAATCTGTAGACAAAGGCAACCCTGGTGTCAACTTTAAGTCACCAGTTTACATGGTCACTAGTTAAATTAATACACTGAATATATTTCCTTGAGTATGTAGATCTATAAGTCCTATAATCACACTTTTTGAAATTGTTCTAACAGTTTGTGATGCCCTGTAGAACCCTGGCTCTGACAGCTACAACCCATGTTTTCAGTAACTTATTGAAATGTGCTAATTAGTAGCGCTGTGTACATATGTGCACGCAGAGCTGCTTTTAATTAATTTATGCTGTAACCACAAAGCAAATGAAGTAAGTTGTGATGTAATGTTCAGTGATTTTGTACTGTAAGCATTATTAAGATAGGGAATATTTGCCCCAAGGCATTTTTCGGATGAAGGAGCTGTCTTCTGTCAGTCATAAAAGCACTGGACACATTTTTGTTCATCACCTGTAACCTGAAGTATTGATCTTTTGCAATGGCAGGTTTTCATGTCACTATATTGAAAAAAATGGCCGTTGTTTGGGGAAGAGGAGTTGGTTCTAATGTTGTGATGTAGCTTTTCTTTAAAGTGTGGCTAAACACTTAATTTTTAAATCAATGTGTATAAAAACCGTGTGCTAGTGTTGATCAGTTACGGTCCAAATCCTGACATCTTGACATCTTTACAGACAAAACTGTTAAAGTTCTCCTTATTGTGTTGAAATTTACATAATGGCTGTATGACTACATGATCGGCACGGGCGCAGCAGTTAGTGAGCGTGCCTCACAGAAAGAAGGTTACTGGTGTTGGTCAGGGCATGAAGAGTTTACATGTTCTCCATGTGCATACGTGGGTTCTGTGTCTCTGTGTGGCCAAATGTCAGCTGGGACAGGCTCCAGCCCCCCGCGACCCCAAGAGGGATCAGCAGTATTGATGATGGATGGATGGATGGATGGATGGATGACTACTTTATCACAATTCAGTAGAGAAGAAGAAAGTAAGACACTGTGACACTTTAAGACTGTGGGTAGTTTTGTTCATTTGACCAAAATCACATAAAACATGTTTTACTCACACATAATATAACACAAATATTATAGTAGGGAATAGAAAAGAATAGCTCTTTACTGTCTCTATACAAACACTCAGAATTTGTACAGTGAAACATAGTTTGGCATCCTCTGTGGCAGCGAAAGAACAAACAAAAGAAATAAAATATGATAAAAATAGAGACAAATTAAAAAACAGACAGACTATAGCTAAAAACAATTTAAAATATTTCTTATATATGTCCAGGCATGCAGAGGAAACTGAAAGTGGCTTTGTGTGAGTTGAGACTTTACATTAACGTGACAGGTTTGCTATGAACACAAGTACAGCGTACAGTTATCGTCAGTGCAGATAGAAGCAAGAAGGAGCGCTCAGGGCTGAGTGGGGATATTAGTAGTATTTGGTAACATTTAGCAATATTTAGTTTTACAAAGGCTGTGCTTTTGCAATGGTCACATCTGAGGATATGCAGTGTTTGCCTTGTGTCCTAAAGTTAATTGAGACCGAGAACTGCTGTTTTTTTTATTTGTGACTAATAATCGGTAAGAGTCTGTCTGATATTAGCCTCAGAAGTCAGAGAACTGATCACTGTGCATGCAGACTCCTTGCATGTACACGATATGGGTATTCTGTGAGAGTTCTGGCTATTAGAAATAATCAAAGTAACTTAGGATCAAGTAAAATGGTTATTTGTAAAGAATAATCCGTAATATGACATGCCTCTGATTTTTTACATCTCTGTGCGTGTTTGCCTGCAAAATGGTCCGAGCGCTTAAGGTACGAGAGCAGAGGCAGAGCTTTAGCCCAAACCAAGAAGCCTGATGCAAATTAAACAGACAAATAATATTTTACTCCTACACAAATACAGATTTAAAAAAAATCTGAATTTTTATCATAAAGAAATCTATATAACCAACATTATACTTATACCTGCTGGTTCTTATAGGATCTGTATTATTCTGAGGATGTATTACTACAAGTTGAAGATCAATTATTTTTGTTCTTGCTCCATAAAACTTTATCGAAACAATGATGCCACTTTGTCTATTTGGCAACATAACTGGGTTGGACTGTGTGGGAATAACAGAGTTTTAACTTCTTTTTTTTGCATTGGGCCATTCAATAAAACATTTGGGGCTTAAGCCACAAACTGTTCCCCTATTTAAATTACAGTGTAAATTAAGACTTAAATAAGTTTTTTCTTCATAAAAGAATAAATAAAGCATCTATCTATCCATCTATCTATCTATAAGAAATTACTGCAGCCTCATTATTTATTTTTTGAGAAAAAAAATCAGAATATATATCACATAAAAAAACAGCAATGTTAGTTTTTTCCAGTATCGTTCTGTCCAAATGGTATGTGCCTGTGTTGTTCTCATATTTAAAGAAAATTATTTACTCACTTGTATTGACAAAGTCAATAAAGACTGAGAAGCAGCTCACAGCAGAAGTTCACTGGTTTGCCACTAGTCATACTAATTGTTTTCAAACTTTAGGATTGTTGGTGGTGTAGTTCGATCGCTCGAGGACATGATGAACAGTGTTTGTCTGAAAACAAGATTGATAAAATATGATGTCTGCCTTGGACGGTCATGATATTTCAGGCTATAATCAAATACCCCATAGCATCACAGGCTGTGAGAAACTCTGGGTGATGCAGAGGGCATGAAGGAGTGAGTGTGCCTCTCTTACCCACTCCCCCCTGCCGTTTCTGATGGGTTTTTTTTTTCTAAATTTTAGGCACGATAAACCGCAGCCAAAGACCTGGTGTGTTTTCACTCTTTAAATCCAGCAGCACTGACTCAAACGTCTCCAGGTCTGGGTGTGTACAAGGAGAGAATTTGCAACTGTATCTCCAAATAGAGATTTCAGAAATAAGATGAGACCTGAGAGTTTGAGCCCTTCCTCACCCCTCATCCTCATGCAGCCTGGTGGGGTGTTTGTGTGGCTCAGACTTTCACCTGGAGTCAGATTGAGGCTGGTCTCCTCCTGCAGGCTGCGGCGCTGCCTCTCCTCCGCTTGAAAAGCTCATTTCCCATGCCTTTCATGCCTGCAGTTTAAACCCTTTGATGTTTTCTTGCGCTGAACCCTGCACGTTGAAACCACTCTCCGGTATGTTAATGTTCTCTGATTGACTTCTGAATCTTTTTAATTAACCCACTTGTATGCACACCGCAGCATTGTCCTCTGTGAAATGCCATCAGGGGGAAAACGGAGCCGTGACAGAATGACACGCCGTCAGCGGGGATTTCAAAGTCAACGGCAGTTTGCGGTTTGATACTGTCTGCAACTTCTTGGCTGAGAGAAATCCTCTTCTCTGCGATAAAAAAGTAATGCTTGATACACTGGTGGATGTGGTGATTAAGACTTCAGCTACACGATGCAATATTAATGACTCTGGAAGATATCAAAGGATGAACCTCAGAGATGCAATAGCCTGAAGTGAGCCTACATTAATAATATGCCTAATTCCAGCAGCCATTCCAGTGTTTCTCCAGTGCTTTCATGTTGAGCCCACTGCCCCATATCAACGCTTTGTAATTATGCTATACATTCATTTCCTCTGGATTTACATTATGTACATGTGAGGAAAGATACAAGCTGGGCAATCTGGACTGAAGTCACATTTTGATGTTTATTTGAGCGAATGGGATTGCCGGTAATATGAAAGTCCTGCTCAATTATGGCAACAAACGTAATTCTCATTGTTTTGATAACAGAGCTTGAATGGGTGTTTGAAAAGATTTTAAATGCTTGAATTTTAAAGTTAAATTTAATGTTTTATTTCTAGTAAGGTGCTTGAAGTTGCAGCTCTGTAGCACATGCTTTGGAAAGAGTGTTAAGTGTTGCACAGACATATTGGCAACATTAGCAAGTGTGTCGAAGTGGCGAGGAACCATCGCTCACCCTCAGCTACAGCTACTTTTTAAAATGTTGGCAACAATTTTTGCCCAAGATTGTCTACAATTTTCAACAATAGTAAACAATAACTCCCCCAATATTGAATGTTAAGACTCGTTTTTTATATCCTTGAAAACAAACAAACATAATTCTACAAATAATCTAAATGGCACTAGTACTTCTGTACCATTTGGAAAAGTGGCTGGTAAACAGGAGCTTCTCCTAATGACACCTGCTTTTTTCTGTAATTTAGACATCGAACGTCAGGACTGATTATCATTAATCAATCAATCAATATTTATGAGAGCACATGGAGTTGAGCAGGTCCACAGCAGCAGGTCATTCATGATTGTTTGTCATGACCATACTAATATATGTTTGCAGTTTGCAGGATCTACCTTGTATTTAATTTTGTTGATCTCTCTGAAGTTAATATCAGGGACTGTGATAATAATGGAATGGGGCTAAAGGAATGGCCAGATAATTGTAATTGTAGTTACTGAAGCTATGTCTTCTTCAAGTAGATTGGTTAAGTACAGTTCAGGTACAGTAAGGCCCTGTTTACATGACAACATTGTCACCAGAAACGTAAAGGTTTTTCCTTAGCGTCTTCAAAAGCACTCGGCGTTCACACGGAGACGCGAGAACAACTAAAAACGCTGTAGCTTGCATGCCAGGCCAGTAGATGGCTAGTAGTCAAACAGCTGTGTTAGAACACATGAATGCTTTCCAGTGGAGACAAACTTTTCATAAACAACAATGGCATGTGGATGCACGAAGATGCAGGAGTTTCCTGTCTGGACAACAAATCTGTCTGGATATTTTTGTCTGGATAACAAACCGAGCAGGTAGATGGCGGAAGAGTACTCTGAAAGAGTACTGTGCATGTGCTGCACGTCGTTTACACGAATATGGATACGTAAACATTCAGATTCAGACACTCTAGGCACCGTTCTCGTGTAAACGGAAGGCGAAAACGCAATGAAAACTCTCCGTTTTCGGCTGTTTTCGTTGTCGTGTAAACAGGGCCTAAGCCTTGACCATTCTTTTGTTTCCACATCTAGCAATACTCTTACTTGAGGGAGTTGTAAGCTGGAAGATGATTGTTGCATTAAGCTGTTTTCACACATCAACCTTTGGTAGTTGATGGTGACTTACATTGAGATATCATCAAAATTTTGGTGAAAGTACGTTCCCAAGGTAAAATTTGCCATATCAAACACAATGTACCTAAAGTAGAGAGAAACATTGTGCTCCTGGAGTTTGATGTTTCCTTGACAGTCCCCTGATTAATCGTAGATGGATTTGAAATGTTCCCCAATGTAGATACAACGCATTAGAGGAGCTTTAGCTTAATGTAGCTTGGTGCAGCCCAACACTGTACAAAGATATTGTGACATCTTTAAAAAAACGCCATATAAAGCAGATGTACATGTATATGCCATTTTACCACTTGCAGCTAGAGCTAGTCTCAGTATTCTGACACCATGCCAGTAGGATGAAATATGGCTATCCCCAAAAGTGTCATTCAACAGGAGTGCAGTCCTGAGGAACAGCTGAACCCGACAGAGCTGATGTACATAAGTGGGCAGGCCCCAGCGTTCATCAGCAGAGATGAAAGCAGCTGTGACTGAGGGAAGCAAAGGTAAGCAGAGGTCAACTCTCGCTGTCATTTGTAAAACAGTTGGGCCAAATGGTGGAAATATTTAAGCTAGCAATTTTTCAAAGGGACCCAAAGAACATCAGCTTGCACTGCTGATGTTTACTTAGCTCTACATGGTCTTACTTAGCTTGACGCAGTTCGATGTTTCCCTATACATCGTCAAAAGTTGGCCAAAACGTGTATGTGAAAATGCAGCTTTAACAAAGTAACTGTGTGACATCACAGCAGTGCAACACAGTGAACACAGAGCAACAATGAGGAACATCCAGCAATTTTTGATCTTCTTGTCATGTGGCTGTTCATCAGAACAAGAAATCAAGCTTTTTCTGACAGGTCGAAGAGGAAATACACCTGAAAAATCAAAACGTTTGGGAAATGATGGTGGGGACCTCAGATGAGAATGTGATAAATCTTTTGACTACAGACGTGGACTATAGAAAGAATTGGACAAAGCCATGTGATATCAGTTGTTTGATTGTCGCAGGATTCTTAGGAACACTGTTGGTGCGTAACAATGGATGCTGAAGTACTGCACATGCCATCTCAGCGGGATTTAAGGTTTCTGAACAATAGCGACTCTGCACATACGTATAGCCATGTCGATCGTGTGTATTAATTTGCCAGACCAGAAATCCTTAATAATAAGGAGGGCAAGATAGTGCAGCAGGTCATGCATGTGCCTCACTGCAAGAGGGATGCTGGTTCAATCCCCGGGTCTGTCAAGGCCTTTCCATGTGGAGTTTACATGTTCTCCTCATGCATGCTTGGGTTCTCTCCAGTCACTCCAGCTTTCTCCCACAGACCAAAAAACACGTTCATTACATCAATTTTTGACTCTAAAATCCTTAGGTGTGAGTATGACTGGTCGCCTGCCTCTCTGCGTAGCCCTGTGATCTGCTGGTCCAGGTTGTACCCTACCCCCCCGCCAAATATCAACTGGGATAAGTGGTAAAGATAATGGATAGATGGAGAAATCCTTAATAAAATAAAATGGACACAATATAAAAATACATAAAAAAAAGTGTTTTTATGCAATCTTACAAATGTAATATCTTATAGTAATAAAGTCAAAGGTAAAGAAGTTTTTATGCATATTTTGCTTGTGTGTGCAATATTTCAAGAATGCTGACAAAGATTTTAATCTAAATTTGCACAAATGTCTACTTTAATGCAAGGACGAGACAGTCAGTGAAAAGCTGTTAAGAATTCTTGGTGGGTTTCTGTCAGATTTGGCACAAATGTCCTCTCTGAGTTGTCCATTAACGGATTTAATTTGTGAGGCGTTAGCTTAGAGGCCAGGAGCTCCACCACTGTACTCTCCCCCTCTGGCAGCATATACCTCTCAGAGGCATGTGCTGCTGTGCTGTAGTTCCAGTTTTCATGTGCTTTTAGAGTGACATGCATGCTTGGCTAAAAAATAGCTGAGCCTACCATTTCACAAAATCACAGTGTGATTTGCGTATCCTGCTTGTTAATGTGGCGCTAATGTCAGCTCTCGGGAAGCTCTAACTTGTTAACATGCTCAGTAAAATGGAAATAGATACGCGGCAGCTGTTGCACAGCAAACATGCATGTAGTCTCAGGCCAAGTGACTGAGCTCTTTGGTTTTAAGAAAAAAAATGTACATTACAATATTTTGGAGTACAATTCTGTATTAGTATTCTACAGTTCAATACTGATATTTTGTTTTTAATAATTTGTAGACGTTCAGGACATACTGTCTGTTTTGAAGCAACACATTCAGCCCTTTGACTCAATTTTATCACTGGGACAAACAACTAAGCCTGTTTATGTATATTTTGGGGACCTACATGACATACAGTATTGTGATTTTTTTAAGTATATTTCTGGGCTTTGTGTGCCTTTTTCTGATAGAGAGAGAGAGTGGGTAGGCTTGTGAAAGGGCATGGGAGAGAGCCTGGAAGGACATCCTGCAAATGGCCCTCAGGCTAGACTGGTACCCAGGCCAGCAGAAGCATACAGGGGACGTGCCTGTTTGCTTTCCACTCTGCCAAACCAGCACCCTTTTCTAAGAACAAAGGTACACTATAGTATTGCAGTGTATTGTGATAAACAATATCTTTAGCCCTGTCAGATTCTGGCTAATACACACCTCTACTAGGGCTGCCCATCACCATTCATTATCACAACTTTATTGATATTGCAATTTTGAACAGATAGCAATTGTCTGTTTTTTTATGTAATTCCTAATGTGGTCAAGCAAAGTTTCATGGTAAAAGGGTCCTGCTTTCACACCCTTTGGTGCAGTCAGATGAAGCTTCAACGTCTAAAAGCTACTTTTGACTTCATTTGTGTCAGTATAAAAGTGTAAAGAACTTTTTCTAGGATTTCTTTTAGCTTCAGAAAAAAACATGCTGCTTCTGCAAGTGTTGTATAAAACAGGGTGAGTTACACTGGCTAGAACAGTTTAAGTTTTGTTATGTTTTGTTTTGTTATGGCAACATTGAACAATGTGATATCACTTGTTTGTTCTCGTATTATTCAGGCCTAACCCCAAACCACTGCTGTGCTTTCACTTTCTGAAGTTATACACATCACAGAGGAGTAAGACTGCCTTGTGGTAGTTTTAGTTTATACTTTAAAACAAAACAATTCAAAATAAGAAAATGGCTAAATATGGATGTTTTAAAATTACATTTATGTTTGTACCATATTTAAAAGTGTCTGGAATCCTTCATTGATACCAGAAAATGTATTTTTGCAATTTAGACAGCTCTCTCTCCCTTTTAGTAAAGAAAATACAGTGTTTCCAACAGGAAAATTGCAAGTAAAGGTCATGGTGTTGTTGGAGGGGTAGCTATTCGCTCAAATCAAAGTAAGCTCTCCTTTATTAAATAGCTTGTCCTTATAATTTATGAACACTTCACTAGAGACATCAGGATCTAAAGTTTTTTGATTTTTTGTTAATCATAGACACAAGAGCTGTTCATGCATGAAAGTGTAAATTCAGAGCAGGACTGCCTCTGAGCAAAGTGGGGCCCTTATTTGAAGTGAAAAAAATGAACATGCATTCATAGAAGTTAATTTATTATTTATTAAGATCCAGAACTTTTTGATGGCACTGATCTTTAAATTGATAGAGATTTTTACCTTTTTAAAACACACGGTATACAGAACATAAAGTCTGAAGAAGCTTAAATGTCGTCAACAGGAACTTATCTGCATTTTTTTTTACCATGCATTATGAAAAAATACAGAATTTTGGGTGTTTAAGACTTCATTGTTGTTGCTTTGGTAAAAATAGGTAGCAGTGTTGTTTTTTATTGGAATCATATAATATTTTATAATTTCTTATTGCTGTAAAGTAAGTATAAAAAATGTAGGTGTCAGCATGTAGCAGAAAATATGTGGAGATGATTTTTGGTCTATTTTTCCCCGCCTTAGTGTGGATTTTCCCATTTTTCCTCCATTTCTGCTGAAAAACACAGCCACCACATATGGATCTCTCCCATAGTTTTCACTCCCATCATGCTTGTTGCCGTTGCATGTTAGATGTGATTCCTCATGTGTTTCCCTCCGACAGTCAGTAGGTGGCAAAATGCTCTCAGGAAAACGAGGAGATCCATCACAGGCTGCAGGGTGACATCCTGAAGGGCAGCTCGCCGCGGTCCGAGCCGCTCAGCCGACTTTCAAAGACACCGCTGCTGCTCCTCCGTCTCATCCCATTTAACTCTTCAGAGGATGAAGAAGAAGAAGAAGAAAAAATAACAGATTGAACCTTATTACTGTGCAGGATTTTTGCTCCCTGCTCTGTCAGAGAGGATCGGCTTCAAATGACTCGGCTGTGTTTGAGGACGGAGTGTTGAATCCTAATTTGTGTGCTAGCTGGTCTAAAGGCAGGGTGCACGTTAAGGTTACTCTGATGCTGTGCTGTTAGAGATATTTGCCCTGATGTTTACAGGCTCGCTTTTCACTCTGCATCAACAGTTAGGGTGTAATTTGATTAATTGCAAAGTTGGAAGAGTAGAGTTGCAAAGATGAATCGATTAGGTGGCAACTTTCAGATGAATTGCACAGTATTTTAATAATTTTTTATTTAATTTTTAACTCAAATTATAGCACAATTGCACTGATTCTTGTTTCTTTCATGTGATTTTTTCACATGTCACAGGAACTTGCATATCTTTGGGTGATGGACAAACAAGATTGATAATGATGTCATTTTGGGTTTCAAGAAACATAAGTGTATATTTTTAAAAGCAATTTTCTAATTTTCTAACTTTATTGGACCATATAGATTGATATGTGTTGAGGATAAGATGATGGTTGTCACACTGACTTTGTACAGTGGTGTGACAACCATCATCTTATCCTCAACACAGAAAAACAGAGGAGATGGTGTTTGACCCCAGGTCTCTGAGTGATCCCTCACCAGCGGTCATCCATGACCAGGCCATACTGCAGGTGGACTCCTACAGGTACCTTGGTGTCACATAGACACGGATCTAATGTGGAGGGCCCATGTGGAGATCACCTGTGCTAAGGTGCAGCAGAGGCTGCACTTCCTGTGAAGGTTAAGAACATTTGGTGTTGCTCAGGAAGTGCAGCTTCTGTTCTGCTGCGCTGTAGTTAAGAGCGTACTGCGCTATGGGCTCTCTGCGTGGTTTGGGCACCGCACAGTTCAGCTGAAGGCACAAATCAACAGGCTCATACACGCAGCAGTGAAGATCACGGGAGTCCGCCAACATCCCAGTCTTCAAGATATTTTTCACCAATCCACAATCAGTCAGGCACAAAGGATCAGTTCAGACCAAAGCCATATTCTTCACACAGAATATCAGCTCCTCCCCTCAGCCAGACAGACAGACAGACAGAGTCCCTCTCAGCAGACAAAACCGCTTCAAGAACTCTTTTGTCCCCTGTCCATTAAAGCCCTCAACAGCACCTAGCATGTAGACATATCTTATTCCTTATCATTCAGATATGCATCGATTTTTATTGTTGTGATCCACAGATGTGCAAGGGACAACGTCCAATTGATGAGTTCACCTTTGTGTCTTGTCATGTCAGTTTGAGGTGTTTTTAACATATGTGCTACGCTGATATTAGTGTGTCTTTAGAGTCTGTGTGGTTTTAGTCTGTTTTAATGTTGGCGCTGTTTGTTCTTTTACTGCAATCACTGTACAGTTCAAGACAAATTTCCCCTGAATGGCTATCCTATAAATGTCCTTTTTTTGTCAGAAATTTCTAGATTGTGGTGTTACATGAACTGTTTATCAAGCCAGGCCAGCAGCAGAAGAATACATTCAGAAAAAGAGAGAAAAATATCCTCAAAGGCAACGTATACCTGCATGTATACATAGCCAAAACAGCGTCCTGAAGTTCAAACTAAGCATCAGAATGGTGATGAAAGGTGATTTAAGTGTCTTTGAATGTGGCATGGTTGTGGGTGTCAGATGGGCTGGTATGAGTGTTTCAGAAGCTGCCAGTCTGATGAGATTTTCATGCACGACCAAGATAATGGTCCAAAAAGAGAAATGTCCAGTGAGTGACAGTTCTGTGGAAGAAAAATGAGTTGTTGCTGTCAGCGTTGTTGTGTGTTTAAAGGACAGCTGCTTACAAACTGCTAACAGAAACTACAAAAATGGACGGGAACCTAATGCAGGTCTTTCTGATTGTTCTTTAATAAATAATAATTCATTTACTATAGCCAGAGCCACGAAGACCAACTTTATCAGGTCATTCAATTAAAAGGAAATTCTGAAACAATAGGCCACAATAAGATGTTATACACTGGAAATATTTTGACTGCTCTGAAGTTGAGCCGCCATGTTGTAGTTTGTTAGTGGCTTGACAAAAGTTCTTTAATCTCACCAAATATGTTTAAGCTTAAAAAATTGTGAAAAGTGGGTTTGTTTGTTAAGGTTTAGACTGAGAACAGAACATTTTGTTCTCCACAAAGATTATTATCAGCAACGATCCAAAACACAGTGAAAAATCCCACAGGCTTGTAGTCGAAAAACTGGTGTGGTGCGAACATCCAAATTGGTCTACAAAAATGCGTCATCCCTGCTTCGCTCTACAGGGTCAACTCACTGTTGTGATTTCATTCTCTGCCAATGTTTATCTAATAAAACAAACATGCAGTTGTTCTAGTTAGTAGTTCTGTGGTGGGGGATGTTTCTGATTTAAGACATAAAGACTTTATATGAACTGTCTTGAAAATTAAGGAGTTAGAAAAACATTTCTTTTTTTCAAAGTTTATGACTTCTTTAATATTGTTAGTGCCTGAAGCTTGGCCCTGTTTTGATCAATCTGGGAGGAGATGGATTACAGTAAATTTATCAGGTCCTTCCAAGACTCAATCTAATTACAATCTAATCCCATCCACCCAAAATGTGCCACACAGTCTCACAGTAAGACTCTCTGAAGTATAGTCACATGTCTTGCTTGTTTAAAACCGTCCTGATGTGCATCAGTGTCTATTTTTATGTAATTTCCTCTTTTTCCTCCTTTGTTAGCTTTAGCTGACATGCTAACTTGCATGTCTTGCTCTGAGGCCATCAGTCAGTGAGGGGGTGACAGCTCCATCCTTCTCCGCCTCTTTCTGCTTATTAAACACCTCAGAGAACTCTTCATCCTCTCCTCCACACATCTGAAGATGAGGAGGAGGAGCAGAGGTGTCATTAGGACTAATATTCTGTCAGAGCTAGATTGACTACAATTGCTGCTAATGACGAGCACATGCTGAAGGCTGACAGTAATGCAGAGGAATGAAGTGGAGACGCTCCCGCTCTCTGTGCACTGGGACAGGAGCCCGGGCGGTGCCTTGCTCTGGGGAAATGACCCTCAAACTCTGCCAGCGTTAGGAGAAACCGTGTCAGCCAAAAAATGGTCTGTCCAGTGCAAGACTGTGGTCAAGTTTTTTTTAAATGCGCAGAGAGCCAAACACTGCTCAGTGTGTTACAGGAGCTAAATGATTAGTTTGGCTTGTTGTGGATCTATCATGAGTGGGAAACGCCTGAGAGTTGGCCATGGTTTGTTTTTTGTGGATAAAATGGAAAGCTGACTGATGAATTATCATGGTGGTGGACAGTTCATTATAAAGTTGCATATTTCTCAGTGTAACATGTTGTGTTCTGCCTTTTCCAGTGCAACAAAGTTCCTCTGTTGTCGTTTCAAGATGAACTGTAGGTATGTTGGCCTAACGTGGAGAGGTCCAGACAGAGGATGCAGTTAAAAATCATAGAGGGAGCATAGGGAATGACATGCTGGAAAGAAACTACAGGTCAGACTCAAAGCAGGGTTGCGGCATACATTTGGTGCAACCTCAAGGCCAAATGTTCCCAGCCGCTTTTTTGGTTCAGGTCAGGGGTTAAAGTTAAAACGCTGTGGCAATTTCCATTTAGTCTGGTTTTCTTTTACACTGCACCTCATCAAGCAATCTACAGCCTGTCCAATGTGTGACATAGCCACCCTCTATGACCTGGAGCTTAGATGCTACCTTTATTCCTGAGATGTGGCCTATTGTTGCACCATGGCTCAGAAATACACAACCAGAAGTTGAGGAAAGAACATTGTTTAGCTTCAAGCAGTTTAGAAGTAATTTGATTCATAATAAGGAAGTTTGGTTTGGGCTGGTAACCCTTGCACATTGCCAGGACTGATGTGGACCAACTTTTAGGACTTTATATGTGAGGAGGAATAGAGGCTGGCCTCTATTGTGGATTAGGACACAATGGACTAACCTTGCAGTGGAGCTGGATCTGCCTGATTCTATGTCTGTAATCAGGCAGATCCATCTTACTAAGCTCCAATCTATGACTGTGCTCTGCCTGAAGCAGCAAAGCCCAATCAGAGTCCTTTAGAGCGGGAAGAGGTGGGAGCAACGACCAGTGAGATGAAAACAGAAGTGACTGCTCGTACAGAAGTTAGCATTGATGCGAACACTTCAGCAGCAGTTTTGTCGGATCTGATACACATTTATTTATTAAATGAGAAACAAACAACACTGAAAGCACTTCTCAATAGGAAGGATATTTTAACTCCACTTTTGACATGCTTTGGCAAGAATTTGTGCAATGAATTGGCTCTCACTTTGTACTTAACGCCATGGCAGTAAGTTCAAAACATACAAATTGCCTGAACAAAAAAGTATCGTTTTTGGATCGAAATCGCAATTTCAGACAACGCAATCATGTGAGCACCAAAGCTGCAGTTTTTTGCAGCGCTCCTGACTGACCCAGGATCTGTTGTGTCAACTATTTTACAAATTTGCAGCAATTTGCATTAACGAAAGTGCTGGAAAACAAGTCAACAACACAAACCCTCTTTTTAGGAGTAGAAGTTGGAGTATCCTTTAAATAATGAAAACAAATTATTTATCATCTTTATTTGATGATGAATAATGTGTTATGTGCTTTTGATCATTGATTTCCTTACTGTTGTCTGTATTGTAAACATAGTAAATATTGCACTGAAGCTTGAGTTAAAGAAAATTGTGGATTGAATTGAAATTGCAATATCTGCCAGATCTTTTCCGATAATCGTTCAGCCCTCGTAGCGCCCACCTACAACATAATCTGATGGGCTTGTAATGAATGTGATTGACTTAACGTTCGTCCAATCACCTGCTGGATATGCTTTTGAAAAGTTTTGGCCATTGAAGTCCTTAAAAAGAAAAAAAAATCTATTTTGGGGTATTTTATCCAAATATTTCCAGAACAACAAGGAGTTATAGAGAAGAAAATGCTATTTTTTCATTCGTAATCAATTTCTCTATCTTACTTTTATGTGAAAAAATACATGTTCATAATCCTCCTTGATGCAGTTTGTGATCTAAAATTTAAAGAAGACGATAAACACACTGAAAATAATGTCCTTACAAGTAAAGAACATCTATTTTAAGCAGCTGGAGACACAAACAGATTTGGCCTGCGAAAACATCTGTAGTTATTTTTAGTTTTGAGGCAAGCACTTCATTTTCTTTCGGTTTTAAACACATCATGATGACAGTCTATCTCATCATGAGTTGTTTGAGCTGCCATTGCACGCGTCATTATATATCCATTAATGTCTGCTCGTTAAGGCCCATTAAGGCCCATTATACTTGTTTCTATTGGTCATCACGCCCACTTCGACCAGGATATTAAACGTATTATATTTGTTGATCAACAGAACATTTGAAAGAGTCTGGATGTGCTTTTTTTTGGTCGTTTGGAGCAGATGAGTATATTTTCCTCCCTATAGAGGAAATTATATTTGAGTCTGTTGTAGAGCTACTACAGTTTATTTTTTTTATTCCAGGCCTTGTTGAAGAGGTAACACATGTTCTGCTCATCAAATGCACTGTGCTGATGTGGCTAGAGTTTATGTCTCCCCTGCAGAACCAGATGGATGTTTGCTCACCACCTGTTTAAGAAAATAAATTAATGCAACAACACCTATGAGGCTCCATTGCCATATTAATGAGCTCAAATGTTATTGATTTCAGACTTGGCAACTATCTTCTCCCTACTCTGACCATGGATTATGTGGGTCCTTATCACTGCCCCTCCTCTCAGATGAATAGTGTGCTTTCTTGGCAGCACGAGTATAATCGCCCATGTTAACTGACTCACAGGCACAAAAACAGCAATATATGACAGCTATGATACTCAAAACCGAAAATACTGCAGTTCACGTTTGTGAATTTAATTGTAACATTGTGCCGAACAGTATAATATTTTATTAAAAATAGTTGCATCCTAATTATGTACACACATATTGTTAATATAGCCCTGCGTTGTATGAGAATCATTGTGTATTTTAACTTGCTTTGGGGAGTATTGTTTATCGTGTGAAGCGTACACATGAATAATGCATTCCTTTCAAAAAGCCACTCGGTCTTTTAGTTCTCTATCCTGTTTGAAATTTATACTGAATTTATGAAGAAGTGTGTGTCCACCATCCTGTTAGAGTGAAACGATTCCAGTGAATGTGTGTTTTGATCTTGTAGATGTGCGGCTGTCACCACAGATTACAGTATTTAGATCAGGTTTTAGGTGGCTTTGCATCCTAAAGATAAGAACATGCCAACTCTGCCCCTCACCACTGCTCATTTTAGACAATCACACCCCTGGGCACAAATGGGAGTGCATGTTGATTTGCAGTTTCAACAGCACAAGCACTGGGAGTAAAAATGACAACTGTTTCATATGGAAACTGGAAAAGACACCTGCACTGCATGCTAAAATGCCTTGTGCCAGGCATACTATAGGGCCTTCAGTGTCTGACTTACAGCCCGTTGTTTCTTAAAGCTCTCACCAACATGTAAAAACCTGTCGAAAATTTACATCAGTCTGGCTTCTTACTTGTTCACAAGGTCTGCACAATTAATTGCCGTCTAATCGATAATGTGACATTAGCCTCATTGTAAACACATTGCAACAGTCTGAGTTCATCACAGTGAATAACAAACTACATTTATGATATGGCAAAGCAAAGTTTTGTTAACAGCCCTGCTTTTACACCTAATCACCAAATTTGAATTTATTTGAGCCAGTTTAGGAGGGAAGCGTTACTCTGATTTACTCTAGATTTAGAAATAACATGTAACAACTGTAGGTGCTGTACAACAAAGGGTGTATATGTATAAGCACTCTTTATCTCTCTTGAAAGAATCACCATCTCATTATTGCAATATTAAACAATATTGTTGCCCATTGCATATTGTTCTAGTATTGTACAGGCCTATAGGCCGCCCTGTCTTGCTCTTTTCCTATCCTCATCTGTCACCATCCTCTTTCATCATATATTTTGCCTCTTTAGCATCAGTCATTTTGACTTGCTGCCAAACTTACATAGTGCTATATGCAGGGACCACCAGAGTGCTTGGAGGGTGTAGGACGGACACCATTTTCTTTGTTGAGAGTCTTCCCACTATTGGAAGAAATCAAAATAGCCATTCAGAGGTGGAAACATTGTTTATTGTTTCATTACCATCATGTCACAAGGATGTTTGGGGATATTTAAGAGGGGCTGTAAGAGTTTCATGGCATTAGCCTGAACATTAGCCACAGTGACAGAGGTCAGCTCTGCCTCTGTGCAGAAATAACTGGCACAGAAGGTAGGGCTATATATTTCTGCAGGTGATGCCACCGACTCAGACTCTATATTCACTACATTTACGATGACCTAATTTGTCACTACCCAGCTGCCTTGTTTTGGCACTCCTTTGCTACACGACATAACCAACATGCCCTCACACTTGCATCATACTGACAAAAATATGTTCTGACTTTAATTTTGCTGAGTACACAAATTTCATTACATCCCAAAGACAGATTAGCTAAATTCACAAATTTGAATGAACAGACTTTTATCTGGCTCCCTTTGAGGTTATGAAACAGTGAATCTGGTCTGTTCCAGTGTTAACGCTGTTGGCTAATTATTTTCGTGATAGTTTTTGTCAACAACCTTTTTCCCCCCGAAAACTAGACTATAACTAAAAAAAACACAAGTGCACATGGACAGAAACTAAAATTAAATTAACTGACATTTTCTTCTGAGACTTAATCCAATCAGACCTAATTTGGTCATGTAGAAAGTAGGTTTCAAGTTAGGAATATATCCAATCACAGCTACTGTGGTTGTGTGGAAAGGTTGGATGAGTTAAGAGGGACATCCAATCACAGCTGCCTTAGCCTGGTGGTGGTGGGATAAGTTGTGGAGCGATCCAATCAGAGCTACTCTCTTTATGAATTGATATATTCATGTAGAGCAGGTTCACTGTTTGTTGTCAGTTCTGGTATTGTAACTGAGATGCTCTGCCAGGTAGCCTAAATAAAGGTGACTGCATTTCACACAAAAGTTCAATTTTGTTTCTGTGAATTTATACATTCAAACTTTACTAGCATTCAATAAAGGGTTATTGGATGTTTCATTTTATCCAAGAGTGAAACATGACTTCAGAAATTCAAGGAAACATAAACAATGCCTTTGCCCTTACACTTCATATTAAGTCAACTAAATTTACAGTAGATTTCATCGACTAAAATGTTGTGAAATTTCATCAACTAAAACTAGACTAAAATTAAAACAATTTAGATGACTAAATAGTGACTAAAACTTAAAGATATTTTAGGCAAAAGACTATAACTAAAACTAAATTAAAAAGCTCAAGTACAAATGTTTCTTGCAACAGGGAGGCTCTGCATGATGAGAGCTGCAGACTGCAGAGGCACGTTTAAAAGCCTCTGGTATCCTCTAATCACACTTTTATTTCATCCAGTTTGACCTACATCAAAAGGTGACATGGGTTTTTCAAATCCTTCAGTTCAGGAAGGACATGTTGCCGGTCCCATTTTACGAAGCAGTGCCAAAACAAAGCAGCTTGTTGTGGAAAAGTAGGCTATCGTTTATGTTCTGATTATAGTGTGTAATCGCTCTACACCATTTTTGTGGATTGTTTTCACCCAGAATTCTTACGCAGAGTTTGTGGCACCATCTGCAGCAATGTACAGCCCTACCTTCTGTACGTACTGTTTCTGCGCAGAAGCAGAACTGATCTCTGTGGCTAATATTCAGGCTAATGCCATGTGCTTCACACAACCCCACTTCAAAAATACCTGAACAATCCTTTAAATTCTGCTTGAACAGGTCAGGGCATTTTGGTGTTAAGGCTTTTCAAAGAGAAATCAGATGCTATATTTTTGGCTTGAACAAATATTGTTATTAAAAGTAGGGATGTAGAATAACGGATTTTTGCCTATATCCAATGTGCCAATATTTCCAAACTCATTATTTCTGATATCAATATTGTTAATGCTTGTCAAGAGCACAAAGCCTCCACTTAACTGAAATGTACCTGTCCCTTTCTTGGTGACAGTGTCTTTCTGTTAAAAGCAGATGTGAAGCAAGTCATGCAAGATTTTATTCTTTGACAAATTGTATTTTGATTTATAAAAATGGACATTTAGTGATGATGAGGTAATCATTATGGTTAACTGAACATTCTGACAATGTTACAGGAAATATGTGGGATATTTTTGGCCAATTTGTACGACTAAAATATCAGCTGTTAAAATTGTGAAACATTTTGAAAGGTCAAACTGGGGTCTTACCCTGGCAGGTATATTACCTTGTGTTACCACCATACAGTAACTGTCAATGTGCATCAACAAAGTAATGAAGAGATTAAGTATTATAGAAATATACAAACGGTCCGTGCATGTAAAATCAATGCTCTTATGCGTGCAAATGAAAGTGTTAATAAGGATATCAGAAATAGCAGCCGCTGCACTGTTCATCCCTGCTATCACATTATCTACTACAAGTGATAGCATAATTAAAGACGTATGGACAGGGGAGCGGTAAATGAGTAAGATGGACCATGTAATGTGGAGAGTCAGAGAGTGGAGGGGTGGGAAAAGAGAAGACAAGATTATAGAGAAGCCTTTGAAGCCAATTCTGGCTCTGGGAATCCTCGGGTGCCTTCAGGGGAAAGCTGCTCTCACACAACATCAATAATGAATGAAAGATATCTTGTTCAGTGGAAGACTGAACTTAACTGGCATACTGATTTGTTACCATGAACCTTATGTAAAAATTGCATCAGTGTGTTTGCCACCCTTCATTAGACCGATAAGGAGATGTCAGCCTCGACAATAGAGGGGGAAATGGGTGTGGTGTGGAAACAAATCAAGGAGGAAAGATGATTTGAAACATCAGATTTATCCTAAAATCCACTGTTTTTGATCAGACTGATTCTTTTATTTTATGTAATGACGGACACAACAATATTTGAGAGTGGTTTGATATTAATACTTCTTCAGCATCATTCATTTACTTAAATCACAAAACAGGAACTCTTGTTGTCATTGCTGCAGACAACAGTGCTGATAGAAACAACTAGGGGAGGAAATGGGTAAATAAAGCATTGACAAACAAGGAACAAACATTTTAAAAAGTGTGAAGGCCTAGAACTGCGTGATATGCGGACAAGATGCAATATTCAGTAACACGGTTCAATATTGTGATGATGCTAACTTCTCTGAAAAATAAACGTGTTGATATTTGCTCAAACGTTTGTATAACTTTATAATTAATGAGACTCAAATTCACAGAATCTCTTGATTATTGTTCTTATATGCATCACATCCTTTACTCAGTAACAAATAATGGCCTGTCTCACTTCACCGTTTTTTTTTTTTTGTTTTTTTGTTTTACGTATTTATTTCCTTGAAAAGGTGTTCACACCCATAATCATATAAAAGCCTGAACTGAAATTTTTGGTTTTGTCAGAACAGTGTGAAGCATTTTTTTTTACTGTAGTTCATTATGGTCAGCATGTCCACCCCTACCCTTGCGCTAAACATCACATCTGCTCGGTTTTTCCCTTACCATCAAACATCCCTCATGGGATCTCATTACAGTCATGACAGTGGGCAGGTCCCAGCATGTTCCAGTCACTGACCAGTCAAGACTTAGTTATGGAAAGTAGAGAAAATTAAAGTGGGTCCATCTGTAGCAGTGTTTCTGCACACGGACTTCACCTGGGCATAAGAAAACACAAACTCTGTCCGATGCTGCACTGTCAGACACAATGGTGCCGCAACCCATCACACTAAATTTTCTCTGTAGTGTACATTTTTTTAATGACAAAACTGCAACAACAACAGATACTTTGATTTAATGTGCTTCCCTTTACTCCTCTTTTCTTTGCTCATTGGCTGTGTCCTCCCACCAACACGAGAAAATATAATAAGTCACAGATATGATTAGTCTAATGTAGCCTCTCATGGTGACAGTCAAAAATCAGATATCATTATCAAATATATCACTGTGCCATCTGTCACATTGAAAATAAAAATAATTTTGCCTTAGCCTCTTAAAGGGATATGCCAACATTTTTTTTGGCTCTGTGTCTTGCCTTACTCCGGATCCATGACAAGCAGATAGTCACCATTCTTTTGATTGTGTGTGCAGTGACAAGGAAGAGACAGGCAGAACTCGCCCACTGCTAATTAGCTTAGCTCAAACACTGGGAGTCAATGGGAAGTGTTAGCCTGCCCGTGTTTGCAGTCATTGGCAGCAACTCTCAACGGTCCATGTTGTTGTTGTGACTAGTTTTTGTTTGCGAGCCATTCTTAAATGCAAGTTGTTCAAAAGACTCAACTTGTTTGCGAACGTCACATCTCTAGTATAAACCACAGCCGAAGTAAGTCAACAAAACAAAGCCTCTGTTGAGGAGTAGAAAAAGATAACACAGTGTAGGCAAAGGCAGGCTAACACTTCCCACTGACTCCCAGTTTTTGAGCTAAGCTAGTTAGCGGTGGGCAAGCTCTGCCTGTCTCATTCTTGTTACTGCAGGCAGAGTCGAAAGATGTGTCTGTGGTGTCTGTCTGCTTGTCATGGACTCGGGAGTGAGGCATGACACGGAGACAAAAACAATGTTGGCGTGTCCCTTTAAAGATCATAAAGTGTTAGTTTGAATTTCTTAAAGAAAAATGATAGAGTTTGTTGTTTCGCTTTGTTCAAATGCTGTCAGAAAATAAGAAAATAAGTTTAAATCAGGCATGTTTGTGTTTGAATACAGACATATTTTGTGTTCTTGTACAATGTCATACAAAATTGTTCTTGTCATTTCTCTTCATTTCAGTGTCAAGATGTCTCGGGAGCATTATATGAAAAAAAAGTTATTGTCACCCATCCCATTCAGGTAGTTTTGGAGGAACAGAAAGACTTTGTAAGAGTGTGGAAGATAAAATAAAAAATAGGAAAATTCAGACGTTTCTTTTTATCTGAGCAGGATATTCTCTTTACAAACCTGCAAGGGCATATTTTATAGTTCTCCAGGCCCTCTGAATCAATTCAAAGCTGACAAGAATGATATGCAGGCTTTGGTAAAACATAATGATGAGTTCAGTTATCTATCGACTGTTACTGATGTATTTTTAAAGAAGGCCTACGCGGTGAAAAAAACTGCCACCTTCGAATCCATCTTTGAAGAAACTCAGATACCAGCTTAGCTGTAAACTGAAGCTGGGACAGATTTTTTAAGAAACCACAGGAGCTCCAGCAGCACTTGTAGTTCAGAAACCAACTTTATTAGACCAACGTGGCTGGTGGCCTTTATAATGCTTTCTCTCCTAACACCTTGAAAGTTGTCAAAGTTGTGCCAGAACATCAGCCTTTTGCTCAACATTTTTTTTAACAAAAGTTTTTCCACAGCCAACAATCTGGATGTCTTGCAAGACTCTGTGAAAAGCTGTAGTCATAGCTTCATAAAAGCATTAAAATGATGCCTATGCAAGTCACCTCAGAGAATGACCTGCAAGGGTTTCAGAACTTGTATGGTTACCTTCCACCCTGACAAGACCACAAATTAAAAATGAAGTTAAAGAAGGTAGACCTTGTCAGAATTTCCAAATTGATAAGAAATGCAAAGTTTCACACATAACATAGATTGCATTCATCATTTGTCCAGTATACACACTAAAGTATCATAACAGAAAGCTCAGTGAAAATGGCTAAAAAGAGGATCTTCCCAGTACAGAAGATATTAAAATGGTGTACCATTAGGGCTGAAAAACAGGTATTTGTGTGGTGGAAAAACTGGACTCAGAATTTCAACAGCTGGGTCAAAGTCTCTGATTTAAAAAAAAAAAAAAGAATAAATAAACCAGGTGATGACGTCAAATCATGTGACACATTTCACATGTTCAACATGGCATCCATTATCGTTGCCTTTGGGCTTGTGGATTGTCTTTTGAACAAGTGTTCAACGATGACCCTGAGGTATATAATCTAGGGTTGAACGATATGGAGAAAATTTCATATCTCGATATTCATGCCAGATATCTCGATATCGATACGATATGATATGACTACGGGTTTGGTGAAAACAAAGCATTTTTCAGAAAAATAAAAACATCATAACTCAAAAGAATGTGGAAAGGGCAGTTTTAGCGCGGGAAATCTATATCGTTTATATCGTTGCTTTTTGGATATTAATATCTTGAATCTTCATATCTCGATATCGATACGATAACGATATATTGTTCAGCCCTAATATAATCTAATTAAAAGTGCAAAATGAGGATCTGGGGACAACCACAGCACACGCATTTCTGTACACTTTTATTTTCTGTTTTTTTTTTCCTCTAGGGCTAATCTGTGGTCACTGAGTCCATTCCTCGTACCTTTGTATTCTCTGTTTAGGACCAAATAACATTTTCCTTTGCTTTGTTATTTAGTTTCCACTTACCAGTGTATCACTTTTCTTTCTGTTGGTTATTATGTTGATTTGATCTCATTTGTGGGGTGCTGGGGTCCAGAGGTTGTATCTGGTGGTTCCTGTGGTCGTGGTGCTCTTGAGGCCAGTTCATGTGACTTGGGAGAAGCCATTAACTGTATATTATATATTGTAACGATTTGACATGGGTGTTTAGTGTTTCTAATCAAATATTGTTCCAAACATAAATGGAATTTTCTCACAGGCCTCCTAAAACCTGTTTAGCTGCTTGCAAATCTAAATAGCTAATCAACCAATCACACAGCAGCAACTCAATGCATGTATGCCTGAAAACATGGCAGGAGAACATGCTGAAATTCAAACCGAGCCTCAGAATGGGGAAAAAGGTGATTTCTGAAGGCAAAAGGGGTCCAACCCTCTGACAAGGTGCACCCGGTTAGGTGGCCAGTGAATGTATGTTTCATTAGCAGTTTACATTTTTCTCTCTCTCACAGCTGTTTTTGAAAATCTTCTTGCCCAGCACTTCTTGTGTCCACATCCCGTAGATGACAATGCAGGAGGAAAGACATTGAGCGTACCAGTCCTCTATCCTCTGCCTGTTGACCCACTTTAAGCTCTGATCTGACGGCATTTATGATCAATGAAATGCATAAAGTTAAACTTCCTCTGACCTCCGTGTTTATAAGTCAGCTCGAGCATTAGAAAAAACAGGCTGCAACACTTTGTTACTTTCATGTGAAAAAAAATAAAAATGCCACACAGAGAAATAGCATAAAGTTTGACCTTCTCCCCATCATCAGCTTCTACAACAATAAAACAGTGTAAACTTTCTTGTACGCACTCGCAGTCCCCTCACTGTGCATGTCTGAACATCTCGTCTCTGCAGCGTCACACCGTGCAGGTCGTCACCGGGTCTTATTGATTCTTTAAGCCATTTAACCAGCGGGGGGAACACTGAGCGATTTTAATGAATTAATCACATGTTGAATCCCTGCACTAAAGTGTCCATGAAATGATTATGACACAGTCTGCTGTATCTCTGAGCGGAGGCCGAGCCGACGATAATTCAGTGTGATGCTGCTGAATCACTGACTCTTTCATGTGCAGCACTCCCCACCTTATAACTATTTTAACGGGGAGGAGAAGTGGGATTTTTCAGCAGCAGAAGTTATTTGAAGGGCATGTTACTCCGTTTTAAATACCGTTTTAATTTGCAATGCAAATGACCCTCAGTCTTAACTGAATAATCCACTCAGTTACCTAACGTTGTGATGTATTCAGGCTCTGTAAAGTGCCTGTCGCAGGCTGGCTGTCGTGGTAAAACACTCGTGCCTCCTGTCAGTCCCTTCTCGCTCTGTGTCGTCTGTACAGCTAAGAGGTCAAACAGAATTAACTCTAACACAGTGTTTGTTTAACATCATCTTACAGCTCAGGGGTTTCCCGACCCAGAGAAGGTGATATAATACTGTGCTGATGTTTTGAAGATTTGAATACTCAGTTTCTTTTCACCGAAGCTAAAAATTAATGTCAAATACTCCTGTTACACTACTTTTTTGTTTTCCATTCAGTTTTTCTAATACCAGGTGCTTTTGCTTGCATATACATTTACAGTTGCTCTCCAACTCTGCTGCAGTGATATAAACCAGGGGTGGGAATCACCAGTGGCCCCATGGTACCATATTATCATGATTCTTGGGTCCTTTTTTCATTTTATAGCAATTCATACTGTTTCAGAATATACTAAGGATTGTGATGCTTTGTAAATTTTAATGGTTGAAGTTAAATATTGGAATATACTTTGTAAATGAGACCTTGTCACAAAGTAAATATGACAGAAAATGTCATGAATGGTGGTATTGGCTGCTGTAATCAAAATGTCTTTATTCACTCAACTGTTTCGGGGCCAATTCAAAGTGATTCCCCCGGGCCATAGTTTGGACACCCCTGATGCAGCCAGTTAATGTAACAGCTGTGCTCAGCCTCTCTTCAACTTTCAGCTTCACTGCTCTGAAGAGCTTCAGTGCCACTGTTGGTGAGGTAATAATTAGATATGGCACTGGGCTTCAACAAAAGCAGTCGTTTTCCACAACATGGTGGGGCCTTCAGCCTTTCCACATTATGTAAGTAACAGACTGAGCTATTTTCTCACAACACTCAGAACTGGGAGGCAGCTGTAACAAGCTAAGCATGTGAAGTGTCTGCTAGTTTATCAGTAGCAGCTTAGCATTAGTTTTGCTGCTGTAAGCTTCCACTGTCCCTGGGTGGTGTCGAGTGAGTCTTAAGTCCACCCTGTTTTATTTTCAAGCATCACCCCTGACAAACCTGATGTCAATCCATCTCTTAAATCCCTTACAAAGTTCAAAGTAGGTCCACAAAATAGATTTAAATGCCGACGGTGCACTCATTTGTCCTGTGCAGCCATGGTTACTCACATCTAACTCTGCTGTACAATCAACGTCAACCGCCTTACCTGACTCAACAGCACCATTTATGTCTGAAATATGATATTGTCACGGAAATTATGGCAATACTGTGGATGTGTGTGGCATCTTTAGGGGTACCTTTTCAAAGATGCTGTTTTAGATCTGATTTTCTTAGAAATGGAGCAAGCTGCAGAGGGTGAAGAGGGATTTTTCTCATGTTTGGGGGTTTGAAGACAAATTAATCTATGTATAAAAAAAAAAAAATATTTAAAAGAGTATATTGTTTCATACAGTTGCAGCCCTCCGACCTGTTGCTTGCTGAAGCAACGTGACCTGCTCCATCCTCAGATTTCTAAATTACCAGATGCTTGACAGCCTGGAAAGAAGTCCAAACATAGCCTGCACACCACTGTTATTTCTGAACAAGTGCAACCACACACCCCTTGTCCTAACTTTTTTGTTATCTCAGGGCTGCAGTAAACCCTCTCTTGTACAACACCCTGCTGCAGTATGCTGAGGCCTTGTTAAATTTAATTGGAGCAGAGGCACAAAACTCACTTGAGTAAACAAAAAATGCCGACAGAGAACCAAAGAAATCCAGCTTCATTATTTAAGTCCCAATAAAACCAGTCCACTGTCTCCCTGTGTACGACCTCAGATAGCTTTAGATCATTGTGAGAACATTGTGCAGCTGCTGTGATGTTATTATTAAACTTGGGGATATTTTTTACTTCTGTTGGGATTTGGAAACTTTTTTTTTTTTTTTTTTTTGGCATTTTCAGCTCGTGGACATAAACCAATAAGAACAACAACTGTATAAAGTGGTTCTTACTTTCACATCTGCCTTGACCTTGTTTGCTTTCACACACAGCTGCCCATACCATTTTGGTAAATGCTTGTTGAATGGTCAATAACAGTAAGAGGCTACGTCGATAAATTTTGGAGAATTTTGAGTCTGAGCTGGTTAGGATGAAAAAAAAAAACAATGTTTGAGCTTTATTACTTTTGAATACCTTTGAACTAGAACTACTGCATCGTGTTTTTTAACTTTGCCTGGTATACAGGGTAAATACAGGGTAAAGAACCTTTTTACGAGCATAACTGGCAGATGATTGGACAATCATTCTGTTAATCACAGTCTTACGGACCAATAAGATAATGTAGTAGGCGGGTGTACTGCTGCGGTGTAAAATACAACCCATGAGCCACTTCATTCAACAAACTCTTTGCCAAAACAAGTTGAAGTAGAGCAAAAATGTCATTTCTATCAAGAATTGCTCTGAATGTTGTAAAGTGTTTATCAATCAACAGAGAACTGTAGTCCGGATCTGATAAAACTGTTGCTGAAGCTGTTAGCATCAATGCTAATCTCTGTGCGAGCAGTCACCTCCTGCTGTCGTCTTGCTGGAAGCTTCCACCTCTTCCTACTTTACAGGACGCTGATTGGGCCGTGACGCTTTAGGAGTCTGCTTTCAGACATTGAATCGAGTGGATCCAGCTGCACTGCAAGGCTGTTGTTGGATGTAAGACCCATTGAACAACCCTGCACTAGGGCTTGTTGATGTGGCCTAAAAAATATGATCCCAACATTTTGATCTGAGCTTATTAGCTTTTATCTTGTTGCTCTCAGTGCAAACACATGGAGTGCAAATGCGACAGAGCATTCATGAGAAAAGAAAGATGGTGATACTCATGACCCTCCACTAGGGCTGAACAATATTGGACAAACATTTTTTCTTTTTCAATATACTGTGTGTTGCACTTTAAAAAATCAAAACACAAGACACATTTGTGTTTACATTACATGCTTATTATTTTGGTCCTCATCTCTTTTGTATTCCAAATCGCACTCTTCCTACATGAAGCCATTGGATGGCTATTGAGCTAAAGCTTCAAATGTTCAATATTCAATCAATGGCCTGGTATTAATACAATTTGACTATGTTGTATCCCCAGACAGACTAAACTTTAGTATTGTACTTGTGCAAAGTTTTTTTTTTTAAGCTTTATGAAGCAAGAATAAAATCAGTGATCTGCAATATGCTGTGTTACAGTCTCTGATTGACTGTGGATCTAAAAAATTTGTATAAATATGTTTTTATTGGTGAAAACATCATTTTTGGCCACTTGTTTACACTTCAGGTTGATATTTGAGTTAACTAATAATACTTGTGATTCCCTAAATAAACGTAGATTAACTGGGGAGCATCCATCAGGACCCTCCTTAGTTTGGGCTAAAGCGCCTTCTATGGATCAATCTGTACAAATAATCTTGTTTCTTGTGAGTAACTTACTAAAACCACTTCTAACACTGTTTAAAGCTGAGCTTGGTTGACATGATGGTAACTTGGAACAATTCAAAGCTCAAAAGGCCACACACACCAGCACGCACATACGGCTGATTGATAAAGGTTGTTGCTGTTAACAGACGCTGTACTCGGTCAGAGCATTGATCAGCAGCAGGACAATAAAAGGCGACAACTAGGACACTTATTGAAACACACCTTGCCTGACAGGATGCCATTCTGCACGTCATGTCAGCGAGTTAGCATGCATGATCGCTTCTCTGACTGCTGAGGCTGATTTCACTCGGTGTCAGTCTCTGTTAACTGAAGCTGAAATGGCTGCATGACTGGCTTAAAGGACGAATGTCCAACACTGCACATCCTGCCATGTGACTGTTGTGCATATGCAACATGAGTCCTGCTCTCCATCCATGGCTTCCAGATCTAATCTAATCTAATCTAAATAGTTAACTTGATAGTTGTTAAGTTTGATGAAAATATCTTTTAACACTCTTGAGATGTCAGATGTCGATGCAGATACATAGATGATACTGTATGTATGTGGTGCTGCTAGACAACCTTCAAACCTAATGCCCCTGACCTCGGCTGTTGTTGTGGCACAAGTATAAAGATTTATTAAAACAAAAAGTAAAATTTGAGGCTCATGTGTTTTAATTTTTTCACTGTTTTTTACTGGAACATGCACCACAGCAGTGTCCACAATGGCAGCTTATTTATCATAGAGCACCATAAAATCCACTGGGACCTTGGACTAGGACAGAGGATAGGTCAAACAATTCATCTTTTACTCATGAGACTGGTGTTGGGCAACACATTGTAACACCACTACTTTTCTCCAAAGTCAGCCAAGGACCTTTTGTGCCTAAACAGAAACTCCAACCTGAAAACAACTTTTGCAATGAATTGGCAACCATAGTTACATGAAAACTAGGTCATGGTGGAGCAAAGGAAATTAGTCATTTTTGACCTGATCCGGTTTTACATGATGAGAGCTGAGTGAAAGAGACATGCAACAGCTGTTTTAACACAGATGTTTCATTTATTACAGATCAGCAAGACCTAATTTAAAAGTCATGTCTGTCTGTCAGCATACGGGACACAAGGACAGATTTCTGTGACTGTTTCAAAAACCTCCTCCAGACTGTGCTGACATTTGTGATTTATTTTGGTCTCAGCTCCTTCATGTTAACAACCACTTAGCTCCACTTTCCCTTCAACCCATGTCTTGCAATTTGTAATTAAGTTGGATTCTACTTGAGTCCACCCAAAAACAAGACGACCGGTAAATGATTCAGATTTTTAGGAAAATTATGTCTAAAAGTCTCCCAGACGGCTAAAATAACCTGATTCTGACAGATTAATATGTTTTTGGAGCCAGTGACACAAAAATAAACTACATACTGCAGCTTTAATTGCCATAATGTTACATATACTGCAAAGAGCCACATACAAACAATCAAACATATAAACAAAATTTTCACAAATTTCAGGTCATATTCCCGATCTCTGCCTTGCTTCCTACTTTGAGCATAGTCACTGCAGCTAATTTAAAAACAATCCCTCCGTAAAGGGTTTTATTCCGCCAGGAGGTTTCACCTTTTCAATGAACTTTCTATGCCGTCTCTACATGGAAGACTGAGTGAAAACAGTGGATGCTTTTCCTTCCCAATCGATACTGCAGCTGTCAAGTTTTTTCTTCTGCCTTGATGGCTGAGAAATGCACTGCTGTTCCTCCAAAGCTGAGAAATACTATTTTTCTTCCACTTTACTTTTCTACTTTGGTATTTAGTTATTTGTCCCCCCGTTCTCCCATTTGGAAACGAGTTATCAATTTTTAATGGGTGTTTTTCTCAAGGTGATTAAACCAGCTACATGAAGAGATGTCTAAATACACTCTGTATTTATACATGCTGAACAGAGGCCACTTTTCTTAAATTACATTTCAGGTAGCCTTGTTAACACTAGATGGAAACTCTTGTGCTCTTTGTGCTTTATTTTGTATTTGTCCAATAAGAGTTCAAACCTCCAGACCTTTGACTATGAAAGACAGCAGACAGAAGGATAAGTGACCACGTGTTCTGCACACACCGGCTATACTCAAGGTAAAGGGCTCTGCAAATGATCGAGTACATCAGCTTAGAAGATACTTAACCAACTGTGGGCTTGCAAATAAAACTATGTAGCCATTCCTCTAGCCCCATTCCATTATCATTACAGTCCCTGACAATAACTTTAGAGAGATCAACAAAATAAATACACGATAGTTCCTACAAACAGCACACATATTTTAGTATGTAAAATAAAATAAAATTAAATAACATCATTGAACACAAATTCCTACCTTTAGATCAGTTAAACCCATTTTAATGGCAGTTCAGCTAGATGCTACTATATTAATCAACATCATTCCTCTTCAGATTATATTCATTATAGATATTAATGTTAATATTAGACTGATCTCTCTATTGATGGTTGTATTAATTAAACATCCATTATAACTGTCTTTACAACCATATAGACATGAGGACCCTCTTGAAAATGAGATGCCACATCTCAAGGTGGTTACATTAAACACAAATATGGTGCCATACAGGTAAAGATGATTGACTGAATCTATATTCAGCAGAGACAAATGTGATGAGGACAGATTTATGATCTGGGCGTCCGTGGGTTTGTCACGATCATAAATTCTTATTTTTAGTCACTTTGTCTCTGCCTGGATGGATACATCTCTGAATGTGTATGTGTGTGTACAAATACATTTATATTTGTATACATTTGTATATATGCATATATGTGTATCTGTAACATGAAGAGTATGGCTTCAGCCTGCTCTACTGTACAGTGCCTTGAGGTAACACTTGTTATGAACTGGCTCTTTGCAAAAATGATTGATCGATTGACTGATTGATTAATTGATAAGTGGAAGATCAAGGGTATGGACTTTTTGTGCCATGTGATGCCTGTGGACTTTAAGAATACTCAAAGGGATATTGATCAAACTTTGTAAAGATGTCCACTCTGTTCTAAGGATGAACCACTTGGATTTCTGTATTTGGTCTTTTTTTTACCTTTTTTTTCATAGATCATAGTTCAAAACTATTAAATCCTCCTCTGCATGTTTGTCCTCTTACACTGAAAGATGCCTGATTCGATTTTGGAGGTCGTAGGTCAAAGGAAGTACAAGCATCATGCTCTTGCCTGATTGTAAACTCAATACCTTAGAAAAGCTTTCAAGATTTCAAAGTTGGAAGGGAAAAGGTCAGAAGTCCTTGGACGTCATGATCACACTGTGCCAGTGGACTTAATATTTTAAGAATTCTTTTATGGGATTTCTGTCAAACTTTGTACAAATGTCCTCTTTTGCTTTGGAAGAACTGATTCTGTCATTTCAAACCATGTGAAGGCATAAAACCATGCTGCGTGCTGCTAGATTTTCTGCTGTTTCACAATTTAAAGTTAAAGGATGTTGTTCATAAATTTCGTTTTTCTGTTTTCTTTCTTCTTTTTCTGTTTTATATTTAAACCCCATCAGGTTGTAGGACTATCAAGTATCACAGGTAGTTCTCAGCTGGGAGAGACTGGGAGCAATTGTGATTCTTATCCATGTTACCTCATAATTAACAGATAAAAATTAACTCAATTGTTCAATTAAAAAAAAACACACAAATATTTGCATTAATAACTGAAACAATTTCTTTGATTTAAAATGTATGTGAAAGACTGTTTTAACCAATTTCGTTAAATGAATCAAAGTTTTAAAGGGGTCTTATGTGGTTGATTCTACTTTAAACTAACCGCTATCTCAAAAGCAGACCGCAGAAGAAAAGTCTTGCACACAGGGGTCCCCAGACCAGCACTGGGTTGAAGATAGATTTGTGCAGAGCCACAGAGAAATACTTAAAATCAATTTCCTCATCCTCTTGTAAATAATGTAGACTGGAAGGAGTTTTATCTTGAAAGAATGACCTGAATCCTCTTGTGTGTCTGTGTGGTTCGACGGTGCAGAATTTGCCCACACAGCGTGTTTTGTCTGTCATGTTTGTGATAAATGGACTGAATGTCCTCAATAATTGGAATTTATGAAACAGACACAAACAGAGTAACTGGCTCAACTTAACATGTAAAATGTTAAGTGTAGGTATGTTGAAATGATTACTGTCAGTAATTTAAGTTATATAAATATAATATAAAACAAGTCAAGTCAAGTCAAAGTTTATTTGTAGAGCATGTGTAATAAACAACCTTGGTTGACCAAAGTGCTGTACAGGGTACAATATAATCTTGCATACACTTAATAAAAACAGTCATGGTCATATAAAACAGAACTGGAATAAAAATGAACCCAATATCAAAAATGCATATATAAAAATAGAAATAAAGAATAAAAACAATAAAAGAAGAGTAAAAGAGAAGATAGGGAATGAAAGATAAAGGATAAAAGAGAAAAAGAGATAAAGAAAAAAGATAGAAGACATAAAGAGATAAAATGCAGAGACTCTCAAAAACCTACCACTGTACATTTATTATACTTACAGTCATGTGGCAAAGAAACATTTAATGGCAGTTGCACTGAAAATAAGCCCTTTTTCATCAAAATTTGAGCCTTAAATTTGAGAATCAATTATTACCTTACATAACATACACTGACAGATTTTGTATTAATGGCGATATGAATTTAAACTGCAAAGTTCACTTTAACTAGCCAATGTATGGGATATATTTAGCCGACATGTACGAATGTTAAACATCGTCAGCAATTCCATAGCTGCTAATCCCTATATTCAACTCCTTAGGCCGATATCTGCTGATTCTGATGTTGTAACAATGATGATGTGTATCTTTACTTGTAATGTCCAAGTGGAGAAATGAACATGTAGTGCTTGGAGTTGATGAATATTTGTCTCAAAGACTGGTCCCTGTGAGCCAAACAAAGTTTCTACCTCAGTGATCGGGCACTTAATCATCATTCAGTGTCATCATCCTGATTTTGTCATTGACGCTTGTTTGCATCGCGTTCAGTTGGGACACAGTGTTGCATAAAACAGGGCCATGGCAGAACATAAGTAACAATATTCTGGTTCTTAATTCCCAGCTGATGATGTGTGCAGTTGCAGCTTGTGGCGGTGTGTACAGTACAGTGTGTTGTGTGTGTATACAGTAGAGCACTCAGTGTGTGTGTTTACTGTTGGTGAGTGATGATTCACCTCTCTCTGAACCTTCACAGTTGCTTGTTGCCAGAGTGGCTGTTGGCAAATTTGTTGCCTCTGCGTGCCAAGCGTTTGTACCCGCTCGCTGTGTCTGGTAGAGGGGGGGGGGCATCCCTGGCATCTCGCCGCCCCCCCCGTCAACCCCCCTCCCCCCCCATGTTCCTGAAAGACAACAATGATAAGAGAGGAGGGGGGACGGACAGGGTGTGAAAATCCTCTTCAGAGTCTCTGCTTGTGGAGCCAGAGCCTTTCAGTCTGTTCCTGAAAATCCTCCTGAATGAAGACGAGTGGAGCAGAGTGGAGGGAACGCCGTATCAACAAGCATCGCCCCCGTATTTAACCATCACTCAGAGTAATTTATGCCTCATGCCGTTCCAGGGGTTATTTTTGGGAAGTGAGTAGAAAGAGAGGCAGGTTCAAAGTGAGGACATGACTCTGCACTCCACCCTGTTGAGTGTCTCTTTCCTGCACACCTTCTGTCCCTCTTCCTGTAGGGGCTCAGCAGGCGGGGCCACGGCCCTGTCAGTCTGTCAGTGTGGCCTGTGAGGCCTGACTATCCATGCTGCAGCTGATGGAGAGCAGAGTGACTACATGAGATTAGGCAGAGGGGAATGTCCGTGTTAAAGTGCTTAAAGTGGGTGTCAGTATCTTCAGTGACAACTCTTTAGGTTAACGTGTTGTTGTTGCACTTGGCTGAAGTCTGTAGAAGTTGAAGGATGATCTTAACAGAACACGGCAGCAGCTTCACCTTCAATCTAAACAGCTCCAGAGACAGACCAAAGTATCGGACAAAGTCAGCCAACATCACCCATTCAGTTGCTAAGGCTGTGTATCCACCAAGCAGTCTGGTTCAGTTTGGCTCGGTACCCAAAAACCGACCCGCTACCTTCCAATTTTTGGTATCTGAGTGTACCAAACTGACCCTAAAGGGTGGAGCTTAAAGCCATACAGTCTGTTAATTGGTTACAACAATGGTCAATGCCCATGCGACTGCAGCTAAAACAAAAATACATGCTGCAAAATGTTTGATAAACCTTAAATTTAGAGTGCTCTGTTCACTTCTGTTGCTGCTCCACAGAGTAGTAGATTGCTGGAAATCCTCCATTGTTGCTGTTTGTTTACAACCATGCACGACCTTCTCTTCCTGTCTCACATCCCCACATTCAATATAGGTGAGTTGGGCTAATGATTAGGACCAGTGCCAGTCGTCCATCCATGAAATGTGGCTGACTGCTGAAACAAAGATACACTTCTATCACTACACCTGAACACCCCATGCATGACACTGATATGCTACATTTAGGTGCAGTTTATTTTGTTAGGCATACATAAAGCAGAGTGGACACATTAGCTGCATTTAAGATTAATAAACCTGGAAAAAGGGATTCCTCATGTAGAAAAACGTACAATTCGACATCAGAATCACTCAAATACATCAACAACTTCATATGATATGATCAAAAGCATGTTCATAGTGTTGAAATGGCAGCCATCTTGGACAGTAGCTGCCATTTTGGATTTTCATTTGGCCAATTTGGCAGAATTGATAAGTGGTCCCTTCAGAATAACTTAAATTTTCTGTTATCTGCAACATTGACCACGGTTACATGATGTTTTTAAATTCGGAATTAAGTATTCAGAATTAAATAATTCGGAATTAACGTATTCTCCTTCATGTTAACATGGAAATAGTAATTCCGAATTGAGGTTTACATGGATTACATTTGCCTTTTTTCACTTCCGCTTCAGGTCTGGGAGATGGGAATGGTTCTGATTGGACATGGGGTGGCCGTGATGTATTTTTTTATTTATTTATTTATTTTTATAATTTATTTATTTATTTTATTTGCAGTTTTTTTTTTGCAGATTGCGACATGTTACAATTAATTCAGCATAAATAAAATAATTACAGCAAATGAAGAAAGTAATGTATCACAACCAATGAGGTATATACTTACATACACATATGATAGTGGAAAAAAACAAACAAACAAACAAAAAAATCTATTTATAAATAAATAAATAAAACGGAAAAAAAAGATAAATAAATAAAAAAGAAGAAAAAATAGAAAAAAAATAAAATATGTATAGATGTAACATCATATTTAATAACCTTAAAATAGAAATAATAATGATGACATGATAATATTCATTGACTTTCGATATGACAGCAGGTCAGGTCAAGCCCAAAACACATACTCCATGATTAGGTTTCTAAACTTGTATATATGAGCAGATAAATTAGCATGTAACGCTGCATTTTTGTCCATCACCCGCTAATCAGTGAATCATTTGACGTACTGGTCATTTTGTATCCCTCCCATTTTTCCCACCTTCTTTCAAAAACATGACGCTGATTTCTGATTTTCATTGTCATTCTTTCCATTTCATAGATTTCATTTACAAGATCCTTCCATTTTGCTCTTAAACTGTCATTTTTCAACCGGTGTCTTGTAATTTGCTTCATTATTGCTGCTCTTAGAACTACAAACAAGTGGGAGTCTGTCTCATTTATCTCTTCTGGTACTTTCCCTAGAAGTAGGAAATGTGGACTAAAATTCAGTGATATGCCCAAAATATTTGAGATTTCTTGAAAGGAGTTATCCCAAAATTCCCTGATAACTTTACATGACCAAAATACATGACCATGGACGTGACGTATTTACGTCTACCAGAAGAAGACAAACTCCAGTTCATCTACTTCAGCGTCTCTGTCAGGGAAACCTCGTCTAACTTGGACGCTACAACTTTACAAAGGTCTACATTTTTATGCTAACGTCCATCCACTCTTTTCATTATTTCCAAATCTTCTAAGGCTCTAAATTGTCTCAGCTTGAGTTCAACGCTTGCTTCGGGCGGCCATCCTGTTCCGTCAGCGTCCCGTGCATCAGAAGGACAAGGGAACGAGCATGTGCAGAACGACCAGAATTAATTTAAAGCGGAATGAACGTTTACATGAGGAATTATTCAATTCAGATTTAAAATCAGAATAAACCAGCCACTTACTTCGGAATTAAGTTTTATTCAGAATTACCATTTTAATTTGGAATAAGGTGTTTACATGGTCATTTTTAATCTTTTTAAAGAGGATTTAATTTTTATTCTGAATGAAAGTTGAATTAAAGCTCTCATGTAAACGTGGTAATTGCCAGAGAACGTACAGCTGATGAAAGAAACACAAACAACATCAGGGTCGACTGCTCCAAACTGTACTGAACCAAACCGGAGCGCTCGGTGGAAATGCAGCTTTAAGTGGTCCTCTGAAGCTGCTACGTGGGAGTTGGCATTAGGACTGGGAATCAGGGTTATGGGTCAAGTTATGATTCAAGATGATTCACGGTATTTGATTCTCCAGTCGCTGTTTAAGGTACACATGTTGAAATGCTTGTTACAGCAGGTAGCTAGTCTATTCACATGGCAGCAACTCAATACTTTCAGGCATGTAGACATGGTGAGGAGGACATGTAGAAGCTCAAAGTGAGCGTCAGAACGGGGAAGAAAAGTAATGTAATTGACTTTTAATGTGACATGGGTGTTGTGGCCAGATGTGCTGATCAGGGTATTTCATAGACTGCTGATATACTGACATTTTCATATTCAACCATCTCCAGGGTTTGCAGAGAATGGTCTGAAAAATAGAAATTGTAAAAAGAGTGGCAGTTCTCTTGGCAAAAAAGGCCGTGTTTCTGAACAAACATCACGTCAGATCTTGAAGCAAATGTGTCATGCGTGCCTCTTTCAGACAACTTCATTTATTGGTGGTCCTCCAGGCTGTGAATGTAGCTGTGGTAAATTCCAGAGATACATGGAGTTAAATAGCAATGTAAACAGTGGTATTTATACCAGAAACATTTATAAAATCAGCTTGCATCCAGATTTGAAGGCAAAGTGGCCAGACTTGGACCAGAGTCTACCATTTGGTGATGCCGCCCCACAGTAACAAGCTTTTGTTCAGTATTAAAATACTGCAGGCTTGTTTGCTCTCCATTCAGCACATTCTGCTTGTGAGATTTCCTGAGCTTAATAGTAACCAAGCCCTAACAATGTCATTGCATTGCTGAGTGATTCCACAGGAGCATCGTTTACCGTTATTTAAACACTTACATCAAACCAGGTTAGATATTCAGTAGAGGAGAGAGCCTGAGCACTAACAGAGAGCTGGATGATAATTAGGCCCGGTCATTTCACTCACTGTAAATACACATTTCTGGCCCTGAGGGAGACATTCCTGACATTCCTGCTGGATTTCAGAATAAACGGAAAAGGAGAGTCTCTGTCTTTTGTCTCGTGTGAGTGTACAGGAATCTCTGCTGCTATGTAAGCACTGACATTCATCCAGATTATTTAGAATTATTCAATAAATGAGACAAATAACATTTAGCGGTTTAGGTTTTCTCTCAAGAATCAGATCTGATGCAGTTATTCTATCATCATAGAGAAGATTGTCGTTCCATTAACCAGGAGCTTGTTTGAACAGGGCAGACGTTAAACAAACATGACAAACATCTGGAAACAATCACCGCTAAGGGTTATTAATGATCATAATTACTGTTCAGTGGCTGCGCTGGTCTGGTTTGAGACTCTACGTGAGTCTTATAATCTAATGTCCACTTGGTTAAATAAATACAATCACATCAGTAATTGCCTTTGATACATGATCCTCACCCACGCTCTGAGCTGTCATCTGAGCTCATTTTGACATTTATTAAGGTTAAGCTGCTGTCATGAACCTCACTCTGTTTTCATGAATAAACCAGTCAATGTAATTTTCCCTCTGACCCTTACTCTGCATTTCTGTACCTGAGTTAACAACTGGAATAATATTTTTGTGCCTCCAGTCAAGGCCGCGTTTTCCTGTTGTTCCTACATCCGACCGTATGGGTCATGGTCTTGTACAGATGATATCTCAAAAAGTCTTCGAGGGATTTACTTTAAAGTTTGACAGCATATCCACCTAGATTCAAGAAACAACTGACCAATTTTTGGGTATGATAGGTCAAAAATCAAGGTCATGGAGTCATGGGGTCATCCTCTGCTTTTTAACCCTAACTTTCAACAAGACGTGAAGAGACTTCCATCAAACTTGGCACAGATGTCCATTGTAACTTAAGAATCAGTTGATTTTATTTTTTTAAGGTCATAGGTCAAATGTCAAAGTTCCAGAGCCTCATGATTACACACTGCTTGGGAAAGCAATTTTGTGAATGAGATATTCCAAGAATGCTCCAAGGGATTTCTTTCAGTTTTTGCACACATGTCCACCATGACACAGGAAAGAACTGATAAGATTATGAAGGTCATGTTTTGCTTGTGAAGTTTATGTCTCAAGAATGCTTTGTACAAATGAACTCTTTGTCTTAAGAAGCAAATAATTAGAGTTTGGAGGCAATGAGTCAAAGGTCATTAGACTTATTATCATTCTTGGCTTTTGAAGACAATTTTGTGGACAAGAAATAAGACTGCTAATGGGGATTTTCTGTTGATTTGAACAATGTATTACGAATATTTTATAGGACTGCCATCAAACAATGCACGAATATCCATCATGTCAATGAGTCAACTGTTACATTTTAGAGGTCATGGGTCAAAAGTCAAGGTCATAACTAAAACTACAAGAATGCTAATGGGGATTCTGTGTAAACTTTGGGCATATGTCCACCACAACAGAGATAAACTGGTAAGTGTCTGGAGGTCAAGCTCAGAAAGTGGAAGTCACAGAGCCTCTTGGGCCTTTGCATTGATCGTTGATCTTGTGAAGACAATTTTTTGACACTACTGTGAGTAATTATGTTGAAATGCTGAGTGAGCAGATGTTGGCTTGGTTTTAGTGTGTCTTGGTATTAATAGTTTTAAAATCACTGATCAATACCCTTTGTTCCCTTTGGAGTTGTGGGAGGCTGGAGCCTAGCCCAGCTTACAGTGGGTGAGGGGCAGGGTAAACCCAGACCTGGGTGCAAAGGAGAAAACCACCCAAACACATTTAAACCCAATTAGGGGTCACCAGTTAACCTCGTGATTCCCAAACATTTTCTGCTGGACCCACTCCTGCCCTTCACCACACACATTATCAGATGAAAAGATATTTTGAACATATTTATGAACAAGCAACAGCCAGAGTGACTGTTGTACATGAAATATTGAGGGTGAGACATGGCTCACATTGTTTATTTTGTTCTTGACTCAAATGTAAATTGAAATCATTGGTGTACTTATAAATTCTAAACTAATGGTGGTTCATTTATTTGAACTCAAGTGCAGGCATTGATAACTTATCAATGCTTTTGTGGTGGCTACAGCGGTCTGGTATGTTGACAAACGCAGGCTGTAGTGTATCATTGGCTAACAGAGAAGCTGATCAGCTGCAGCCCTCCACCTCTTTGTGACCCGAACACCTCCAGGAGGCAAGCAGCTAAAACCGTGGTCGATCCCTCTCACCCTGGACACAGACTCTTTGTATCACTCCTTTCTGGCAGAGGGCTGCGGTCTATCCAGATCAAAACCTCTTCACTCTTGAACAGTTTCTTACTGCATCTTCTGTATATATCACTGTTTTTTTCCTTTTTGCTGTCTATTGTATATGTTGTATATTTTAAAATATTTGTTTTATATGTCTCTAATTCAATTTACACTATTTTTTAACCTATTTTGCACTTTATTATTATTTACGTCATTTATTACTCCTGACTCTTTAGTTTGATTATAATTTAACTATATGTTGATAGTTTTTACAACTTGATTCTGATTCTGATTTATGGAGCTTAATGCATAATTCACTTTTAGCTACTTCAAGTTACAAGGCAAAATGATCATTTTGTCTACATTTTTTTTACTCTTTTCTTTGAAGATGTTTTCGTTATGCAGAAAATCTTTTCTAAAAATGAGGCTATTTGTAGATTTTTTTAAATTGTGCTTCTGATGTCTTCAGGGCAAACTTGGTCCGATGATCTCCATGTATAAACATTTAAAATATATAAACTTGACAGGCCACGCTGAGGGGCTGCATTAGGACCCCAGACCACTACTTGCCCACCGCGTCCTTGATCAACATGGAAGTCATCTTGTGAAATTTGCCAATGCTTTGCTTACAGTGCATAACAGCTTTAAATTATTTAACGCTGTCATGACACAGACCCCTCAACATAGCAGCAGGACCGTCTAGAGGCAGTGGGCCCTACTTTGGTCACCACTGACTCTCCCTAACAGGCATGTTTCTGGTTTGTGGGAGAAAACCAGAGAACCTTGAGAAAATCCATGAATGCAGCGAATACCCCAGCTTTGACCAACATAAGTTATTATATATTTTTCTGTGTTGTGTTATGAATTTTCATGAAATAATTTTGAGTTTATCAGAATTCTGCATTCCTTCATGGGCCATGTCAATGATTTTTGCAGCTTCAGCTAAATTTTCTGTTTTACTCCAAAAGCTACTCTATCGGAAACTTCAACATTAAATACTATGTAACAAAAACTGCATCTGAACGTCAACTTTAATAAAATTTATTTGATATCCCATTTCTGCACCTTGTTAGAATACTGGACAACGTTTTTAGCCATAATGTGTTTTTCACTTTGACCCTCTTATTATACACTTTGTCTTATATTTTATTATGAGTCACAGTATAACCAGACTCTGAAATCACTTATTGGTCACACCCCTACACAGGACCTCATCTGTGAGCATACCTTTCATTTTCAGTGAGATAAGTTTAATTTCTGAGAATTGATTGGACTGATGACAGTGAAATGAATGCTATTTTTTTATTATTATTATTATTATTCTTGTTATGAATAGAAGTCATCTGAAGCGTCGTCGCAGAAACTTCAAAGAGAACTTCTTCCGAAGCCAGGCCATGAATCTCTTGCGACGTGACTTTGGTGCATCACTGCAGGCCTCCAGAGCTTCTCCACAGGATGGTGGTTCAGACAGGACGTCCTCTATGACGACTGAGGGTCCGACATCCTCTGATAACATGGCCTGAGGGGGTTTTGGAGGTGGTACCAGAGCTTGCTCTGGCTCACTGGTAGGCTCATCTCTCTCCACCTCATTCTCTGCTGCTCCAGTCACATCCGTGCAGTGAAGTGAGGGGTTTTGATCCACCACGGATGACGTGTTTGCAGCTGGTACTGGTTCTGGTACCTCTTTAGGCTCTGGGTCAAGACTGACCTTGCCCTCCAGGACTGACGATACATCACCTTCAGCTGGCAGGGTGACTGCAGTGAATGGAGCTGGTTCCTCCTCATCTGACTCTTCTGAAGGGCGGGTCTTGATCATGAACAGCTCACAGATGTGCTCCACTGCAACATCAGTGATGATGTTCATGATCTCCGCCTCAAAGCTGTTGAGCTTCTTCCTCAGTACCTCAGGAGGAAACATCTGCTGCAGCTGTCCATGTATTGAGAGGACCACGTTGTCTCTCAGGGAAGGGGACAGGACTACCCAGACCAAACAGTCCTTGTACAGAATAGCAGAGACCTGGTCCAGGACAGCCTTTGTCAGTCCAACAGCCATGTCACTGAGCTGCCTGGAGGGCATGGTGCGTGTGGTGTTTCTGTTGGGCTTCCATAAGCCCTGAACCACTTTGGGCATCACACTCAACACCACGTCTCTGGCCACTGACTTCCTGGGGATCGATGCCTCTGGTTTTTCCTCTCCCAGGATCCTGGCACAGTCCTTGGCCCTCTTCAGCACCTTTGTTTGCCTGAAGAGAGGAGGCAGGTCCTCTGCTGAGTCCAGCAGTCTCCTGGCCTCAAACTCTGTGTCCCTCATCTGCAGGCTGACGTTGACCTCCCACACCAGCTCCAGGAGAGCCTTGGTCTCTTCCTTGTCAAAGCCGGCCAATTCGTGCTCCCAGCACTGACGTCTGACGATCTGCCTCCTGTCCATCATCAGAAAATCAGCCATGGCCTCAGCAGTCACGTCTGATGGCAGCTGCTCGTTGTGCTGAAGACGGAGCAGTTCAGCCATGGACCCGACGTTTCTGATATAAGACTGCTCGTCCCAGCAGATCAGGAGACAGCGCTCATATCTGGCTGTGGCAAATAACGGTTCAATGGCTCCGTAAATGCCTTTGCTGCCTTCAATGAACGCCATTTGAATTTTTAAGTTGCCGTTCAGAATACTGAACAGAAAATGGCAACTCCCACAAAAGAGTTGTCAAGCACCAACTCCAATACAATGCAACCAACAACTCAACAAACTCCAACCACCAACACTCCAACCACACACTCAAAACACTCCAACCACACACTCAAAACACTCCAACCACACACTCAAAACACTCCAACCACACACTCAACACACTCCAACCACACACTCAAAACACTCCAACCACCAACTCAACACACTCCAACCACACTCTCAAAACACTCCAACCAGCAACTCAAACACTAAAACCACACACTCAAAACACTAAAACCACACACTCAAAGTACTAAAACCACAAACTCCGATACAATGCAACAACGAACTCAAAATCTCTAACCGCCAACTCAAACCCACAGCGAAGAGTTGATGCTGCGTGCTTAAATACTCGAGGGATGCCAGAGCGTGTTTTGATTCAAAGCCAAAGTCAAAGCACAGAATGGCTTTGATCTGGATGCCTGAGGGCTGTGGTTTCCATGGCAACATAATAAACAACTGAAAGTCCAACAACAGCTGTGGTGAATGCATGTTTAGTTAAAAAACATATTTACAAATCATTAAATAATGATAGTAAAATATGTGGACCTTAACTAAACAGACCCAAAAGGCCTTTAATTCTTTCATTGTTGGTAGTTTCCCCAAATTAAAAAAAACTAGATTGGTCAGTTTTTTTTTATTGTATAGGTTGTAAATTCATTATAATTCCAAGCTAGAACTGCTTTGCCAAGTTATTTTTGACATTGTTAGCCGAGTTAATATTAAAAAAGCGAACAGTTTTCAACAGTTTCACTTATAACTCTTGAAGCTTGTTGATTTTGATGAAATTTTCATTGAATGCTAATCATGGCATTGAGGAGGAGTGATTAGATTTTGGTGGTGATCTGAATCCAGATGCAGATAAAGGAGTGTATTTAGAGGATTCTCATCAATAGGCGATCGGGCAGTGATTCATATTTTTGATAATAACTGAGACAAGAATGTCAGAAAAGCTGTGGCAGAGGTAAACGCTGTTGGAGCATTTCCAATTGTGAATTTTTAAAGGAAGTCACACCTGATGGGTCCATCACCTCTTTCTTTAACCCTTTTTTCAGATAAAGTGTTTATTAAATCCACATACCTTACAGAGGGGTGCAAGGGCTTCTTGGGCCTGCAGCTATCTGATTTAAGGGTTTTTGTGTTTCATTATGTACATTGTTAATTAGTGTCCTGTAAAAAAGGGCAGATCATATGAGATTAGTCTTCTTTCAGCTCCTTTTCATTCAAATTTGCACAGATTGTCACAAAAAAATTGAACTTTGCAGCATGTTCAGGAGAATTGTGCTTGTATTTTTCACGTTTAACAGTAACAATCTTTTCTGCAGATTTTTTTACATTGAAATAAATGGAAGATTTCTGCGGTGCTGCTGAAAACTGCTTCAACTTTCACGTTCTACAGATTTGGCATACTTCCACCTACAGACTTCATTCTTGCTTTAACAGCTTCATTAATCGTTCAACTATTTTTTACGTGTTCAGCTTTTTGCTATTGTAACCCAGGTGAACTTATGCCGTCTTCTAGGGATCAATCACAGGAGCTGCTTACGTTGGTTTAAATGGTCTTTAATCAATCTGCCAGTCTGCCTGCATGTGTAACAAATAAGCAGAAACAGAAGAAGAATGGCGTTTCCATGGCAACAGCACAGACTAGCCTGTTGTAATTCCTCCGGCGCTATCTATATCATTTACTATACAATACATAACAGCAGACATAGCAAGATTTGATCGTATAGTGGATTTCTTTCTTTTGTTTTTTTTTACACTCATTTCACAACCAGACTAAGTAATTAGCCGGGGACTCATGCAGGACTGGACAAAGGGCTGTCTGCTAAGTGCATCGGCAACCACATTTTTTGTGCCAGGAACATACTTCAGGTCAAAACTGTATGATGCAAGCTTTGAAACCCATCTCTGCTCACACGCATCTAACTTGGGCTTGGTTAAGATGTACGTCAGAGGGTTACTGTCTGTCCAGACGGTGAAACAGCGTCCTTTAAGCCAATGGCTAAACTTATCACAAATCGCCCACTTGAGAGCGAGAAACTCTAAGTGGTGTGCTGGATAGTTCAGTTGGGAATGAGACAGAGTTTTGCTGGCAAATGCCACTGGTCTAGCGATCTTTTCACCTTGAGGCAACTGTGAAAGAACTGCACCGATTCCATCAAAAGAGGCGTCTACAGCAAGGATAAATGGAGCATTAAAATCTGGGTGGGTTAATGTGACACTGTTCCCAAGCTCATGTTTCAGACTTTCAAATGCTTTTTTGCATTTGTCATTCCAGTCATCAGCAGACAGTTTCACATGTCCTGCCTTAAACTTTGGTTTGTTTCCTCTTCCTTTTTTACGCAGCTTAGCAGGCTCAGCTACAAGGTCAAACAGTGGCTTGGCTTTGGCAGAGCAACCCTCAATGAAGTGATGGTAATACAAAACCATTCTGAGGAAGGATCTGATTTTCTTGGCACTGGGTGTTTTCCCATCAGTCTCCATCAGATCGATTTCTTGAGCATCACTGATGGCCTGCACTTTACTAGGGTCAGTCTTAACACCGCTCTCACATATTATGTGACCTAAAAACTTTACTGATCGATGAAGAAAATGACACTTCTTCGGTGAGAGCTTCAAGTTGTTAGCAGCAAGACGTGAGAAGACCATCTGTAGGCGCTCAAGTGCAAGCTGCTCAGAGGGAGCAAAGACCGTAAGATCATCCAGATAGCACAACAGGTTCGTGAAGTTCTTGTCGCCAAAGATGGACATCATCATTCGCATGAATGTTGCGGGGCTGTTTGTTAGGCCCTGTGGCATTCTGTTGTACTCATGGAGACCGAATGGGGAGGAGAATGCGGTGTACTTTTTGTCATCTTCATGTTGTCTGACGTTGTAAAAGCCTGATGTAAGATCCATGGTAAAAAAAAACACGTTATCTCCAAGGGCAGCGTGAGCATCTGTCTGATGAGGTAACGGGTACGCATCTTTCACTGTTCTTGCGTTTAACCATCTGAAATCATTGCAGATGCGAAGGTCACCTGTTGGCTTGATAACTAGGACAAGGGGAGATGAATACTCACTCTGAGACTTACGGACTATCTTAAGTTCTTACATCTCACCCAGAGCCGTCCGTAGCTTATCATAATGGCATGGTGGGACTCGCCTGTAAGGAAGTCTGAATGGCTTGTCGTCCACAAGGCGTATCCTATGGACAAAATCTTTTGCATCACCACAGTCCATTTTGTGCTTTGAAAAGATGGACTCATACTGTTCGATGATTTTCAGCAGTTTATCCTTCCACTCAGGGGAAACTTCACACGATGACATGTCCAAATCCTGCAAGCCCATGGCGGCAAGAACACTTTTCATCTCCTGGTCTGACCTTGTAGCATGAGATGAGTCTTGAGTGGACTGTGCTTTGGATTGAATGGGAACTGGTTCAGCTAAGTCCTGCACAGACAGACACAGGCACACATCAGCAATTTTTGCATTTCTCTTAAGGGTGAGTGACTTTTCTGTGGGATTGACTATTTTGACAGGGATCCAACCATCCTCCCTCAATGTAGCGACGACTCTTCCCACCAAGATTTGAGCCGGTCTGGATCTAGAAGTAGTGGGCTCAAGGACAACAGTACTCCCAACTACAGAAGCATCTGAAACAGGCAGCCTAGCCCACACCAAATGTTCAGACATAGGCTGTAAGGTGACACATTTGCTAAGTTTAGCTGTACCAATTTTTGCTGGCATTGTTTTAGCTTCAGGAGTATCTGAGTTGGACAGTAGAGACAACAAGTGAGACAAGTCAGCATTTGGGACTTCACTTGCATCACCAACGTCGGTTTCCTTGTTAACATTCATTTTCATCTGCGAAATAACCCACCTAATGACATTGCTGCCCAGGATCATGTCATCAGTCTGACCTGGCACAACCAAAACGGGGAGTATCACTTTAAAGCCGAAGACAGTGACAGTGAGATCATACATAGCAGAAGGCGTTACAAGATTTCCTCCACAACCAACAATAACAAAGTCCTCCGCTGATTTTTTTCTCAAGATTGGGAAGAGACCGCGAGAGTTCATCTTCAGCCTCTACACTCATAGTACATGCCATAGATCCACTGTCTACTAAGGCCTTCAGGACGTGTCCGCTGTCTGTGTCAACATCTGTGTAAACAGTGCTTAAAGTGTCGTACAATGTCTCATTATTGTCAGTGTCAGTTAAGCTTGAGATGGGAGGTTGACTCACCAGATCTACGCTGACCTCCCCTGCATGTAGATCATTTAGTTTCCCTGCTGACCGTGAGGGGTAGAGTCTCTCCTCTCTGAGCAGTTGCGTCTTGAATGGCCAGGTGAGTAACACAAGAAGCATAACTTATTCTCTCTGCAGTGGGTAAAGGCAGAATGTGAAGCATCGCCACACACCAGACATGGCACATTGTTGAAACCCTCAATTCTTGGCTGTCTGTTGTTAGAATTTTGTTTCTTATTTGCATAAGCAAAACCAGAGCCTTGAAGCAACACTTTTTCCAGCATACCAATCAATCTCTCTAAAGCAGACGCATCTTCGCTCACAGCTTTACTCTGCTCATTTTTGTTTGTAGCTGAAGTGGCATTGGTGCTTATTTCAACTTTATTCACGCTGACTATGTTGCTCCTCCCAGCAGCAGATGTAAGCTCCTTCTCTAAGTGGTACTCATCCAGCTCTGCTTGTACCTCACAAGCTGACCACTTATCAGTTGTCTTGGACCTAAAGGTAAGGGCTAGGTCTCTGCTTGGACAATGTCTGATAAACATGCGTGTAACTTCAACACTAGGATTGTCAAATGATTTACCTTGTTCAACGAGGCAGCTTGCAGCAGCATCAGCAGCTCTGTTCAGTCTGAGCCAGTATTCATATGCATCTTCATGTTGTTTTGGCAGAATAAAAGTCTGCAAGGGGTACAGAGGAGCAACGGGTGGAGCTAAAATGTTTGCGCAGGAGTCCATAGATGGCCTGTGGATTACGCCTGACGTCAATACCACTGTTCCTTATCCCAAATCTCACAACATCTTTCGCTCTGCCCCTCAGATGGATGAGAATTTCCTCAGCTTGGTTTTCCAGTTGCACATCACTTTTCCTGATGTAAGTGTTCATTGAATCCTCCCATTCATCGACGGTCAGTGAATCAGAGCTCTCCCCTCGGAACACAGGTGGGTCCTTGACCTGTCTCTGTGTGACCAACTGAACTTGGGAAAGGTCCACTGTACGACTGGTGGAGTCTTTAAATACACTTGTTTCATCATGGTTTGTGTGCACAGCAGCAGCGGGATTTGATGTGTTGAGATGCAACATAATACTGTCTGCTAGTTGATGTCCTATCTGCTGCACAATTGTGGTCAACTGGTCAGAAAGCCTCACTTCATCAGGGGATGCAGGACCCGATGTGTTTGTGCACTGTGATGTGTCCGGCTCATTGACAAGCTGTGTATGAGGTGTCACCTTATCTCTACACGCAAAAGAACTATGCTCATCACTAGAAGCAACATACTTTGGCTTATGGTCACTTAAAGGGAATGGAACAGGGGTACTATGAAACCCTCTGCCTCTACCAATACTGAGAGGAGTATTATTTGAAGGGCTAAAATTGCTCATGTTCAAAGTTACAAAAATACCTTGACAAATTGTCAAAATTATATACCACAGGCTGCACGGCTACGATCACTACTCAAATTATCTTACATATCATACATACAACGGTAGAAAAACAAATCATGGATACAAAGGCAGCTCCGACGTGATGTAGTGAAGAGAAGGCGGCCTCCCCAGTCCGCTGTAGTCATGGACAGGTCACGGCACCAATGTAACCCAGGTGAACATATGCCGTCTTCTAGGGATCAATCACAGGAGCTGCTTACGTTGGTTTAAATGGTCTTTAATCAATCTGCCAGTCTGCCTGCATGTGTAACAAATAAGCAGAAACAGAAGAAGAATGGCGTTTCCATGGCAACAGCACAGACTAGCCTGTTGTAATTCCTCCGGCGCTATCTATATCTACACTATTTTCTACAGTTTTTCAGATATCACTGTTTAAGCAACACAAAGTTTTGAGGAAGTCTCTGTTCTCAGAGCGAGTCAGCCAGTCAGAGCGGGCCTGCAGCTGCTGACAGACAAGAAATCTGCCGAATCTTCCTGCCATAAAATCCTCAAACTTTGCTCCACAGACATGATTTATACATCAACACGCCGGGACATTCTCTTTCATTTTTTGCACACATGTCCACCATGACACAGAAAAGAACTGATAAGATTATGAAGGTCATGTTTTGCTTGTGAAGTTTATGTCTCAAGAATGCTTTGTACAAATGAACTCTTTGTCTTAAGAAGCAAATAATTAGAGTTTGGAGGCAATGAGTCAAAGGTCATTAGACTTATTATCATTCTTGGCTTTTGAAGACAATTTTGTGGACAAGAAGTAAGACTGCTAATGGGGATTTTCTGTTGATTTGAACAATGTATTACGAATATTTTATAGGACTGCCATCAAACAATGCACGAATATCCATCATGTCAATGAGTCAACTGTTACATTTTAGAGGTCATGGGTCAAAAGTCAAGGTCATAACTAAAACCACAAGAATGCTAATGGGGATTCTGTGTAAACTTTGGGCATATGTCCACCACAACAGAGATAAACTGGTAAGTGTCTGGAGGTCAAGCTCAGAAAGTGGAAGTCACAGAGCCTCTTGGGCCTTTGCATTGATCATTGATCTTGTGAAGACAATTTTTTGACACTACTGTGAGTAATTATGTTGAAATGCTGAGTGAGCAGATGTTGGCTTGGTTTTAGTGTGTCTTGGGTATTAATAGTTTTAAAATCACTGATCAATACCCTTTGTTCCCTTTGGAGTTGTGGGAGGCTGGAGCCTACCCCAGCTTACAGTGGGTGAGGGGCAGGATAAACCCAGACCTGGGTGCAAAGGAGAAAACCACCCAAACACATTTAAACCCAATTAGGGATCACCAGTTTACCCCGTGATTCCCAAACTTTTTCTGCTGGACCCACTCCTACCCTTCACCACACACACTATCAGATGAAAAGATATTTTGAACATATTTATGAACAAGCAACAGCCAGAGTGACTGTTGTACATGAAATATTGAGGGTGAGACATGGCTCACATCGTTTATTTTGTTCTTGACTCAAATGTAAATTGAAATCATTGGTGTACTTATAAATTCTAAACTAATGGTGGTTCATTTATTTGAACTCAAGTGCAGGCATTGATAACTTATCAATGCTTTTGTGGTGGCTGCAGCGGTCTGGTACGCTGACAAACGCAGGCTGTAGCGTATCATTGGCTAACAGAGAAGCTGATCAGCTGCAGCCCTCCACCTCTTTGTGACCCGAACACCTCCAGGAGGCAAGCAGCTAAAACCGTGGCCGATCCCTCTCACCCTGGACACAGACTCTTTGTATCACTCCTTTCTGGCAGAGGGCTGCGGTCCATCCAGATCTAAACCTCTTCACTCTTGAACAGTTTCTTACTGCATCTTCTGTATATATCACTGTTTTTTTTCCTTTTTGCTGTCTATTGTATATGTTGTATATTTTTAAATATTTGTTTTATATCTCTCTAATTCAATTTACACTATTTTTTAACCTATTTTGTACTTTATTATTATTTACGTCATTTATTACTCCTGACTCTTTAGTTTTATTATAATTTAACTATATGTTGATTGTTTTTACAATTTGATTCCGATTCCAATTTATGGAGCTTAATGCATAATTCACTTTTTCAGATTTTTTTAAATTGTGCTTCTGATGTCTTCATTCAAGGCAAACTTGGTCCGATGATCTCCATGTATATACATTTAAAATATATAAACTTGACAGGCCACGCTGAGGGGCTGCATGTGGCCCCCAGACCACTACTTGCCCACCGTGTCCTTGATCAACATGGAAGTCATCTTGTGAAATTTGCCAGTGCTTTTCTTGCAGTGCATAACAGCTTTAAATTATTTAATGTTGTCATGACACAGACCCCTCAACATAGCAGCAGGACCGTCCAGGGGCAGTGGGCCCTACTTTGGTCACCACTGACTCTCCCTAACGGGCATGTTTCTGGTTTGTGGGAGAAAACCAGAGAACCTTGAGAAAATCCATGAATGCAGCAAATACCCCAACTTTGACCAACATAAGTTATTATATATTTTTCTGTGTTGTGTTATGAATTTTCATGAAATAATTTTGAGTTTATCAGAATTCTGCATAAAACCTTCATGGACCATGTCAGTGATTTTTGCAGCTTCAGCTAAATTTTCTGTTTTACTCCAAAAGCTACTCTATAGGAAACTTCAACATTAAATACTATGTAACAAAAACTGCATCTGAACGTCAACTTTAATAAAGTTTATTTGATATCCCATTTCTGCACCTTGTTAGAATACTGGACAACGTTTTTAGCCATAATGTGTTTTTCACTTTGACACACTTATTATACACTTCTTCTTATATTATTTTATGAGTCACAGTATAACCAGACTCTGAAATCACTTATTGGTCACACCCCTACACAGGACCTCATCTGTGAGCATACCTTTCATTTTCAGTGAGATAAGTTTAATTTCTGAGAATTGATTGGACTGATGACAGTGAAATGAATGCTATTTTTTTATTATTATTATTATTATTCTTGTTATGAATGGAAGTCATCTGAAGCGTCGTCGCAGACACTTCAGAGAGAACTTCTTCCGAAGCCAGGCCATGAATCTCTTGCGACGTGACTTTGGTGCATCACTGCAGGCCTCCAGAGCTTCTCCACAGGACGGTGGTTCAGACAGGACGTCCTCTATGACGACTGAGGGTCCGACATCCTCTGATAACATGGCCTGAGGGGGTTTTGGAGGTGGTACCAGAGCTTGCTCTGGCTCACTGGTAGGCTCATCTCTCTCCACCTCATTCTCTGCTGCTCCAGTCACATCCGTGCAGTGAAGTGAGGGGTTCTGATCCACCACGGATGACGTGGTTGCAGCTGGTACTGGTTCTGGTACCTCTTTAGGCTCTGGGTCAAGACTGACCTTGCCCTCCAGGACTGACGATACATCACCTTCAGCTGGGAGGGTGACTGCAGTGAATGGAGCTGGTTCCTCCTCATCTGGCTCTTCTGAAGGGCAGGTCTTGATCATGAACAGCTCACAGATGTGCTCCACTGCAACATCAGTGATGATGTTCATGATCTCCGCCTCAAAGCTGTTGAGCTTCTTCCTCAGAACCTCAGGAGGAAACATCTGCTGCAGCTGTCCATGTATTGAGAGGACCACGTTGTCTCTCAGGGAAGGGGACAGGATTACCCAGACCAAACAGTCCTTGTACAGAATAGCAGAGACCTGGTCCAGGACAGCCTTTGTCAGTCCAACAGCCATGTCACTGAGCTGCTTGGAGGGCATGGTGCGTGTGGTGTTTCTGTTGGGCTTCCATAAGCCCTGAACCACTTTGGGCATCACACTCAACACCACGTCTCTGGCCACTGACTTCCTGGGGATCGATGCCTCTGGTTTTTCCTCTCCCAGGATCCTGGCACAGTCCTTGGCCCTCTTCAGCACCTTTGTTTGCCTGAAGAGAGGAGGCAGGTCCTCTGCTGAGTCCAGCAGTCTCCTGGCCTCAAACTCTGTGTCCCTCATCTGCAGGCTGACGTTGACCTCCCACACCAGCTCCAGGAGAGCCTTGGTCTCTTCCTTGTCAAAGCCAGCCAATTCGTGCTCCCAGCACTGACGTCTGACGATCTGCCTCCTGTCCATCATCAGAAAATCAGCCATGGCCTCAGCAGTCACGTCTGATGGCAGCTGCTCGTTGTGCTGAAGACGGAGCAGTTCAGCCATGGACCCGACGTTTCTGATATAAGACTGCTCGTCCCAGCAGATCAGGAGACAGCGCTCATATCTGGCTGTGGCAAATAACGGTTTGATGGCTCCGTAAATGCCTTTGCTGCCTTCAATGAACGCCATTTGAATTTTTAAGTTGCCGTTCAGAATACTGAACAGTAAATGGCAACTCCCACAAAAGAGTTGTCAAGCACCAACTCCAATACAATGCAGTCAACAACTCGACAAACTCCAACCACCAACACTCCAACCACACACTCAAAACACTCCAACCACACACTCAAAACACTCCAACCACACACTCAACACACTCCGACCACCAACTCAAACACTCCAACCACCAACTCAACACACTCCAACCACACACTCAATACACTCCAACCAGCAACTCAAACACTAAAACCACACACTCAAAACACTAAAACCACACACTCAAAGTACTAAAACCACAAACTCCGATACAATGCAACAACGAACTCAAAATCTCTAACCGCCAACTCAAACCCACAGCGAAGAGTTGATGCTGCGTGCTTAAATACTCGAGGGATGCCAGAGCGTGTTTTGATTCAAAGCCAAAGTCAAAGCACAGAATGGCTTTGATCTGGATGCCTGAGGGCTGTGGTTTCCATGGCAACATAATAAACAACTGAAAGTCCAACAACAGCTGTGGTGAATGCATGTTTAATTAAAAAACATATTTACAAATCATTAAATAATGATAGAAAACACGTGTGGACCTTAACTAAACAGAACCAAAAGGCCTTTAATTCTTTCATTGTTGGTAGTTTCCCCAAATTAAAAAAAACTAGATTGGTCAGTTTTTTTTTTTATTGTAAAGGTTGTAAATTCATTATAATTCCGAGCTAGAACTGCTTTGCCAAGTTATTTTTGACATCGTTAGCCGAGTTAATATTAAAAAATCGAGCATTTTTCCACATTTTCACTTATAACTCTTGAAACTTGTTGATTTTGATGAAATTTTCATTGAATGCTAATCATGGCATTGAGGAGGAGTGATTAGATTTTGGTGGTGATCTGAATCCAGATGCAGATAAAGGAGTGTATTTAGAGGATTCTCATCAATAGGCGATCGGGCAGTGATTCATATTTTTGATAATAACTGAGACAAGAATGTCAGAAAAGCCGTGGCAGAGGTAAACGCTGTTGGAGCATTTCCAATTGTGAATTTTTAAAGGAAGTCACACCTGATGGGTCCATCACCTCTTTTTTTCAACCCTTTTTTCAGATAAAGTGTTTATTAAATCCACATACCTTACAGAGGGGTGCGAGGGCTTCTTGGGCCTGCAGCTATCTGATTTAAGGGTTTTTGTGTTTCATTATGTACATTGTTAATTAGTGTCCTGTAAAAAAGGGCAGATCATATGAGATTAGTCTTCTTTCAGCTCCTTTTCATTTTTTTTTTACATCCCTTTTATTTAGATTTCATCAATATTTCATCAAATTATTATTCTTTTTCTTCTGTACACTTTTTGGTTCTTTTCACAGCCTTCAAATTTGCACAGATTGTCACACAGAAAAATTGAACTTTGCAGCATGTTCAGGAGAATTGCGCTTGTATTTTTCACATGTTTAACAGTAACAATCTTTTCTGCAGATTTTTTTTACATTGAAATAAATGGAATATTTCTGCAGTTCTGCTGAAAACTGCTACAACTTTCACGTTCCACAGATTCAGCATACTTCCACCTACTGACTTCATTCTTGCTTTAACAGCTTCGCTAATCGTTCAACTATTTTTTACATGTGTTCAGCGTTTTGCTATCTTCTACAGTTTTTCAGATATCACTGTTTAAGCAACACAAAGTTTTGAGGAAGTCTCTGTTCTCAGAGCGAGTCAGACAGTCAGAGCGGACCTGCAGCTGCTGACAGAAAAGAAATCTGCCGAATCTTCCTGCCATAAAATCCTCAAACTTTGCTCCACAGACATGATTTATACATCAACATGCATTCACCTGAAATTCGTTTCAAACCCAACATTGACACTCCTCCATCTGCGCTAAAATTAAAATTCAGCTCCAGAGAACTGATCGATCATCTTTGATGCCCGTTTTTAACTTGCTGTTGTGTCAACATTTTCTACAGTACAGACATAAAACTTACATCAATCTTTTTATCACTGTCTTGGGATGCTCATGATGCAACCCTTTTTTTGATAGTCATCATGGTTTTGGCACAGCAACAGCTTGTTTAACCGAAAGATGGTTCTTCACTTCAGTGCTCTCTACACGTATACCAGTAACATTAAAGACTCTGCTCCTGTTGCGTGGGCATGTCAGCGCCTCGTGGCTTAGTGGTAACATTGCTGACTCTCCCTCCAGAGGTTTGCCTCCCGAGCATAGCAGTTGTACTTTTTCTCTGTGTCTTCAATAAAGACTGTTGATTACTAAGGCTGCTTGCTGCTTGGCATCAGTCTGGATGTTGCAAGTTGTCACTCATTCATCGTTTCACTTCCATAAAATGTTTATTTTTTCTTTCTTTATCATCCCTATTTGATATAACATATTTCAGACTTGTGCTTCTGATTACAATCTTTGTCATATTAGGCCTGACAAAATTTAACTGCTTTAAACATTGATTATAACTTCTTTAGGGTGGGCAACAATTTCAGCAGCTTTCTGCAATTTTATTTCACATTTCTTCATTTTGAGCTTTCTTTCACAACTTCGAGCATTTGCATTCGACATTTCCCACATTTTCAGCTTTGCTTTACTGCTTCCAATTACTTTATGTCACATTTTCACATACTGCTTTTAGCTATTTCATTTTACATTTTCACCATTCAGGCTCAGCATTTCAATGCATTTGCTGCAAGGAAATGCAGTTTTTCTAGTTCTCTTTAAACTTAGCAAAGTTTTCCAACCTGACTCATAGATAAACTGATCACGTTTGGACTTCAAAAATCAACAGTCAAGGCAAAGTAGTGATCTTTTGTTTATGGATGTTCATTAAACTTGATTTTCATTAAACTTTACACAAATGTTAACTTAGACGAGAGGATGCAGAGTATAAAGTTAATATGATAAATGTCAAGGTCATGGATTTTACTTATCATGTTTTGCTTGTAAATATTTTTTGTGAATGAAATATAATCATGGAGATAATCAGAAAGTGGAACAAAAACTGATGAACTGGGATGGGGAGCAATTTGTTGTTTTCTGCAGTGTGCACATTGACCCATTATCAGTGTAGAAATGCCAGGTTATAAACCTCAAAGCGAGGATGTGTTGTTAGGATATTCTGTTATGCCTTCTGGGGCATGCTGGCATCAGTTAATCCTGACTTCATGGAAGCAGAGATAAATCTTGATAAACTGAGATATCTAACTCAGCTGTTTGTGTTCACACATGCTGCCCACTACACCATTAAGGCCAGTTCTGAGAGTCTTGTGTGTGTGGAAGCACAACAGATCCTATATGGCATTGGGAGGTAAAAACACATCTAGTGAAATAGAAATATAGTCAATTCTTTCAACATGAAGGGGAATATATATTTTTGTTCCATCAAAAAAACAGGGAAATGCCTTGTAATGCCCAGCAACACCTGCAGCGTGTCCTTCTGTAAAATAGTGGGTCGACCTTAAACTCTGAGTCCAGGTTTACATCAAAGAGACTTTGAAAGTACCTGATGTAAACTGAGCTATATCTTACAACATTCACCTGCAACACTGACACACTTGACAACTGATTGAGTCTGAGGAATTTTCTCTGCCTGGTTTCACCTCCAAACTGTTGGCCATACTGTTGCTCCATTTATACCTCAATGTAAAGCCGGAGATGGACTTGCTGTTAACTACGCAGATGCATGATAGCTGCCGTGTGTCCCTGTGTCGATTCAGTGCATCAGTTGTGCACATCGTCCAGAATTAATGTGACACAGACTCAAACTTTTGTCTACATGTCACCGGTACTATCAGTGTGTAGTCACAAAAGTTATGACAGTCAACACGGCAGCAGGAACGACCATCTCAGAAATTTTTAAAGACAAACTGATAAATCAAGACCACTGTCATCAACACCTAAATAGTGTGTGAGACTGCAACGACATGACTGTTAATCTAGCTGATGACGGATAAATTCACTTTGAGATTCGGGAAATAGGTTAGCTGTATTACTTCAACAAGTGACCGTGTAAATTGGCGACTTTGTGTTACACATAACCTGAAACAATGGTCAAATTCATCTTTCTAACATGCCAAAAAACACTTCTGGAGGAGGAATTGGAGGGTACACCCTCTGATTTTGCTGGTGTAAACTGATGACCACAGTCAAATGGCAGACTGATGGTTCTGTCCAGACCCGTGACCAATCTCTGATAAATTCACAAGAATAGATTTTAATTGAGCATTTTTTTCCAACAGTCGCAGATATACAGTGGGCACGCCCGCCAATGGGGGGGACAAACGGGTATGTTGTCCCGGGCCCATGGTGGGGGGTGGGGGCAGAACTGGGTGGGAGGGGCCCTCTTCTACCGGTGGGAGAGAAGAGGGAGAGAGAGAGAGGCACGGTGATGCGGGAGGGGCCCGCTGCCCCGGAGCGGAGGGACAGAGCCATGCCACCAGTGAGAGAGAGAGAGAGAGAGAGAGAGAGAGTCACGGTAGAGTAGGGGGGCATCTGAGTATCTTGTCCCGGGCCCAGGTAAGACTGTCAGCTGGTCTGACAGCGGGCGCTGCTTCTCCAGTTAACACTAGAACCACTACTGTGGTCTGATCACAAGCCGGTCATGCCACGAGTGTTCCTAAATATATGTTCTGATATGTGTTCTGAGGCTATAAGGTTGTTTAATGAAGCACTAAAGAAGAACGAGACATGATTTATTTCACTGTGGTTATTTTCCCACCGCTATCGTGTTTACAGCACGAGCTGCAGCAGCCACAAGCAAACAGGAGGCAGAGACAAATAAACTGCCTGTGCAAAAAAATAAGACCCTTGTCACCTGCAAGCGTTGTGTCCGACCTATGTGGGAAGTGCTGATGAGGGCTGAGAGCTTTTGCGCTGTGGTGGCGCTGCGCTGTCCACGGGCTGATCCTGTTCTTTTTCTAATTGTTTACTAATCGAGTTGATCATTTGTTCGTGTTATTTTCATTGTTGCAGTTTTACAATTTTTAGCACCAGTTTGTTTTTGAATGTTTCACATTTTGCAAGTTCTAGCAACACTGTTCTGTTTATTTATTTATTAGCCTATGTGAGTGTGGGTTCATGCAATGTGTGTAGCGCTATTTGCGTATGATAGAAAGAGAAAGACAGAGAGAGAGAGAAAGAGAGAGAGTGTTAAGGACAGAGAGCCAAAGAGAGAGAGAGCAAAATCTGAATCATGCGCAAATAAAATATTTATCTTCCTATCTCATTCTTGTTACATTATTTTGCAACAACACAGCAGAAAAGCAGCTAAAGATGACAAATGATTGTACTTTTAAGAGTTAGCCTAATTTCTTGTATTATGAAGATATTGACTTTTTTTACTGGAAGTGTAGGTCTTCATTTTTTTAGGCTATGACCTCTTATTTAAGAAAAAAGAAGAGGAAAAATATTTAGTCAGTGCTCTGTATGCACTTGTTTTCTCCTAAAAAGAGCAAACTTGTATTTATTGTTTTCTGAAGATGTTGACTTTTTTACTTGATGTGTAGGCCTTCAATTCTTGGCTGGGAACTCTTTCATTTAAGAGAAAAAAATGGTTATTTGGCTCTGTTTTTTATTATTAATTTGTTATTTATTTTATTCCAGGTTTTTCTTTTTTAATCTGAAATAAAGGCCTTAAATTAATTTGCCTTGGACTATTTTTATTTATGGTAAAGGAGCTAGCTGTGCACTCAGTTAACCATATACTGCACTGAAAATTCACAGTAAATATTGTTTAAAGCATAAAAATGTGGACAGAGGGGAAGGCTATAAGACACAAACTGGACTTCTGTTCAGACCTTTTGTTGGTGGAAATTTTATTAACTGGACCTCGGTGACTTTTAATTGAATACCCCCGGTTTACACGGTCACTCATTAAACCATAACAGCAAGGCAGCTAGATCATAGAAGTGCATTGTAGATGGGGCTGATTTATTAGCAACTAAAGACCACTGGGTCTTTAGTTGCTAATAAATAATTGATGATGGCATTGATTATTTGTGTTAATTTTGTCACCTTTACCCTCAAAATCACTGTCATCTTTGAAGTTTACTTCTTACATAGCAGGTAATTACATACAGCTTGAGGACTTTTTGCACCCTCTTGTGGTATCCTCCAGTAACACTTATCACATACAAGAGATCAAAATCGTAAATGAAGCCAGCGGACGTGAACGCAAACTGCAAGTTTATCTCTAGCTTAAGTGAGATTTCAGAGAGTTAGCATGATTCTAAGCAATGAAATGTCCCTCGGAGAGCTTTCCTGACATTTGTATTTCACCTGTAGACTTGGTTCTGTTGTTATTCCTGTGCCCTGGAGGACTCAGAGACCAAAGGCATAATGCTTGGTGATTGTCTGTCTATCTGTCCATCTGTCTGTACGCAGGGATCAAATCTTCTGAAGTCTGTGACTGATTTTGTTTCAATGTTGATCATATTCCCATCTAGATTTAAGGATGAGTTCACGAGACTTTGAAAGCTGGGAATTATTAACAATAACCTTAAGGACTCAATATCATTTAACTTCATGCTTAACAATTCTCTTATCAGTTCTTATAAAAATAGGACATCATGTGAAGCAGTCAGCAGAGATGATAGCAAAAGACGGAAAAGTTGTGCTCAAGGCAGCGATAGAAGTGGTCAAAATTGTGGCTTAATTTTACACAAAATGATTCTTATTGCTTAATATCTAGTGTCTGTGTGATCCCATGTGCAAACATACATCTATACAGAATGGCATTGACGTCAGGAGTGCCATGTCTTTTTCCACAGAAAAGATCTACAGAAATCTATAAGGGAATCCAGTCAGAATTGGATCAATAAGCAGAACTGATCAAGGCTTTGGTTTAATGATATCAGTTTCCACCCCTAGCATTCGTCATCGAGTAAGGGAGTTTTGTGTTCATTCTTTGCTTGTGAGTGTGACATGTCGAACACTTGAGGGGATTACCATCAAACTCAAAATAAATGTCTTTTTTGACTCAAGGATAAATTGTCTGTTTTATGGTGTCTGTCTACCATCACACATAGGAATTACCTCGGTCAAAGGTCAAGTTAATGGGGCTTGTTGATCATTCTTTGCTTGTGTATGTGATAAATCAACAATTCTTAAGGGGATTTTCGTAGAATCTTTCAGGGTCCTCGATCAAAGGTCAGGGTCATAAGTCTCGCTATCAGTCCTTTTTCCCTTTTAAACAAAATTTTGTGATTACAGAAATACAAGACTGTTATGGGGATTTTCTTTAAACAGTGCCCAAATGATCACCATAACACAGAGCTGAAATGATTAGATTTCAGAAGTGAAAGGTCACAAAGCCCTTTGTTCACCCTTTGCTTTTAAATATGATCTTCTTAACACATTTCAAAAATACTTGAAATTAATGCTAATCTTACCACAGATGTCTGGTCTGATTTATGGATGAACTTCTTACATTTTAGAGACCAGGAGTCAAGGTCAAACATCTTTGTAGACATCTTTTTCGCTGCGACTGCAGTACCTCAAGAGTGCTTGAGGGATTTTTTTATCAATCTTTGCACAAATATTTTCTGGGTTAAAGTTATATGTCAAAAGACAAGGTCCTGGATTACGATGGTCATCATTTGCTTGTTTATGTCAACCTGTGAAATCCAATTTCTTAACAGTCATTTAAGAAAAACCTTCAAACTTCATACCCAGCCATCAAAGTGTCTCAAGACATCTTAAAATGTCTTAATAACTGAAATCAAGACATCTCAAGACATTTTTGTACATCAAGACGTCTTAAGACATCTTAAGATAAAAATCTGAAGATGCCACCCATGTCTTAAGACATGCCAGAGCATGCACCCAGACAATTTTTTGTAACATCTCAAGACATCTCAAGACCCATGTCTATAGACACGTCTTATAGACATGACTTGACTTACCAAGACATCTCAAGACATCTCAACAAATATGTCTTAAGACACATCTTAAGACATCTTGAGACACTTTGATGGCTGGGTATGTTTGCATAAATGTTCAGCAGTGACTGAGCATAAAATGTCTAAATTTTGCAAGTCAAATGTCAAGGTCATGGTGGGTTTTTATTGTTGTTTGATTGTAGATGCAGTATTTCCTGAAAGTTTTAGTAATTTCTCTCAAACTGTGCACATTTGTATTATTGCACCAAGAGGTGACCTGGTTAGGTCAAATGTAATTGGCCATCATGTAAACTGCCTGGCTGTGGATGCAATATCTTAATACACTTTGCAGGAGTTTCTTTAACAATGTTCACTAATGTCCACTTAAGGATAAAGTGATAAGATTCAGAAGGACAAGGTCATCTGCCCTTGAGCTCTCATGGTCATGTCCTGCTTGTGAACTTCATATATTAAGATTTCTTTGAGGTTCTTCTGCCAAACGTGGTACAAGTATCCTCTCTAACTTGACAATGAACCAGTTGAATTTGAGAGGCATACAGGCTGTGGTCAAGTGACCTACTTCTGTGCTATCCCTCTATATAAACCTTACAGAGGCATAAAACTGAATGTAGTACCCATAGCTGTAAGATAGCATAGTCAGTCAGAGGTACGTGGTTCCCGAGTTATGAAATGTTACCTAAATACAGATGTCAGGGATGAATACTTGAGCACTTGTACTCATCTCCAATAATCGCCGTCAATTCTGTATTCAAAGGTAGCTGTCTTTTCAAGTATGCTTCATCTGTAGTCTTAAATCTCTTGTGAAACACTAACACAAACCTTACCCTGCCATCCATGTTGAATTCTCCCTCACCGGTGAACTCTTCATCCGACTCCTCCTGCCCATCATCTCCTCACATGTCATCCCCCTCACCTGGGGGCTGATGGGATCCATCACCCCCTCTGAGGCCTGTGACCCGGCGCAGGCAGTCGGCTCACGTCTGCAGGCCCTCCGAGCGTCTTAAACAGCGCACAGATCATCGGCTCACGGCTGCTTTGATCTCTCCGAGGCTGCACCGGCTTCTCACAGACTCAATCCATACTAAAGCTTCGGACTTCACAATGCCGAAGCAATCTAGCAAATGACGCTAGGGTATGAGGAGCCTTTCAAACGGTGGTTTGATTTCCACCTCTTTAGTGAGATGGACTCCACCGAGGCATCTGAAGAAAGAAAAAAAGGACACTGGGAGTATCGCTGGATGGGAGATGAGTGGAATACAAATGGCTACTCTCATATTTGGCCCTGGAGAAATGTATAAGTCAAGCACCAAGGGCGGGATGATCTGCTGTGTGCTGTAGAGAGCAGCTTTAGACAGTAGATGTTGATTTGTGCCAGCAGCTCTGAGTGTGTCCTGAGGAGGATCAGCTATGATATGATTAATGATGAGCTTAAGTGTTATTGATCTCTGGGAAGAACTGAGGGTGTTGTTGCAAATTGTTTTGTGATGGGACACGAGGGAAGATAAATAAGAGTAAAAAAGTGAACATTTATAACCATTTGTTTTAAAAGAAAAGTGTTGAGCACAGCAATACAGTGGGTTACTTTGCTAAACTACTGGAGGCAGTGTAGTTTGCATCAATCAGGAAGTCCAAGTCAGTCTCAAGTCACTACCTTTCATGTCTAAGTCAGAGAATTGTCTTTGAATCCAAGGAAAGTCCTCTCTTCCTGAGTTTGTACAAGTCTTAATTTACCAGTGGTCGAGTCCAAGTTTACTCATGTGTCTCGGAGGTCTGTGCAGTGCAGGAGTCTGAGTCAGTCCCAAGTCACCAGTTTTCAAGCAGAAGTCAAAAAGAAGATTTTGAGACAAGACCAGGTTGAGCCCTTCCTCCCTGAGTTGAGCTAGAGTCCAATTCTTGAATTCCCAGTGGTACCTTTTGTCCAAGTCAAAGATACCTTAGTCCTTGTCAGTTTAGAGTCTTGGGGACTGGGGCTGTTCTCGAGCTGGATCAGTCTCTGTTCACCAGTTTTGAGGTTCAAGTCCATGTCACCAAAAAAGTTTTTGTGTCAATTAGAAGTGATTACCTCATTTTCTAAGTCAATGTCTGAACTGAGGTCTTGAATTCCCAGAAGAGTATTTGATTAAAAGTCCAGGCCAAAGATGTGTAAGTCCTACAGGTCTGAGACAGAGTTGAGTCATGTATTTTGTAATTCAGGGTAACTCTTGAATGTGAGTCAGTCTTCAGTTACCAGTTGTCAAGTTCAAGTTACTGTTAAGGCTTCAAGTCCATGTTGAGTACCTCCTTCCTTGATTTTGAGTCTGAGTATTAAGTTCCCATAGCTCAGTTATGAGTCTGAGTCTGAGACATGTTGAGTCATGTGTCTTGGATGGCAGTTCTTGAGCCTTCGAGTCACCGTATAAGATTTCAAGTCAAGTCATTTTCGAGTTTTCACTTGCTGTGCCAGAGTTTTGATCTAAGAGTTGGGTTCCCAGTGGTTTATTCCAAGTCCAAGTCACAGATATTTAAGTTTGAGTTGAGTCACATGGTTATGGGATTAGGGCAGTTTTAATGCCTGAGTTAGTCTCTAGTTAAGACTTTTCAACTCTGAGTACAAGTTAGAGAAGAAGATTTTGATTTGATTTTAAGTCAAGTCTACACTTCCTAAGTTTGAGTTGGATCTCGAGTTCTTGGTGGTCAATTCAATGTTGAAGTCTAACTCAGTGATGCCAGAGTCTGAGTTAAATCCTGTGTCATGGAGGCTAGGGCTGTTTTGAAGTCTGCGTATGTGTCAATGAACCAGTTTTCAATTTGGTGCTCTAGTCACAAGAGAAATTTCATGTTAAGTCTTTGTTAAGCCCTCATTTTTTTGTTGAAATTGCAGTACTGAGGTCCTAGTTAACATCTCTGAGTCCAAGTCTGAGTCACAGATGCATGTGCCTGAGTCAAGACATATTGATTAGGTACCAAAGCAATCTCCTGGTCTGAGTCGTCCAGTTATCAAATCTGAGTCTAAGTCACCGAAGAAACATTGAGTCCAATCCACGTGGAGTCCCGACTTCCAAAATTTGAGTCAAAGTTCAAGTCTTAAATTCCAAGAAGACAATTTTAAGGGCAAGTCCGTGTCAAAGATGTGCGATTCTAGGTTGAGTCATGTCTTGGAGATCAGAGCAATGTTTGAGTCTGACTTTGAGTCACCAGTTTTTCTGCCCAAGCCTGAGCTACTGAAAAGATTTGTAGTAAGTCAAAGTGGAGTTTTCCTTTCTTGAATTTAAGTATACGTCCATGTCATGGGTTAGGAGTGATTGATATCGAGGTGAACCTGAGTCACAGGGGCATGAGTCAGAGTTGTGTCTCGTGTCCTGGGGATCAGGGCAACCCGCAACTCTGGGGAGCTGTAAGTCAAAGTTTGAGTCAATGAGGAAAATCTTGGGTCAAGTCCAAGCTGAGCCATCAGTTTATGAGATTGAGGTTTCAGTCTTGAGTCATTTATTGTCCACTTTGAGTCAATGCCCAACAGGAGGTCACATGCAGTGTGTTACAGTTAAGTAACTACTTTTTAAAAGTTTTAAAAGTAACTTGCCCAACACTGGTCACATGTATAGTAGATCAGAGCACTTCTGAAGTCCATGTTAGGCTTGCATCAGCTTTTAAGTCTGTGTTCAAGTGACAGAAGAAGATCTCAAGTTTTTACTTCCTGAAATGTGTTACAGTCTTGAAGTCTTAGTAGTTGAGTCAAAGTCTAAGTCACAGATGAGTGAGTATAAGTCAAGACATCCGTCTTGGGGATCAGAGCAATTCTCTAGTCTGAGTCAGTCTTAAGTCTTCAGTTTGAACTCTTAGTCAAGGTCCCTAAGGAAAGTTTAGTCTAAGTCAGAGTCTTGAGTTTGCAGGGGCTGAGTCTAAATCCAAGTCACGGTCACGTATGTTTCAGTCAGAGTCAGGTCATGTTTCTGGGAGATCAGGACAATTTATTACTGTCATTTTAATGTTTTTATTTTTTGTTTTTGGCTAACTGCTCCATGTAATTATGTACTGTGGCTGCATCTGTATATGAAGGTTCCAAAAAGTTTCGGCCTTGGTTATCACAAGGGTGGAGGCCAAATAAAGTTGTAAGAAAGTAGTTATTTCTGTAACTAGTTTATCTAATTATATTTGTAATCTTCTAAACTGCACAAAAGCAGTCTTGGAGACAATGCCATTCACTTAAAACACTGTCATACTTGAGTGGGATGACTTTTCTCAGTTTGTGTATGCTGTTTATGTCCCTGACAAACTAACCAGAAGTAAATATGTAAATAAGAGTGTTGTGGATGCACACAGAAACCATAAACATTTATGTGTTCAGTATACAGGATAGCAGGGATACATCTGACAGAGGCAGACACCATACAAGCTATCTGCTTCTGTATTGATAACAGAAACGCAGCTGCCTTTGAAAAGAAATGCGAGCTCACTCAAACCTTTCCTGGAGCATCTTATGGACATCAAAGCTCTTGTGACCTTAAGCTTTGTGAATTTCAATGAAAGTAAAATTGAACTCATTGTGTTCAGACCCAGTGGGGCTTCTGATGTTTCTCCTCAGGACCTTGGAACACTGCAACCACATTTTAACTGGCTGTTAGTAACTGCTGCATCAAAACTAACAGGAATTTATGTTTGATTAACAGATTCACTTTGTTGTCTGACCTAATTTTGCACTTAATGAAGCTTTTATTAAATCCAGGGCTGTCAGGTGATTAAGTCCTAGTAGCAATCAGTGCTAATTTGCTTAATTTGATGTCCAATCACTATTAATTATCACAAGCAAAGGATAACTACAAACATCCTTGACCTGACCCCTGATCTATGACCTGGTTCATACTTACATCATATAAGATGGATTTGCAAAGTTTTGAGGAAGTACCTTGAAGCATTTGTGTGATATTGGGTTGTACAAGTTGAAATTCAAAAGCAAAGAAGGATCATGAGAGTCCATGACCTTGAAGTCCAATCAGGTTATCTTTAAGTAAGAGTGGACATCAATGCAAAGTTGGATGAAAGCCTCTAAAAGTGGTAATGAAATATTGGTGAAGAAGATGGCTGTTAGACTCTGTGACCTTGACCTTTATCTTCTGACCTTTTAAATCATATGATTTATGACCTATGAGCTTATAAATCATCATCTTTGCATTGAAGTTTAAATTTTTGCCACGTCTGATGAAAATCTTTTTATGCATTCTGAAAATATTCCGTTCACAAACAAGAGATTACTTCAAAACTGACCTTGAGTTATGAGCCCGAACATTTGAAAAAGTTTCTATTTGCCAAAGTGGAAAGTTTGAGGGGGAAAAAACATCAATACCATCCACAAGATTGTATTCAAAGCAAAGGATGACCAAGAAGCTCAATACCCTTGGATTTCTGACCGTTTGACCTCAATAATCTAATTACTGCAACCTTGTGACATTGTGGACATTTGTGCAAAGTTGAGCCCGGAAACCTTATGGGGACCAATCACTTGATACTTTTGATCACAAGCAAAAGGTTACCAAGTGACTCCAGGACCTTCACTTTTGACCTATGACCTTCAAAGTCCAATAGGTAGGAGTACAATAATGCTCAAGTGAGTTAAGCATTTTAGCTCTTACAGTCCCCATGGCCCAAAATCTATTTGATTTAGGTTTTCAGATATACTTGAAATAACGTCTGTGGTAAATACATACATAACAGTGTTTTATTTTGGGATATATAAAATGCATCCATCTGATATTGCCCTGCTTTCCAATTATATTGTGTTTAAAAGAATGGTTGCTAAAATGGCTAACAAGAACTTAAAATGGCCTAATGCATTCATTTTTATTGTACTTTAGTAGACAATATAACGTACACATTAACTAACAGCAATGTACACCAGCTTGTTTAGTAGATGAGGAGGAAATTCTCAAACAAGAGGCTACAACCTGGTGTTATACGCTGGAAGTGTGGTAGCTACTTCTAAACCGAGTAGCCATATTGTAGTTATTTACTCTTGCAGGTTATGTTTCAACCTGGAATCTCGTGAAGGTTAAGTCAGTTCTTGAAGGTTTTCTTGAGGAACAAAGTGTGCAATTTTCATGAATTTTTGTTTGCTACTGACCTTATTGTTATGGTATTATGGTCCCAGAGCACAGTGAAATATCCCACAGGCTTTTATTCAAGGGAACCAGCCTGATGCTAACTTCCTGGTTTGCCTACTCAGAAGTTTACTGAGAGAACTTGGTGAGGATTGTCGTTGACGAGGTTCATGTCACATTTGGTTGGTAAATGATACATCTGTGTGGTATAATTTAATGTAAGATGATAGTCTAAGGACTGAAACGTAGTTTAAGCTAATGGCTAACAACAGGGTCGAGCTGCTACATCATACTGTGGCTTGATATGATTGGTCTGTGATGAGTGTGACGAACAGAATGAACGTCCAATCACCAGCTGCTGTTGTTTTTGAAGGTTCTGCCTCTGAAAACATGTCCAAACAGCTCTTTCCCAGATGGACTAGTGAAATATTTCCATGGCGGATATGTAGAACTGTCTATGGCGTGTCAGGCTCTTTTAATACTGTTCACAATATTGTTTTTCAAGGAAGTTGGTAATTTTGATCTATGGCCTCTGACCTTAAAATTCCTTCATCATTTGATGTAAATTCGTTCAAATGTTTTTGAGATGTCACGGTTTCAAGCAAAGGATAATCACAAGCCTCAATGACCTTGACCTTTGACCTACAACCTTAAAAATCTAATGAGTAGCATGTCTTCAAGTGGAAAACATATGAGCAGTGACATTAATTACTGTATATGATTTAATAATAGAACATTTCAGATTTCAGATTATTGTAAAGAAAACCTTTAGACAGAAACCCCAAATGAAAAGTTTTGTTCAGCATTGTTCTCAATATGGGTTTAATGAAGCACTCATTAAGGTGAGACAAGACCAGAATAAGTTCATTTTTTATTCTATTTAATGAAACTGAAGACAAAATATTTTCTTTGTTGTGGGATCTTGAGTGTACCATCTATTATGAGAGAGAGAGCTGGGATCATTTCATGTCTTGGAGCAACGTGCAGTGTGTGTTTCTGTGTGTGTTGTGCAGTGTAGTGCAGTGTATTTGAGTAAGCTCTTTTGACCTTGGTGCTGTTTCTTCGATTTTCACCGAGTCAGATAAATTCATTGTGGTGCATTGATCAAGCCAGGATTGAAATAAACCTCCACTATCACTCTGTAGCTCTCACAAGCACAAACACACACACAGGAGCCAAACAAAAATGTGGATTAATTGCATGTTGTGTTGCATGATGGATGGTGACCTCTGATTGGCCCCCGCTTGTTGTCATTGTCCCACAGCATGAGCGATGGACACCAGAACACAAACCAATGATCTTTTTCCCATCCCGTGCCATGCCTCTGAGTCTGAATAATTCAATTTGTATCCACCAAAGCTGCATTTGTCAAAACTGCTGTATGCTCTCAGGCTTTTTACCCAGCATACTTTGCGCTCTGCTCTTTGATTCACCGCATTCGGTGCAGGTTTCGGGAGATCAATCCACACACTGGGAAGACAGGTGATGGTATTTTTATCAAAGGGCTTACCCAAAAAATATGTGATATTGCTCAGGAAAGGGCTTTGCACGTAATATTAGAGAGTTTTATATTACAAAATGAACTTGAGTACTTGAGTAATTTTATTGTCTTTTCTCTGGTTTTAGATTCCTTACATACTAATGTTCCTGATAAACACAGCCAGATCTGCTCTCTAGATTGCATAAAATGCACAACTACAAGCAACACTTAAGGGTGTAAGAAAATGCAGGTACACCAGTATTATGTGATTTCTGCATTGTAGTACTGTATCAATATTTTTAGAGCAGTGTCATGATATTTCATCATTCAGTAGTTTATAGAAACTCAGGATATTTAATCTGTGTCTGAGTTCAGCCTCTGGCTTTTGGTTGCCAGAAGACATTCAGCCGTTGGCCTCTCCTTCCCTCTGTTACATTTATTATTATTATTTCTGTTACTGGGGAAGTCAATTAAGTTTATTCATGTTGCAGGGAGCATGTTTTTATTAAATAACACTGATCTGAAACTGTGCTTTACGCTTAAAATATTGTTTCATAATACTATTAAAAATACACAAAAAAATATTTAACTGAAAAAAGCATGATGTATTACCCAGTGTATCATATCCCAATGTATTGTGATATATTGTTTCATTACCTATGTATCGTGGTATGAATTGTTTCACTAGAATCTTGCCCCCCCCTATATTGCAGTTTTATGAAGTTCTGCTTCCTAGGACTGCTTTGGACCCTAGTTTTGAGTTTTGGGATTGATATTTATATAATTGACATTGACCTCTCTGAAGATTTCATTTGGTGATTTTTTTATTACCTCCGCCAAGGAGGTTATGTTTTTGCTGGCATTTATCTGTCTGTCTGTCTGTTTGTTTGTGTTCAAATTAACTTGAAAAGTTCTGAACGGATTTGGAAGAAATTTTCAGGAATTGTTGGAAATGGGATATGGAAGAACTGATCAAATTTTGGGACTGATCCGATCACCTTGGCAGAGGTCTGCGCTCTCTGAGTGTTTTTCTAGTTTTATTATTTATTTTTATTAATCTATTTTTACAAGTGTCCATCTTGTCTGTTAGATCTTCTCTGATGTCAGAGGTATGCCTCTGTGAAATGTAACCTCAATCTCAGCTTGAACATATTTCACACAATGTCCCATGTGTGTTCTGTGTGTTTAGTGGCACAAGAAAAGGCGACTTATTAAAGTGATCCAGCCAGAGTTTGAACCAGTAACACCTGCCATGTAAAAATCAAATACCTGCCAGCCAGTGCATACTGCCTTAAAGAGAATGAGGGCTGACATTGGATGGGTTTCAAACACACTCTTGCTCAATTCCTGGATTTGAACTTGCACCATCAAAATCATAATTTATAGACCAACACACCCCATACTGCTTTTAGTCCTTGGACAATTCACTTCACATCATCGGAATAGCCTATTATGTGTTTAGAGTCAAAATTCTGATTGTGCTTTACAGGGATGGATATTATAGAGTTGTATATTTAAAATGAATACTTTTCAATGTGGCCAAAAATGAGTTGTAGTTTTGAAACCAAAATCTATGTTCCTATGCTCATGCTGTATAAGACAATGCTATAAAACCCAATGACATAAAAACATTAAGTGCTGCTTTACAGCCCTTTAAAGCATCATATCATGATCTGTTTCGTGTACTTCTGGCGGTCAGTTTAAGCCACACTCCCATCACTCTGAACCAGGTAAACGTTTTAAGGTTTTACAGTTGCCTGACTGTGCCTCACACATCCTCGTCAGCACAAAGTGTACAGGCCCCTTTTTATGCATTCCAGTGTGTTTACACAGCTGCTTTTTAATGACAGGAGAGGTTTGTGTAATGGACAGGAGCCTGCAGAGCTGATGTCCCACCTGATGGTCGAGCCAATGAACCTGTCACTTAAAGATCTCAGGACAGAGCCCACATCTGCAGACACTTTACGCCCCCACCCACACACAGATCATGAAAAGTGTGAGTGACGAGAGGGAATGATTACTCCCCCTGCATGCTTTCATAATGTCTGATGAAAGAGCGATGTAATATCCAAATCATCCGCAGCTTGCTGTATCAGATATAGCAGCCTCTATTTACTGTTTAAAGCAATAGCAGCCCTTGTGTTGATGTGTCCTCAGGGTAAAACTTTTTATATCATTTGGTGTCTTAACAACAATCCTCAGTCTTATCTACTTTGAAATATTGACCCACATGACAACTGTAGCAGCCACTTTTAGAAGGTAACTGTGGATTATTTCTGTCACTCATTCATTTTTATAGCTCTGGCAATCAAAATAAAGTGGGATCAAAGAGTGTTTAGAAGAACAGATAGCTGAGGTAGTTCATTGTACAGCTCTTTGAGGGGTGCTTGTCTTTTTATTGCCTCTGGAGTGGTGCTGTACAAAGCTCGGTTAATTGAGAAAACAGCTCAGTTGTGGAGAGTGGAGTGATTTAGCTCATAGTTGAAACAGAGCTTCAGCTTTGTTTTAGTCTTTGTTTAAGAGGGGAGTGGGTGAATTTGGATTATCATTGTTTTTTTAATTCACTTCTCAAGCTTGACTTTAAACTTTGTATTGTTATCTACTGATTTGACATGCAGGATCACCAAAATCTATTTGGAAATATCGGCATGAAAGTCCATTTATGGATTGAATTGATACATGTACACTTCGTAACAGTATGGCCACCTGCTACTCTGACTGGTCTGCAGCTATACAGCCCCATACACATCAAACTGTGCACTAGCTTTTCTGACACGTCTCCATCAGAATCAGCATTTACTTCTTCAGCAATTGGAGCGACTGTAGCTCATCTGTTGGATGTACTACTCGTAACAGGCACAATATACCATAAAAATATGAACCCCATTTATTTCACCGTCTCTACAGCAGATCATCAAGGACATCAAGAACTCACAACAGCGACTGATTCAAAGCTGCTTTAGTTGACATAATTTGGTCAGACTCATTCAAGGAGCAGGATGTATCCTTTTTAAAGCTGCTCTCTAATTTTCCGCATTAATAACAGTTTCTCTGCGGACACTACTACTACACTACTGGTGTTCTGGTGTAATAAGTTACCATGCAATCTGGTGTCCTGCTTTAGACACCCGCAAGCAATAAAAGCCCCTCCTCTTCGTGCACTAAGTTTGTTTACATTTATGTCTTAAGATGTGTCAAACAAATATAAATATGCCCATCTGTACAATCGTTAATGAGACATTGAACCTCTATTAAACAACAACTTGATCTGTGGGTAGCTTAGCCTGCTAACTTCCTCCCCAAACTGCAGAGCGTGACTCATACTCATAGCAGTGCTTGATGTAACGTAACTATACAACACCTCAAGGGCACAGCAAGGGGAAAGCACACAGTGACTCTGGACTTCCTTCCCTCCCCATTTCACTCTTAGTTAAAATGCACCTTAATGCTCTGCACTAACTTTTACTATATCTCCTCAACTGTTTACTGGCTCTGCTGTAAGTTAGCCTTTTTTACCCCTGCACAGGTTTTTTGCACAATACTGTTAACTTCATCTCTGCACTGGTTTTGGCACTATACTCGTTAATTTTATCTCTGCAATGGTTCTTTTGCACATTCTTGTCAATTTGCTAGTTTTATCCCTACTTGCTAATTTTACCCCTGCTCAGGTTTTGCACAATACCTGTTAATTTTATCCCTGCACAGGTTTTTACACAGTACGTGTATAGTCTCTTAACAGCACGAGTTTCGACTCACCTGGGGTATTTTTTATTTTTTTTAAATGTCTTGGGGTTAAAACATTATATTGGGGAGGGGGATATTATTATTATCACTATTTCCTGGGGTCAATCTCTAAATTGTCTTATGTCATGTTCGTCTTGTAACCTGCTACTGGGTGCTTGAATTTCCCTCGGGATCAATAAAGTATCTATCTATCTATCTATCTATCTATCTATCTATCTATCTATCTATGATGTAGATGTTGATTTGACCTGCTTCAAATCACACCTATGTGAACATGACATGATTTAAAGAAATATGCAGATTTTTTCCATTTTGCAAGCTGTTAAAACCATCTCAGTCTCATGACCAGTACAATAGGCTTTAGGGAGTAGGGGTACAGTCTCTTTAATTTTTCATCTCTTTAAAACAATGGATGTTTGCTTCACTTAAAAATCTGTAGGAAAAAAGGTTCCTCCTGGTGGACTTATATAGGTGTGACTGCACATGAAAACCTTCAGTATTGACACAAAACTCATATATTGGAATGCTCACAGTCTAAAACTTCAGGAAATGCATGATAAATCCAAACTATTTGATTGTGAGATGTCACTATCATTGATTTAGCAGAATAGCTGGCTGATGTCTCTGATGTTAGATTATGGCTGTTTCATTTTGGCCCATGGACTATGAAACTTCCCTTTGGTCCAAAGCCTGTCGAATGTCATGTAATGCAACAAACTGGGGCTTGAGCTGAGGTCCATGTTCCTGCTGTCGAGCCATTTGTTGCATTATGACCAATAAATACACTGGGCATTGAGGAATAACATTGTTTAGCTTGGAGCAGCTCCACAGTATTTTGAACAATAATATAAAGATGAAGCTGAACCTAGGCTGTTATAGGTGGCACTTGCATATTAATTGGCACAACGGGAAATCATCTACTTCACAGACTTGTGGACATCAACCTGTAAAGAGGGTGGAAGGCTGGTGGTGCTAGTATTGCTAATATTTCCCACTCTCTGCTTTATATTATTCATAAACACGATGTTAACTTACTTGCTGTTGTGATATAGTTAGCCGAATTCAAGCTTCGTGCATGCTTGCATCCCATCTGAGTTCTACATCTTCCTCCCAGACCAAAAAGTGCTCATTAGATTAACTGGTCACACTGAATTACCAGAAGATGGAAATGTGAGTGTACCTCGTATCTGTCTCTGTATGTTAGGCCTGTGATTGACCAGCAACCAGTACAGGATATACCCCATCTTTTGTCCAAATACAGTTGAGATAAGCTCCAGCCCCCTGCTACACTGAATGAGATAAGCAGTGTAGATAATGAATGGATGGATGTGTTACCTTTGACAAGGTTATAAACAAGCTGAGCTCAGGCTTAAACTTGATTTGATATGACTGCAAGCTGAGTGGTCTGAGTATCCCTATTAGTTGTGAGTATCCAAGATGGAAATGAACCTTTTACCATTGTCAGCTATGTAACATTGTATGACTTCCCAAACTTTCCTCTGATTTTAGTTGTATGTTGTTTCTCTGCTCTTAACCTGCTCTGGAACAAAGTTTGTTGTCTTATTGTGACAAAAGGCCACAGAAGGAGAAGTGCAAGCAGCTCTGCCCCTCTATTTCCCTCTTTGTTGTTGTAAAGATGCCTGATGGTGAAGGCAGAAGACTGGGATCTGAAAGTTGACCTTGGGAAACAACTGAAGATCCGAGATTATATCCCCAAAACAACACTAAGGCCTGATCTAGTGCTGATCTCAGCATTTTCCACGCATCATATTGAGGAGGCTAACGAGAGGAAAAGAGCCAAGTACACAGAACTTGTTGAGGAGTGCTTATGCAATGGCTGGTGTGCCAGGTGTTAGCCAGTTGAGGTGGGGTGCAGAGGGGTTTGTGAGCCAGTCCCTCTACAGGGCCTAAAACATGCTGGGCATCACTGGAACCAGGAGGTTAAGGACAATGAGGAGGTCACTTGAGCAGCAGAAGTTGCCTCGCAGTGGCTGTGACTCAGGAGAGGAGAGAAGCGGTAGGGCCCTATAAAGTCAGTGTTTTTTTTTCCCAAATTCTGTTTTAGTTTTTCCCTTATTCCATTTTTTTCCGTTTTAATTTTTTGAGAATTCGGTTTTTAGTATTTTGCGCAAATTTAACCTGAGACACAGAATAAAGTAATGAAATATAATCACTCACTCTTCAGGTGATCCTCATGCATATCTTTATTGGGCCAGCCAACAGTATGTTGACAAAATCTGCAGAACATTTGATCTTCTGACACATAATAATCGTTGGGAAACATCTCTGCCCTGTACTTTGGAGTTAACCGGGGAGTTTTGTAGCTTCTTCGCCAACTTAGCCGGTGTCTCAGGCGGCTGCTTCGACATGTTTAAATTGTTATTGAGGGGGAGAGGAAGGGGAGAGGAAATGAAGCGTGCATTGTCCCCATCATTAGTGACCCCCCTCAGAGCATTTTCCCGAGAGATACGTTACCTTAGCTTTGCAGAGCAGACGGACCTGCCTGATTCATTGTCTGAAATCCTGCATGTCTGTCTTGCCAACATCCATTGTCCAACGAGTTCACTCTGCTAAATGCTTAATGGCCCAATCAGGGAAGAGACGTGATGACAACAGGAAGTGATTGCATGTTTGAAAACAACGGTCTCAATATCTGCGGTTTTGTTTATCAGAAGTGGACTCAATTTTTCTTTAAAAGAGGAGCAAAGAACGTCACTTAAAGCTTTTCTCACATGTTTTTGCTCTTCTCCTGACCGGGGATCACTGCTGGGAAACTGGGAGAGATGCGGAAATCCTCCACGGACATGCCGGTTAGTCTATGGTAGTCATAGTTACTCAGTGATACCTGGTGAAATATGCTCTCCTCAGAAGTTTACCGGGAGAACTTGGTAGAGATTGTCTTTGACGAGGTTAATGTTACATATAAAAAGTAAATGATGTGTCTGTGTGGTATAATTTAATGAAAGACGACAGTCTGAGGACTAGAACGTAGTTTAAGCAGGTTAACGTTACCTTTTAGTCAGAAATAAAGCTTTTACGTAAAATGTCGGTCATTTCCATGATATTCCGTGTTTATATTGAATTCCGTGTTAAATGTCCAATTCCATGATTCCCTGATTGCAGATTTTATAGGGCACTAGAGTGGGTAGAGTAACACTACCTGGACTCAAGCTGGGGCTTGATCACCCCCCACTGTCTCACCTGGTAAGTGTGTATGATGTTCAGATGACTCAGACACACTTGATGACCCCAGGTAACATCACTGATGATGTGACCAGGTACAAGATCTCAGAATGTTGAAGTAGCTCAAAGTTTAGGAAGTCCATTTTTAATAGTTTTTTCCCCTCATTTTGTGAAACCGTAACCAGAACATCAGCTCACTGTTAGGTACAATAAAAGACAGGTTTAGCTTTTGTTTAATAGAGTCTTCAGTTCAAAGAAGAAGTAGAGGAGGTGGGTGTAGCTTACAGCTTGTCAGAGTTTGTTGTTGGTTTGGTTAAGAGCCCCCTGGCAGCACCATTCTATAGAGATACTGGTGAATGATTTCTTCGACTCCACGTTGTACTTGCTGCCATTTTCATTTTAAACAAGAATTAATCAGTCTTTTTATAGGGTTTATTTTATGTAAATCCACGTGTCTCTGTGTATATAGCCTACTGTATATGTAGTATAGCCGTGTCCCTCTGAGACTGAGTTTTACATAAACAGATAAATCACTCCATCCAGCACACTGAGCCTCTCTGCCTATCAGTTTCCACACAGCTGTATGATTTACAGTTTGTACTGTGACGTTCCCACTACTGCTTCTGAGGAGGCCATTTGTCTCTGATGATGATTGGTGTCCCATTTAAATGAGTATTAAGGCGTGAGGTTTGCTCAGAGACTCGGAGGGGAGATGGATGACATCCCGGAGGTGGCTGAACGCCGCTCCGCCTGCATGGATTTGTCAACATGAGGGAATGTGTCAAACTGAATCAATAGAGGGACGAGGGATGGCTGCCGCTAAGCAATTATAACTCCATAATTGATAAATTTCCTATTTTTCACTCTAAATGTCAGCCCTAGATTTATTTTGACATGATGGTCAATTTTTCATTTGGTATGTTAATGACTCAGCATTTCATTACTCTGCAGACATTTAACTTCAATTTCTGAGTAAAGTTTGCTTTTGAGAAATATCAACAAAATACACGTGCTTTCTGTGAGGACTGTTTGTTCTAACAGGCAGACAAATATCAGTGAATGCTGAGGTAGATGCAGACATCAAGCTAAAATACACCCCTGGTAGAGACTGCCACATAGTAATACATCATAGGATTATTGTCTGACGTGCTAATGTAATGGCGTAATAATCCCTTTGTATTAGCTTTGACATTTGAGAAACAACAGATCCGGGGTCAGAGAATGAACAGCAGAGGAAATCAGGGAGTAGAAGGTTCATAGTAGTGCTGGGTGATGAGTTGATTTTGATTACTATTGATGATCACAAAAACAGAGTAATAGATGATCACAGCTCTGCATGTGGTGCTTCGTCCTCCCTCCTCCCACAGCACAGCTGGTCTTTTCTACAGAGTTAACCCCGAGTGTGCTAAAGAAACAGTTCAATTTTCGAGTCATGGATGAGATGTGAGTATAGTTTACTGTAAGGACATGGGTGTGTTTGGGCATTAAGTAGATCTAACCTATCAGAGTTTTAGCACTCACTCCATTTAATTCAGTGTGCACTATGCAGCTGGTGTTTTGCTTTATATACAGCAAATTTAGTTGTTTAGTCTGAATTTGGGATGGATTATGCCGTTCCTCTCCTTTTTATGCCCCAAATTACTCAACAAACACACAGAGAACACTAAATGATATATGTTAATGCTCAAATTCAAGTGCTTTTTATCATTAAAGCATCCAGAGCATATGAAATGATGAAAAGATGAGTCAGACATTTCTGCATAAACTTAGAAGCAAAACCTCATTAATTATTTTAATCCCCAGTCAGAACTAACAACATCAGGCAGGTCTATGTGCTTGATCCTGTTATGTTTATGTTTACTGTACATTAAATAACTGTGGGCTTTGTACAATTTAGTTTTCATTTTCCTGCAGTAACCCTTGGCTCTGTTCTGCAATGCATGTGTACAGCACACTGGACAACCAGTTTTATTATCTGTGAGCATAATTATCAGTGAGATTAATGAGTGTGCAGACAAATATTAGAAATTAAGCACCATGTGTAGAAAAAAAAATCTTTAATCCTGTGTATGTTTTTCTTGTTTCTTGAGGTTTTATGTGTGCTGGACCACATGGGAGTAGTGCACTGTCGCAATTAAGGCATACTGTCTCTCAGCTCTCCCTCTTGTTATGAACTCTAAACTGAATTTTTCAACAATTTATCTGATATTTAACGGTGAAAGTGTGCTGCTGTGCATTCTGTGTGAGTGAAAGAAGCTCAGTGAAGTGTTTGTTTGATCTGGTGGATGTGCGCCAATCTCTGTAATGCATTCTCAAAATAGCGGAAACACTCCTCGCCAAAGACTTTAGACCAGGTATAAGGAGGTTCAGAGCTCAGTCAATTTCTGCATCCTCAACTTAGAAACAGCTTTGTGGCTGACCACCCTCGTTTTCAGACAAACACAACCCTGGACTCAAATGGGACCTGATTGTTTGCTTTTTTAAGAGTGTGAGTGCAGGAAATTATGGAAGACACCTGCACTTCACAATAAAACACTTTTTGCCTGGTATATGTTAGGGCCCTTTACCTCATTTTTCACTTATGCCTCACAGACTTGTCTTGTTGCTGCTTAGTGAGGACAGTGAGAGGGATTTACCTGACACAGCTGTAGGTGTACTGTCAAAAAAAGGGAAGACATATAAAAAGATGATCATGCCTTTGAAGCCATCCATGTGTGTTTACAAGGGATACCCCGAGGGTTTACTCCAACTTATGCTGCTTATGCCGTGAGTTAGAGGCTGGAGATATCCCATTTTTTGGCAGTTTAATTTAGTTACTCTGGGAGCAGTTTGGAATTTAAGGGGGGTTGTATTGCCACTACAAATACTACAGACAGTACTGTATATAACTGAGGGAACAGCTGGTTATAACGCTGCACTTCTTGGTGACAGGTGATTTAAAATCATTGATAAACATATACTGTAGACTACATGTGGTTTTGCACATTTTCTCTCTTGCAGTTAAGGCGCTGATTTGTCGTCAAAATACACAACTAGCCTGATGTTCTAAAACCAGATGCTGGTAATTTTACAAATAAAATTACAGGCAGCTCCTTCAGCGTTTTTTTTTTTTTTTTAATTGAGCTGCAGCGTCTCCATTCACACAGCTGCGACTGTCCTCTGCAACATTCAGGAGGTTTCCACCTGATCACCCCAGCAGTGTTCTAGCTCTCATCAGTCCTCTGACTGGGATGAAAGGTCAATGAGAGGTCTTGGGGAAGGGTAAGAAGCATCAGCATTGGCACAACCTGCACCTTGCATGTTAGAAGCTGGGGTTTATGAAAGGGAGCAATGCCATGGCAACACAGAGCCATATAGTAGATTATATACAGAAGCTTCTCAGTTGTGTATTTGGATTGAAGTGAGATCAGAGGCCTCTTCACTGAGCACTTATCCTTTCATCGTGTTATTAGTTGTGTTTCTTTCAGATGCTTGTGGCAGACAACTGTATCACATTTGTGGAAAATTCATTATTTCTGTGTCAGCATGTCATTAAAAGCTGCAGATCTGTGTTATTTTCATTGTAAATGATGTTTGTGGGCTGTTGCTACATTAGACAATACTCATATGAGGGGAGTACAGGGAGATTTAATTAGGTTTTGGACCTATAATGTTTATATGGGTTTTGAAAGAAAAGAAAAGAGCAAAAACACTCAACTAATATGCTTAAGGATCCCTTAATATTCCAAGGCAGCTGTGCAGGTTTGGCCTTTAGGTTGGAAAAGCTCTCTTGGTATCACAGATGTCATCATACAGGTTGCAAGGTTGTTCTAATGTAACGTCTGCAAAACTTTTCAACTATCTTTTTGTTACCAAATGATTGACAAACATGAACACTTTAAGGCTGTCACTTTTCATAAAAATCAAACTCGAATGGTTTTCGAACATACACCCAAATAACCGCAGATATTCTGTTATTTTGTAGTAAGGGACAGAAACTCTCTCATCCGCCCTTTCGGTAAAGGCCCTGCCGAAACAAATGCAGTCACACGGGGTTGAACTCTTGACGAAGCGCCGCTGCACTCGGCTGTATAAGTTGGATGAAAGCCGATGGTTGAGCCCGCAAATTTGATGTGGAGGATGACTGACTAAGGTGCTTTGCACATAACCGACACACAGCCAGTCTTTGATTTTAAAGTTGCCATCAACGGTGTTGAACCCAAAATACCACCACACAGCGCTCCTTAGATGATTTAGTGCTGTTAATGTCCGCTCGGGGTGGCAAGTCTTTGTTTGCAGTTTTTGTGTCTGAGGGTCAGGCTGCGCTGAGAGTGCCCTCTGTTGGATGAAACAGTCCACTGCTCCAGGCGCCCTTATGTGCCACTAAACTCAGTATTTCATATTCAAATATTCATTTACTATTCGGTTACAGATATTTATCTCCATATTCAAACGGTTATTCTAATATCGAATATAAGGTGACAGCGCCAGAACACTTCTACCAGCAAAACTGATAAGATTTGTGTGATTAACATGATACCTGTCAAACACCCATGGACATAATCATTAGGAGTGCATCAATATGCTCATGTCAGCTAAAGCTAAACCCGGCCTCAAAGAGACTTTGATGCTTTCTGAATGAAGACATGATCTGTGCTCTCATACGGAGAGAAAACGAACCAGAATAGCAAAAAGCTTCAAAAGATGAAGATGTGTTTTTTTTACCCTCCTATACAAGACTGCAATTAAATTTTTGAAGGTTTAAAAATACTTTTGAAAGCATTCTGCTTGTGTCACAATCCAAAACATGATTTAATGTAGAAGAAGTCATATGATCTGAAACTGATTTTGTAAAGCCAGTGCATAGAGAAATGATTGATTCACCTGCTGGATATGCTTCTGAAAGGATCTGCCCTCGCCAAACACTTACCATGGGCTCGTTTCTAGATGGACTAGTGAAATATATTGAACGGTCCATCTGGTGTGCCAGGTTACTTTTACACAGCAGGCCACATCTAACCACTCACTCTCACATTTACTCACTCTTGGTTCAGATTTTCTATGCAAGTGATCCATCAGGATTAGCTACCACATCCTTGCCTTTTCACACCCATTTACATGCCATTGATGCAACAGTCGAAGCAACCAGGGCTGGGCTTAAACCTGCAACCTTCTGTCTACTGATAGAGTGCACTGTCAGACTGAGCCACAGATCCCTTTGCTGAGATGGAGGTGGAGCTGAAGCTGCTCCTGTTGAAACTGGACTTGTCTTGATCTTTAGTAAACCAGTGCAGAGTGGTGCTTCTTGCATTCACCAGAGATGAATTAAGGAGCATGATGTGGAAATGAGGTGGCGGTTTGTGGAGTGAAGAACACTCTGCAGGTGAATAATGTGGGAACAGGGGGTTATTCTGATGCAGCCATATTAACAAAGGACACCAACTTTGCCTTATGGCTGAAAAACCCACATATTCAGACTTGTTACCATGGCTGCTTGAGGGTGCTTCCAAAATAAAAACCTGTTACTCAGTACTCTCTTGAGGGGCTGTGGGAGAAAGAAAAAACATTTCTGTTATTTTGGTTATTCTTGGTGCAAAATGGAAAAAAAAAGAAACCAAATAAAAACAACCTCGCAAACTGAGACACTTATTTCTGATTTATTTTTCATAAATCTTTGTTGTAACCCAGGGAACACAAAGTTAAACCTCTCAATTCATTCTTGCCGGAAAGAAAGAGGAAAAACTTTGATCTGTGCACGGCACATATGGAAACCATCTCTGACATTCCAGCGGGACTAAAGTGTGTTTTCAGAGCCCGCTTAAATAGCCTCATTTCTGGACACGGTGAATCGAGTTTCAAAGACTGTACAGATTCAGTTACTGTTAATACGGGTCTTCCATGGGAGTGAAACGCAGGTCAGTGCAGGAGGAGAGCGAGACCCAGATATACTGTACAGAGCCAGAGAGAAGGGAGAGCAGAGGGATTGTAATAAAGGCTAGGGAGAAAAGTGTGAGGATACCGTGTGTGTGTTTGTGCATGTGTGTGTTTGACGGAGATAAAGCTGCTCTTTTATGGCTACATTAAAATCACCGTACCAAAATGGGGAATACTGTAAATGCTGTACTTGAGTAGAAAAACTGTAATTCCAGCCTTGCATAGAGATGAATGAGTGCTTGTATTAGAAAATATGCCACCGAATAAAAAAGTAAATAAGTGAGATGAAGTTCAACATGAGGTAAATAGAAGTTCACAGAAATATCCCTGCTGTTTCACAACTGGGATTTCTTTTCTTCCGATCCCTCTGAGGAGTTCTTAGAAATGTATTCGGCTGTATTTATGAGCATCCTCACCCGGGCACAGCTTCTCGCTTGACACATAGAGGACACAGAGGTTTGAAAAAGTGGAGGGAAAAAAGCTGAAAATGAATACCAAAATCAAAACAACAACAGTCTAAACAAAGGGATTTATGAAAGTATTTGCCAGTTAGAAGTCAAACAAAGCTCCATGCAGGAAAATTCTTACTTGAATAATTTTAGAGGTATCTTTCCTGACATGCTGCTGACAGAATACTAAACAGGTAAAAGCAACAAGAAGCACCTTGAAGCAGCAAAACTTGTATGTTTTGAGAGATTGATCAAGTCTTGAAGTAAGATAATTTCCAAAAGTAGTAGACCATTCCTCTGTTATCTCCAAATCCTGACGATCAGCACAGAAAACAAAAAGATTTACCTCCTGGTGGTTTTGTGCCTCCAGGAAGTGAGAAAGACCGGACAATTGAAGTACAGTTGTCGGTCAAGAGGACGGCCTGGAGTGATATTTGTATTTGTGGGATTTGTAGAAATCATAGATCTCCATAGCAACAATATGTAACCTTTCCACCTTGCTAGTAGTTTTAAAGTTGATCAAATAGAGGGAGCAGGCATTAAAAGTTGAACCTGATAGTTCAGTTTGGCAGCAGACCAGTCATCTTACAAGAAAAGTTGTAAATCAGGAAAGTGTCATTGAGATAAGGGGCCCTAATTTCCTGGCGCAGTGCAGGGTGGCGCACCCAGCACAGTGGTAATTTCGTCCGGCGCACCACCATGCGCAGCCAGTTTGGCAATTTGGTAGACCGGCTGCACTGAGATGGGTGTGGCGGCGCACCAGGGGGAGGTGTCAACAGATTCAGCTTGGCGCAGTGACAATTTCATGCCAAAAAACTGTGCGGAAGGTGCGCTAAAAGCACGCCAGCTCCAACCTGGTCTATTCTCGGCGCAGGCGAAGCAAACCCGGTGCAGTTGTAATTTGGCTGACAGGCGCACAGTGCGCACACGTCACCAAAACCTCACAGGCAGGTGTCCACAGTGTCAGGCACATTTCAATGCAATAAACAATCACAGCAACCACTATTTAATGTAACCGTCTGAACCAGCACATGCATTTGTATCTATATTAATTGTCCCGTCACATCTGATGTCAGATCAGAGGCGTTTGTCACAATGGAAACTCAACCTGACGGCAGCTGGAAGTGTGACACAAACCAACAAGTTTACATCTGTCAGCCAGCCACAAACAGCCACATTATCCGATACGGAGTATCCGGCTTCTCTCATCTCATGAAATTCAAAAGAAAAGAAAAAAGAGAGAGACACTCGCTGAATAAATGTGAGTCACTCGGTGTCTTAAGAATTTACCTGTGATTGCCCATATTTCTCTGTTTTAATCTTTATTCTTAACGTGATTTAAAAAGATGGAGTACATTATTGCGAGGAGGATGAGGAGGAGATATTGGGGGGGGGATATTTTACCAAAGGTTCTGCTATTTGGCGATGACAGACCAGGAATGCAGGTGGATCACAAGCATGATGAATGGACTAACCTGCTGCTGTGTTTAAATGTAATTATCACTTAATTTTGTACTCCTATTATGACATAGGAACAGATTACATCTGTCCCGCGAGGTGGTCCACACGGTGATGCGCATCGTGGCCTCCGATGCACAGCCCGGTGGCCCCTGCGCTCCCCCAGTTGCTGTAAAAGTGACAGCGGCTCTGACCTTCTTCGCCACTGAGGTGAAATTGTCACTGCGCCTCGCCCGCAGCGCATTTAAAGACAAGGAGAGACATTCATTTGATTGGTGAAGATTACACCCAGCTGTGTTAAACCCACTCACGCTTTCTTTCCTCCCTCTCTGCCACTTGCGCCGGTGGGAGGGACGGAGACTGCGCCAGGCACTGCGCCAGACTGCACTGTGCACGAAACTTGCAAAATGCCTTAGACACACCCCGTTGGTGTGGGGCAGGTCCACGAAATTAGAGCCCATAGTGTTGATAAGCAAGTGTAGAACATCAACAATTAGTTTCACAATCTAGAGATGAACATTAGGTCCAATAGATAGATAAATCGACACTTTATTCCAGACTCAAAGATCCATACCATCAAAACGTACAAGTATAAATATTGGGAGTAAAATAAAATAAAATAAAAAGAGACATTTACTCCAATATTTCCAGTAACGAGAAATATTGAGTATCACTTAATGCGGGTTGAGTCAGTGAAATCAAAATTTCCTTTTCTGAAGCAGTTAATGGGCACATAAATCGGTACATAAATCGGTACATTACAACATGAAAAGTGGGGACATTACAAGTGAGAAACAACTTACTCGCACTTGACCATCTTGGCAATTTGAGAACTATTCTGAGAGCATCATTGTATGCCACCTGCAACTTTTTCCCTCTGGCTTTACTGAAGTTAGTCCAATGACTTTGGCTTTTGACCCTTGACCCCCTGAGCCCTTTTTGTCCAGTTGTCAGAGATGACATTCGTGCAAAATTTGGAGGAAATATTTGAAAGCATTTTTGAGATATAGCAACAACAAGAAGGCTTAAAGACCTTGACCTTTAACCTCAAAATTTAAACAGTTCTTGATTTAAGGAAACATTTTTGTATGTCAGAAAAAGATCAGATCAAGCTTTTTGTGTCTGCAAAAATAGACCACACAACATGAACAACACAGTGCCACTGGTCCCGGCTATTACCAGCCCAGAGGCACGAGAAGGTAGTCCAACCTTTCATGTCCAGTCCAAGTCCACCAAACAGCCTTGGCTCAATGGTGGTTCATCAGTGGCATGGTTTGTTTGCCAGACTCTTAATGATTAAACATCCACAGTGCTTTGCCTTATTCTGTCGGCTAAACTATCCCCATTTGGTGCTGATGTTTAGTCTCGGATATGAAATCCTCAAATCTGGTTGTCTCTTGTGGTTAAGGGATGGTTTTTGGGTTTCAGTAGTAGAGCCAAGTGTGCTGAGTGTTCCCACCAAAATGTGTCCATAAGCCTTCAGAGACAAAAGGGAATCACAGGAGGAAGCATCAAAGGAGGCGTTAAAATGTGTGTGCTTTATACTCAGGATGGTCCCACGTGAATAATTTCTTAGTTAAATGACAATTTAAATTCAAATTAAACAACTAGTCTACAGCCACTACTATTTTAATCTGTCAAATTCACACACTTGGTAATTCAGCCAGAACTCAGGACCACATGCCTGTCTTTGTAGAAACGGTCTGACTATGGAGATTTCACAGGAAATAGAGTGATTAAAAAAAGCCCCTAAAGTCTTGGCATGATTTCTAATTGTAAAAAAAAAAAATCTGAAAATAAAAAGTTTAGACAGTAGTATGGTTGTTAATATGTTTGCTCTCATGTTTGTGCACTGTAAAAGTACGCAACATCCAGTTGAAGACATCTCCTCATCTGACGTTGTTATTCTCTTGTAGGCAACCCGCTGTTTAGCAAACACGTTTGATTCTCATAATTCAAACTGGATTTGCTTTTACTCAATAGGAGCAGTAAAGTAGCAAAGCAAAGTAATATTTCCAGACAAGTTATTGGTAGTGCAAAGCCTAGAATGGAGTGTTGATCCTTTGAAATTCCTCCTATTTTAGCTATACGGAGGAAAGAAAAAATAATGGACAGAATTAATGAGTATGCTATAGCAACTTAGCTTAAGGGCTTTAGTACACTTCAGCTAATGATTGCTATTTTCAGTCAAATGAATCACACTGCTGTGTTTCCTCTGTGTCTTTCCTTCTCATACATCAGTATTATTTATCAGTAGACTCTTGTCAAAATATGCCATTAGCTTGTTGGCTAAAAAGTCCCTATTAAGGACAATGGTTAGCTTCGTGGCTAGCTAGCTGTACCTTAACGGGGACTTGGAAGTTTGTTGCAGATTTAGCTTTCATATTTTGCTTCTCCATGCTATTGTGACTGAAATGAAGGACACATCATAGTAAATGGATTAAACTGGTTGATAAATACCCCTTAAGATAAAACACCTCTTTTTTGAGAGTATAAGACCTGAAACCAAGATACAGTTCAATTAAAATAAATCAACATATTCAATATAAATGAAAAAAAAAATTCTCATGCACTAAAATACTAAATCATTGTTCTTATGTGCACACCACATCTGCACAATGTAAGTAGGAACTTAATATCATAAAATAGATGAGCAATAATAACAATAATTAGTTATAATATTAGTTATAATATCATACAAGATTTTGTTTCCAGGCTCGGTCAGCACAGAAGTCACCCACACATGATTTTCTTTTGACAACGACAAACAATCACACATGTGCATACTATAACTCACCATAACACAGGATCAGGGTCAGCCATGGGCCTATTTCTAAACCACAATACAGAGACATTCATGAGGACTCACTCTTTTTATCGGTTGCTCAACAATGACAATTGGAAACCCAAATGGCTTAAAGTCATCATTTAACTCAGTAACTAATCAAACTACTGCACCCTCTGATGAAGAATGAAATGCTATAAAAAATTGTGCTTGTATGGAGCTGACAGTGTGGGTTTTATCAATTAGCCATCAGTCTGGGCTGATCTGGTGTTTCTATTGATTACTGATGGGTATTTTATCAGCTCTTATCAATGAACTGAATCCCTCCACGTTAGGAAGTCGAGGGTTCGCATATTCCTCAACTGTCTTCCAGATACACAGATTGTCCATCCATCCATTATCTATACTGCTCATCTCTTTCGAGGTCACGGGGGCCTGGAGCCCTGAACAGGTCGCCAGCCAAACGCAGGGCCACATAGAGAGACACACAACCATTCACTCTGACTGTGTGCAAGGTCTGTGCAGTCAAACATCACAGACGGATTCACATTTGACCATCCTGTGAAAATAAAACTCCCCTTTGTCTTAGTTATTCAATAAAGGGTCATGAAATTAATTATTTTGTTTCTCCTTGGCCCCATACCAATTTATCCATAACCCAGTACCAGTCAGCTGCCTGTTAGTTGGGGACCTCTGCTCCAAGATTCCCAGTCTGTTAAATTTCAGTCTGGCACAAACAACTCTTGAGCTGCAGCCAACATGTCTTTGGATGTGAGAGGATGCCAGACTACACACCCTGACTTCTACAAGGTTGGCACATCTCTAAATGATACACTTCCCCTGCACCAATTCAGTTCACTGAAAACAAATAAACAAGTGAACAAAGAAACTGAAGAAAAGAAGTTTAAACTAAAGGAGATAAAACATTTTAAGTTAGGTGAAATCCATTGTGTTGACTTAACTGAGAAGTTTTTCTGCTTCAACTTAATCAAATTGCAGCAGCTCTACATTAACTCTACATCTCAAGCATTAAATATGTGGGAATAGGGACTTGTTGCCTGACATTAGTCAAAGCATTAAACTACAAAGTAGAAAATGGACTCTGTGGGTCGCGTTTAATGGTATCAACAAACAACCTACAAGGCTGTTTGGGTCAGGGGTCTTGTTGCCCACTTACTTTTATTGAATTGCATTATTAGCAGCTGTAGCACACAGCAGGTATGGCTAAAGAGATGTTTTCATTGTTTTTACAATATCCACCCAGATTTTGATTTAATACCATCAGATGTCACCGGATATCAAAACACCGACCCCCTCCTCATCTCCCCCGTGATGCCCCGCCCACTCACACCCATCACGCCTCCTGACTGATGGACTCCCTCCGTCCATGCTTGCCGGCATCTCTCCGCTAATGTGTTGACTCCATGACACCTTAAATCTGACACTAATGACTAACGCCATCATCAGCGGCCCGGTTAATGACTTCAGTCATCAGAGTTGAGGATTAGGCTGCGCTCTCATACCCCGAATGAGTCGTACATTTTGTGTATAAATATACGCTGTGAGGAATATTAGCCGCTCTCAGCTCTGCTGTTCTGATTTCATGAAAAGGTAATGAATTGTTAATGGCATGATTACTCTGAAAATAGAATAACTGTGGAAAATGGCCCCAGCATTATGGCTCCCATTGCTTTCCTTCCTCTCTTGAAGTGAAAGGTTGTTCATTATGTGTCGATACGTCCACAGTCCATTTGTCTAGCTGTGATTGAATGAAGGATCTCATTACAGAATATGAGAGCCAGTTGCTCTGTCTTTGTGAGCCTCTCAGGTCACTTTTCATGGTTAACAAGTGTTTTTTCTTCTCTTTGTCACATACGGGCTTTGCTTTGAACGCCTCAGCACAACGTTTGCCCAAAGGCTCAAATAGACTATTGACTTTAATTCACTGCTTTCTTGATCATGCCTTACCGCTGAAGAGATGCCTGTTTGATGCTGCGTACAAAGAGGTGCTCTGCCTTTAAACCCCGCTCTCTAACTTCAAATGTCGAGTGTTGCATATAAAAGCTTTTCTATTACATCAATAAAAGTCTCAATAACTTTAAAAGATAATGCTGCAATTGTGGTACATTTTTTGCCATGACCTGCAAGTCCTGACGTTTGAAAAGAGTTGGAAGTTACAAAAGTACGACTTTGGCTCAAACAAATCTGTTTTAAGAGGAACAAATGGTGCCTTGCAAAAGAACTACAACAAATTGATTCAGTGCAGATGTTCACTGTCACAACAATTCCTGTCACCAGTTCACTGTAAGCAAGGATCCAAGAGCTTCTACAGATGTCACTGTCTGTGTGACACAAAAACCAACTTTGACAAACTGGTCTATACCCACAGATGGAAGATTTTTTTGTTTTAGAATACGGTGTCAGGTTTGCTGTCATAGTTTTTATAGTCAAATTACAAGTCATGAGGCATCATTAGGCTGCCAATGCTTCTTTGGTTCGGCCTTGAGTCATGGCACAGATGGTCAATCTCTCCCCAAATTTGCCATCAGTTCACTATGAATCTGAACAGTTGATTTTGTGTCCATTTTGGCATCAGGTCTTTGGTTTTCTTTAAACTTGGCGTCTGGTAGGTGGTGGTCTTATTATTGGTCAAAATTTCAGTCATGAAGCTGATTGTCCATTATTTGTTCATGGTAAATGGACTTGAGCTTATATAGAGCTTTTCTAGTCTTTGACTACTCAAAGCAGCTTTACACTGCAGGTCACATCTACGCATTCACACCCATTCACTCTCATATTCACTCACTGATGGTTGTCCATCAGTATCAGCTAACCAGTCACACTCTTTCATACCCATTTACATGCCAATGATGCACCAGTGGGAGCAACTTATGGGTTAAGTGTCTTGCCCAAGGACACATCGCCATGTGACAACTGGAGCTGGGCTCAAACCTGCACTGTCAGACTGGTGTCACAAGTTTTTCATCTGATGGATAAATCAGATGCCCATTTCTTTCATTGTGCAAGTATTACCAATCAGGCATCAGCATACAACGACATACAGATGCAGCCACATAAAACTTCCCCACTGTTGCCGATAGGGTCATGGCTGGTCCATGACAGGTTTATGATGGGACCCGTCCACCTTGACAGACAAAAGCTGAACATTTTAGTCCAAGATTGTGTGTGTTTAAGCTGTCAAGTTTGCTCTACTTAAATTACCAGGGAAAAAGGTGTTCTTGTGTTTTCAGTTTAAACTATTTCAGTTAAATCTAGCCACAACCCCAGAGATGTGGAGGTGACTTCTAGTGACTGGTAGTTGGCTGGGAATGGGCTGGAAATTGGCAGGTGGGGAATTAGAGGGGTAAATTTACTGTCTGGATCTGTAAATACTCCTCAAAAAAGTTTGGAAGTGTCATTTTGGTCTATTATTTCTCTCCTTTAATAACACTAATAGGTATTGTATTTTCATATTGTTGGAAAGCCTGATTATTCACCTTTAGAAAACGGTACAACTTGTCTGGACTGTGCATTTGTGGATTGAGCAACATGGCTAAAAGTGTGGGTAACTGGCTGGATGTCAGCAGGCAGCTGGTTTGGAGTGGAAAATTGACAGGCTGGATCTGTACATACTCCTTGAAAAAAGTTTGGAGATGTTATTTTGGTCATTACATCTCTCCCTTAATAATGCTTTTAGGTATTCTTTTTTTAATGTTGGAACACCTGATTAGTCACCTTTAGAAAAAGCTATAACTTGTTAGGACTGTGCATTTGTGGATCGACCAAACCAGCTAACATCCCACGAGTGGTTAAAGGTTAAGTTCGTTTTTTTGACATCTGGACCTTATTTTTAGGATTAAATACGCTCGTAGACTCACCCAGACAATTTTGGCGGAGCTCGGAGCCGTTTTCGAGCAATTTAGATCCATCCGACGGCGTTTTTTCTCATGCCATAGCAGTGGACGGGGCCAGAAATTGAAGCCCCTAAATTAGACATTATCTGCTGTGAAACTCGCTCATTTCAGCTACATTTTATAAATGAATGGCCAGTGTTATCACCATGTCAGCTCACCTTCGTTGTTATGGTCATCCGGGGCTTTACAAGGATGAGTAACTTTTGGTAACGTCATAGACATGTGCCACAAGAGCGCAGCTGAGTAGAGCTGCTGTTGTTGCTAGGCTACACGGCTACATAGCTATTTTTGTGCAACATGGCGTAATATTTATCCAATGTAGAAGTGTCTGACGACGACTTTGAGTATAATGAATGCCCGTATCGTTTTGAGCCAGAATATACCGACGAGGAGCTATTTGAAAGGAGGATGCAGAGGGAAAGAGCCGAACAGCTGGCCAGAGAACAAGCAACCACTGCACGTCCACGAATGGGGGCTAACTGGTGGTGTTGTTGAGGACATTGCACGGCAATGGCAACAGAGGAGGAGTGAGTTTCGCAGCAGATAATGTCTAATTTAGGGGCTTCAATTTCTGGCCCTGTCTGCTACTATGGCATGAGAAAAAACGTCGTCGGATGGATCTAAATTGCTCGAAAACGACTCAGAGCTCCGCCAAAATTGTCTGGGTGAGTCTACGAGCGTATTTAATCCTAAAAATAAGGTCCAGGTGTCAAAAAAACGAACTTAACCTTAAAGATCCTGATAAAAGGGGCCAAAACCCCTCTTCCCCTGTGAGCAAGAGTGAGGAACCAGTCTTTTTGGGTTGCAGGGTTTTTGGCACATTATTTTGGGGGCACTACCCACACATTTAGATGTGTTGCTCATCCCATGAATGCACTATCCTAACAAGCGGTATCTTGTTGTAAAGGTGACTGATCAGGCTTTCCAGTGATATAAAATACAACTCCAATTGATATTATGCAAGGGGAGAAATAATAAACTGAAAGAACATATCCAAGCTTTTTTTTAGGAGAATAAAAAGGTTAACTCTTTAAAGGGTGCATTGCAGTCTCCATGATGTCCTAGTGATATTTTTTTCTTTTTTCCCACCTGAACTGGCTTCCAAAAAGCACCTCCATCTCAGTTAGGATATAGTGATAGAAGAACAAAATATGTTGCCAAACTTGTCATTAAATTATTGTGCCTTTTCTTTTTTTTTTTACAAAACTATTGAAGTTAAGTAAATCCAGGTGTGAAAACAATCAGTATGCCTCTTTAAACCCTTCACCGGTCAAACCCCGTTAAAGCCCTGCGGCCCGTCTCTCCAGCGGTAAGCCATCTCCATGAGCCTTGATGGAAGTGAAGCTGAGAGGCTGACAGCACAACGCTCACCTGAGCCTCCATTTGTCAGCAGCGTCTTAATATTTCAGAGGCTTCCTCAAACAGCCATCCCCAGCACTTTCTGCGGGTTTCTCACTGCAGGCGGCTCCAGCAGGGCTTACTTGGCTTTAATTAGAGGAGGAGGGCCGTTATCACAGGAGCAGCCACAGCAGCAGCAGCAGCAGCAGCAGCACCGGGCGCCAGGATCCCGCTCTGAATGTTTTATCAGGCGCCGGGCTGCAGGGGAGCACTCGACCAGAGGTGTCAAACAGAATGTGGAAACGTCCTGGGGCGTTGTGTGCATCAGCACTGGAAGATGTTTGTATTTGGGACTTTTTATTTGCGGGGGAGGGATAAGAGGAGCCTGTTCTTTTTGGCTGGCATACCTCCAATTTCACAGTTGCATTATTTACGTGTCTGAGCGATGATACACGTATCAGTGAAGCAGCTGTGGCACCAGCGGGGTGTGATTGTTGGAGCTCCGGGGGAGATTGTTTTGACACACACACACAAAAAAAACATTAACTAGTAATTTTACAACAGGAAAGAGGATTAAATTATTGAGATGAAAAGTAAAAACATGGAAAAAATAGATCTGCAGCGTGGTAGTGATATGCCTCCATGAGGTTCTGAATTTCCAGACAAAGTACACCAGTGCATCAAGAAGAGGGGCTCTTTTATGCCTCCATGTTGGCGATGTGTGTTTGGGTTGTCTGTATGACATACGTCCATACAGGTCATGGCCTTTTGAACGCAATGTCTTTATAAGTCTTGGAGAGATTTTCTTCAAACTTAAACTGTATGATCAGTCAGATTCAAGTATAAAGGAATAGGAGTTTGGGGGTCATAGCTCCAAGGACAAGGTCAGTGAGTCTTGTGGTCATCCTCAAAGGTCAAAGTAATAGAGTCTTATGGTCTTTAGTTGCTTGTTGATGTTGTATCTCAGTTTTCATCTAACTCTCACCAAATGTCTGTTGTGACTCAAGGATGAATTGATCTGATTTGGAGGTCACAAGCCAAATGTCAAATTCCCAACTGTTGCTTGTGAAGGTATTGTTGTAAATGCAATATCACAAAGATGCTATAAGGGGATTTTGTAAAGCGTTGCACAAATATTTACCAAAGCAAAGGGCTGAACTGATTTAAAAAGGTCAAGGTAACAGACCTTTTTGGTTGTTCTTTGCATTTGAAGACGTTATTACAATGTTTCAATCAAACTTTGTCAAATAATACACAAATGTCCATACTGTATTGTAAGTCAGCTGATTACTTTTAGGAGGTCATGAGTCAAAGGTCAAGGGTATAGCTAATTACCATACTTTTTTGAGTAATTGACATGACTCAAGTAGTGTGTGACTTTTAGGAAGTAAAAAAAGCTCAAATACATAAAAAAAACTTCTTATGAATTATTAGTAGTACCTGTTTGACTTTTTGTGAACAACTCAGCTTAAGTATGTTGATGGTTAATTTGTTATTGATGTCACTGACATGATGACATGATGACTTGATGATGATGATGATGATGATGATGACGATGATGATGAAGAAGGTAATGGCGATTATGAGGATATTGGGGTGACTTGACAAAGTTTTCTTTCAATTGCTTGGTAAAAGAAATGTCTAATGTGTCAGAATATCATGTGATGCGACTGTCCAGCTATGATTGCCATTTTAAAACTTCTTTAAAATCCATCATCTTTTTTTTTAATATTCCATAATTGGCATAATTTAAATTTCCAAAGGACTGGATTTATTTTTCCGTCTTAGTAAACAAACTTTATCCAATGATGTCCTCTTTAAGAAATATGTGGTGCGACCACTAAGAAATGACAACTATGGAACTTTTATTTTAAAATCCATTAGGAGACAGGAAGTTCCATCAATTTTTGATGCCTGATGAAGGGCTAAGACTCAAAATGTTACATTCGTGGATATTTCCGTCATTAAATTGACTTTGGAGCAGCTGTGCAGACCTTTTCTCTTTTTGCAGCTGTTTTTGTGTGTAGCACCCAGTGTTTAAGTTGTTTTTTGGATGTGTTGTGTTTGGATTTGCTTTATTGTGTATGAACTATTTACCTAAATGCACTCTACACTAGGAATGGGCATTTTATCTGATGCGCAATCAGTGCATCGATGCGAGGGTCTCTGGTAATTTTCATCGATTGGAGTGGTGTGCATCGGATTCAAAACTGGGTTGAAACCACGATGCATGGCCTTGTAATTATATATATATTTTTTAAATTATTATTTTCAGTCAATTCACTTCCATAATTATCTCTCAGCCGTTAAATTCTCAAGAGTGGAAAGTTTGAAAGTGCTCCTGACTGTTTATCTGTTTAGTCTAAATTGTTAATGACAAGTCCTGACTCCTGACAGCTTTGAAGGCTGAGATTGTGAAATAGGCCTTATTTTTTATGTTGACAAACACACCTCCTCACTGCTTAACTAGCCTTCTGTAAGTGACCTGTCTTCATTTGTTACAAGCTTCTTAATGATGATAAGTATGATACTGTTTATGTTCTTGAAGGAACAATAAAGTTGAGTTGAATTTGCACAGATTTGCATTGTTACTGCATTGTGATTGCATCATGATTGCATTGTGGTAGGAAGATAAATCGTATCGTCCTGAATTGGTAGATGCTTCAAGAGAATCGTTAGTGTATCGTACCGTAGCCTACATATAGAGATGTATATCGTATCATCCTGGGTATGGAGATTTCCATCCCTACTCTACACTTCAATGACTTAATTAAAAAAACAGTCATATGTACAATAAAATCTTAATCTTTTAACAAATGCAACAGATTTTTTTTGTTTGTTTTTTAAAATTGGCTTGCTGAAAATCCTTACATATCAACTCAATTTTGTAAATGCAAAATCACAATCACAGTGCTTATTGGGGATTCTCTTCAAACATTGCAATGATGTCACCATTTTAAAGGGACTGGCTAATTAGATTCTGGAGGTCAAAGGTGAGCCTCTTAGTTATCCCAAGTTGGTATATAAATATATGTCAACTTGTGAATGCAGTATCTCAAGAACACAGAGTAATGGTAGATGGGCGCTGCTGAGGAGTAAAGTTCTTAATGCGAACCAGTTTAACTTAAGCTTAACCACTGAAGGGTGTTTTCAGTGTTTTTTGTTCTTCATTTGATGAAGGAGTCTTCAGTCCTGATAACACCACTGCTAGGCTGCATCCATGCCAAGCTCTTCATGAGCAGCTGCTGGTAACAGGATTGCAGTTTTTTCTTAGTATGAAATAAATGGATCAACCAAAACACTAAAATAGTAAAAATAAAACCTTAACGCCTTGAAGATCTCCACATAAAACACTTAACTCGATACAATAACATGCATGTAAGACAAGCCCACTGATCATTCAGACAACAGCAAGGCTAGCTAGCAGACCCTGCGATGCTCAAGACTGAACCCACTTTGTTAAACTTAAAATTCGACTGGTCAAACATCTTAACAAACAATAAAGCACTGTTTCACTTCCACTGCTGAGGGAGATGATGAAAGTTCTGAAGGCTTCAACCAGATAATCTGATCTAGAAACAGCATTTGGGCGAAATCTGATAAGATGAAGCTGAAAATAAAACAAGCTGCACTGGAAGTAGAGCAACCACAGCAGAGAGTGGCTACATGATTATTAAAAATAAAAGAAATATGTGAATGAAATGTTTATTTCAAACATTAACCTCATAAGGTGTAGCAGTACTTTTGACAATGATAATGCAAAATCTATACATAGATTATGCAAGATCTATAAATGTGGTAAATATTTGTGGTTGAAATATTGGCTGTATATAGTGTCATATATTGTTGTAAATATTGTCTGTAAATAGTGTCATATATTGTAAATATCGGTTGATATTTTCAACTTTTTAAGTTATTTTCTACAAATATAGATACCACGCCCATAATATATAGTATAATAGTATTTTTCTCTCTTCTCGATCCTTGGTTGTGTTGTATTAGAAATACATCTGCCAAATAAAATTGTAGATTATATTCTATAAATGTTTTATCATCTAAAATTTCCCATTGGATACATGTATAGGAGGTGCCAATATCCTGCAGGCCCTCTCCTTCCACTACCGTTGCTGTAAAGTTGTCCCTATCAAGCATGCTGCACTTTAAATTTTGCACCAGTCACTACTTTAAAAATATTCATGCTCTCAAATAGAAATGTAAGCCTGTTTGACTGCATCCATTTTTAGATGAGCAGAGCGGTGCTGCTCCTTAAATATGAGATGAGGAGGAGCCTTTTTTCAGGTCTCAGGAGTCTGTGTTTGGATTGAGAAAACATCTATTACATATTTATCCAATTTAATTTATAATGTTGCAAACTATGACTCTATCACTGGTTGCTATTTTACTGGGAAGATTACAGGCAAAGGAGAGTTGAATCAATTATTTAGGCAAAAATGAAAAGTACAAAGGAGCCATATCGCTGCCTGCAGCGCGCTCCAGAAATTAGGTCAGTTTCATAATATTCTAGTGGGATGTAAGCTTTGCAGCTGCTGCACTGAAGGAGGCTCAGAGACAGAGACGCCTGCTGTGGATAGATGGGATTAAAATTCACTGCTCAGATATAAAAATCATTTAGATTGATCAGATATGTACCCAGACACAGACGTTTTAGGCTAAAACTTTAGTTTTTATTTGGTTTCTGCAGCTGTGAATGATTTCTCATACATTAATAAAATAACAAATATCAGAAATGTTCTCACAGCAGGGTGTAAAGGGGGATTTTTTTATGTTTATGTTAATATTACTAGTATTTCTTATGTTCTGATGCCAAAAGCTGGAAGCATAACAAAGCCTATCAATTTTTCATGTCAGTGTTTTGTCAAAATCAAATAAAATTACATGTTCAATTTGAACAAAAAAGAAACACCAGTGTTGGAGAATTAAAGGGATATTTGGGTATTTTTGTAAGGAAGTTGTATGAGGGAAGTTTGTCTCAATACTAGAATTTTAACTTTGATACAATACTGGTCTTATAATTTGATATTCAACACCTGTTTTGATGCCGAGGCAAAAAATACAATGTCATTACAAACTAGACCTTAAAATGAGATCAATTTTTAACGTCTTGCTTTTCTGTGTATTATGAAAGGTTCAAAGGTTATTTACAAGATTCAAACTCTATTGGTAAAAACAAATGTTTTCTATATTTCCTTTTTAAGAGAACCCAAAGTAGCTCTGTGGGTTAATAATTACTTAAAACCAGATTATAAAGGCTCCAGTAAGTGTCCTCCCCAATCCCCATCACAGAGCCGTACTATAAAAGGTCCTAACCTCTGCGAGTTTCCCACCGGGTGCTGTCTGTGTGCGCCGTGGCTGGATTTTCAGAAGGACATGATGTGCCTTCTCGGACTCTCTGCTGCCTTTTAATGAGAGCTCTCGGACTGGATCAAGGCCTGAGGCTGCACGGCTCTATCAAAGACGAGAGGGATTGGAGAATGATTATCCCCCCATCAGGAGCAGGAGCTTCTCTTGACTTCACTTCAGTCCTCTGCAGAATTTGGTCCACACTGAACTCTGCTGTTTGTGTTAACAGCTCAAGAGTTTCAGAATCTCATCATTATATGTATAATAGAGTTAGAGTCATTATTTGAACTTGTCCAAGCATACTTATGGTGTTTTATACCACGTAAATGTGCTGTATGTATTCTACTAAGCAAATTTGATACTGTAGGTCACCTTCATTAGAACTGGTCAGTATGCACCACAAAAACACATTTTCTTTTTTCAATAGCTAAATGGGAATACAAAATATCTGTCGATCCCTCTCTATTTTTTTTCTTATTGTGAAATCAAATATATGCAAACCATCCATCATCTCTACCGCTTATCCTTTTTGGGGTTGCTGCACCCTATCCTGGCTGGCATTGGACAAGAGGCAGGGTACACCCTGGACCTGTCACCAATTAACCCTTCAAGCATGTTTCTTGGCCAGTGGGAGGAAGCCTGACAGCCCAAAGTGACTCCATGTATGCACAGGAAGAGCACAAAAAACGCCATGAAAGGTTCAAACCAGCAACCCTCTTGCTGAGGGGCATGCGCACTACCTGCTGCACCGCTTTGCTTAAGGCCGTAAGAATCAATTAACTGTAGTAACTCAAGGTGCCTTGATCAATCAAAAACTAAATAATATCAGCCAATATTTGTTAAAAATACATGATCACCTGAAATTAATACCAAAATTTATGACATGAACACCTGTGGTATAACTCCACGCTAACCTTTGGGATTTCAATCAATCACCCACTCGTCTGCAGCTCCTGCTCCCGCTGCCCTGTCTTCCTCTTAAATTGACTGACAGAGAAACTCAAAAACTTTGTTTTTAGTCCTTATGGTCAAATTATGAATTCAGTGTTGAATTCTGACTTAAAACTAAACTCACTTTAAGATTTGATGCTCTAGAGTCTGGACTTCATGTTTTCTTTATGTGCTTTTAGTCAATGAAAAAATTATTAACATTATGTACTCATTTTAGGAGATGACTGGTATTGTAATCAGAAAAAAAATCAGCAAAAAGTATTGATATTAGATTGATTAGAATAGGTCTGGTGCTATATAGAGGCAACCAGGGTTAAGAGTCTCCTACTGTTAGATTGACTGTTGACAACTTTTTCTATTGTTGCTTTAAATTACAGATTTTATCACAACAAAAAATGTTAAATTCATGTGTATATATCATGTTTTGTTGTGTTACTAGGTCATCTCCATGTAATATATAGTAAAATTTTCAGTGTGTCTTATTATGGGCTGACAGGAAGGAAAACATGGCTGCATTTATTGGCAGAAGTCTAAGGATGGGTATTGTTTCTCCTCTTCACACTGTAGTATTGAACAGCATATGAAATTTTCAGGGCAGTCTAGACTCACCAAGGCTGACCTGTAAAAAATGACTGAGCGCTGAAGGCCACAGGATCCCATGACTGAGCAGACGGTGATTTTTGTTTGAGGAAGTTCACATCTTTGTTTTTTGTTTGCCTTTTCCATTCGAAGCTCACAAATCAGTCATGTGCTCCCAGAAGCTCTCCTAAAAACATCAACACTACGTATACAGTCGTCCGCCTCCGCCCTGCAGGACAATGCCTGGCATTGTTTGCATGTTTTTCCAGAAGGACCTTGGTGGACAAATAGACATCCATTTAGGAGGGGGAAATCATTAACACATTACTCCTCTTATTGCTTTTTAATGAAGGATTGCACAATAGAGCTCCATCAGTGTTTGTGCTTATTTTTAAATAGCTGGTCTAAATTACACTGGGCATCCACAGCGTGTTGGCTGCTGATTATGCAGAGTCTGTCTGTGCATGGAGGCATCAACTTCCTGCCAGTGCAGTGTGTCTTGCAAGAGTACAGCAGCTCTAACGCCTCATTTTTTAGGAGTTATGTTCAGCATTTCTCCTCTTGGAGCGCTTTTATGTGAGTATTGATTTGTCTTGGAGCCCTGACACAGAGCATAATGAGTATCAGTGTCCAGTCTGATCCACATTATGTGAACTGGTGCAGCTGAATTAAACAATTGATGATGTTTCACAAACTCACTGGCCTTTCAGGAGTTTTCTGCTCTGGCATTTTATGGTTCAGTGGAAACAGTCAGCACTTTTGAAATGTTTCCAGGAAAAACTGTTTGTTGATGATCTGCAGAACAATGTCTACATCAAATCAGGGTTGGTTTCAGGATTTATGAAATGTAGAGTTAATGAGGTCCCTATATACAACCCTTGAATTATATTATGATTAACTGGTTTTGACTGAGTGCATTAGTTTATGGTAAAAAAAGAAGTAAATTTTCTGAAGTACCGTACTTAAATATAGTTTTTGAAGATCTGCACTATACATGGATAATATTTTTCATGATGCCTTTACTTTTACTCCACTAAATGTGAGAGCCAAAAATCAAACTTGTTTCTCCTATATTTTTAAAATGTTGTTGTTACCCAGTACTTAGATTCAGCTAATGAATTTTCTTTACTTTTCTTAAATCTGATCGGAGAGACAATGGGCTACATCACTCGCAGTGATGGGTATTACCCTCACATCAGATAGCATGTTTAGTATTACATTTTCCAGTAGATTTGTGGTAGCATTGTTGTTTTCTGAGTCAAATACATTTTCAGTTGCTTAGTTATTTTATTAATCAAGTAGTGCAGTAGCATCTTAACAAGCTACATTTCCCCTCAGCAAAGAGGGATAGCATCAGTGCAGCAGCAGAGGGCTGCGTTACAGTCGACAAATAGTGTATTTTAGCAAAATGGTGACAACACTGCCTAATGATACATCATATCTTCTGTGTCCTTGCTGTATTCCTATGTTACCAAACATTAACACCCCTCATTTCCCCCCTCAGGTATAAATATTGCATAGACAACAGTATGTCTGCTTTTGAAAGTGTGGACTCGTCCTACAGCCAAATTCATGCAGCCAAGTGACAGAATAACATTTGTGATATCTTTTAAGCTGGAGATGCTGTTTTGTCCTTGCCTTGACATAACTGTTTCCATGAAGCGGACTGCAAACATGGTGCCAGTTATGTTAATTTTGAGAGTAAAACAAAAAAGTAAACAGCACAATTCTTTATCATTATCAGATGTGTTGGCAACCAATGACCAGTGGCTGAACATCATGTGAAGCAGCGTCTGCTCTTTGTTTCTAAAATATTCTTCCTCTGTGAACCATCTAGTTGCGGTCATCATACTTCCACTTCCAGGGAGTTAAGTAAGTATAACTACGGTCTTACAGCTTCTTATTATGCTCACAGTCAGACATATGAACAGGGTGGAGACACACACTTTTAGGCACAGACTGCACATAAACATAGATAGATATAAAAAGGACTATGAGCAAAGATCTTTCGACCTAGCCCTTAAAACCGGGTCTTGTTCAAAACCACTGACAGTGGCGGCCATGTCTGTGATGTTGGAGTGTTGCATGGAGCTTCAGTGACATCGTTTGTCCGTTTGGGAGGCTCTTCTCAATATAAGGGAAGGACAACTGTGCAAGTTTGTTCAATCCTTAAAAAGTGACATGAGGAAAGGGATAACATTGCACAGAGATGTTACACATCAGAGAAACATTAACAAAAGCAAACCATAACCATCATTTCAATTGTCTACACATAAACACTGTAGACAAAGTTTCTCAGGATCTTTGATTGGACAGAAGTTTTTTTCAATTTCGTCAGCTTCAGTGATCTAAAATGCCATTTTCAGAACCTTGACACTGTTCACTACACCTTTGAACATACCTGTCCAGATGTGGACTATAGACGTCAATCATACAGTGGATGCTGAATTCCCACCACAACATTTTTCCAGACATTCAGCCCTGATTCTCTGTGACTTAACCTTGGCTGGCATTAATCTTTTTAGCTGCTGAGAAACTATGAATTTATGGACATCTTTGATATCATTGAGCAGGGCACTATACACTATACGTATATTACTGTCGTAGTTTCTGGGGTTTTGTGTTGTTGCTGAGTTATCATCCTGCACCTTTTTTGACATCCAACTTTTACTAAGTTCTCCATCCCTCCCCCTCACACCTCACATATCTCCCTCTCTACATGTCGAGCTGATTTCTGGTGTGTCTGCCTCAAACCTTCAGAGTGAAGTATGAAGCATGAGAGGAGACAGAGCTTTCTTTATTCAACATTTCTTTTCTCATTTCTTCTCTCTTCATTGCTTCCAACCCCCTGCTGCTTTCTGTGAAAATGGGCAAAATCAATTGTTTCCAGTCAAGTTGGTTAAACGGGGTGTATCGTGCTAGAACAGAGTTTTGGCAGATGACACAAATTTAGCCTTGGCTTCCCTGGTATCATTTCCTCCCCCCTTCGTCCTGACACTGCAGCTGAATGACAATAGGACCGGAGGCGTCTCTTCCCTCATTTCTGCCATGCCTGAATAACGACATAGAGGAAGATGGAGCACCTCTCCGGGCGTCTTGATGCGTTTTTATCCTTATGTCCCCCAAATACAATCAGCAAGGGCGTGGAGCAGAGAGGTACCACGTGCCTCTGTTCCCCTGAGTTTGAATTAGCATGAATGTTGATCAAAGTGGGAATCCTTCCTCTCCTTTATAACACACATTACAGCACTTGAGAGACTAGTGCACATTTAAGATGCTGGAGAAACATGAATGAATGGCTAGAACTTTGCCACTCTTACACCCCAATCTTAGTATTTTCCATTTTCAGGTGACCCAACTGCTGCCCTCTTTTTGTTCTTTAGTAGCATAAGCTGGCCACACGCTAGAAGACCCATGGAAATCTTTACTTGTCTAAATATGTGGTTTACCACTGACAGAAAGACAGTTTAAATTGGATCAGGTTTTTTCAAACATGTTCCACTTTATGATTTGGGATTGGAGAGGCTCAAGCGCAACCAGGACCAGTGAAATAGTTGTATTGGTGGCAGACTGACTGGCTGGCTAACATGCACAAAGACAGGTAAAGGCTGGCTAACATACAGATATATAGGTATTGGCTGGCTAACATAAAGTCAGGTAACGACTGGCTGACATACACAAAGACAGGTAAATACTGGCTAACATACACAAACACAGGCAAAGGCTGGCTAACATATACAAAGACAGGTAAAGGCTGGCTAACATATACAAAGACAGGTAAATGCTGGCTAACATACACAAAGACAGGTGGCTAACATACACAAAGACAGGTAAATGCTGGCAAACATATACAAAGACAGGCAAAGGCTGGCTAACATACACAAAGACAGGTAAATGCTGGCTAACATATACAAAGACAGGTAAAGACTGGCTTCGATACACAAAGACAGGTAAAGGCTGGCTAACATATACAAAGACAGGCAAAGGCTGGCTAACATATACAAAGACAGGCAAAGGCTGACTAACATACACAAAGACAGGTAAATGCTGGCTAACATATACAAAGACAGGTAAAGGCTGGCTAACATATACAAAGACAGGTAAAGACTGGCTTCGATACACAAAGACAGGTAAAGGCTGGCTAACATACGGACACAGGTAAAGACTGGCTAACAAAGACAGGTAAATGCTGGCTAACAAAGACAGGTAAAGGCTGGCTAACATACACAAAGACAGGTAAAGGCTGGCTAACATATACAAAGACAGGTAAAGACTGGCTTCGATACACAAAGACAGGTAAAGGCTGGCTAACAGACGGACACAGGTAAAGACTGGCTAACAAAGACAGGTAAATGCTGGCTAACAAAGACAGGTAAAGGCTGGCTAACATACACAAAGACAGGTAAATGCTGGCTAACATATACAAAGACAGGTAAATGCTGGCTAACATATACAAAGACAGGTAAAGACTGGCTTCGATACACAAAGACAGGTAAAGGCTGGCTAACATACGGACACAGGTAAAGACTGGCTAACAAAGACAGGTAAATGCTGGCTAACAAAGACAGGTAAAGGCTGGCTAACATAAACAAAGACAGGTAAAGGCTGGCTAACATATACAAAGACAGGTAAAGACTGGCTTCGATACACAAAGACAGGTAAAGGCTGGCTAACAGACGGACACAGGTAAAGACTGGCTAACAAAGACAGGTAAATGCTGGCTAACAAAGACAGGTAAAGGCTGGCTAACATACACAAAGACAGGTAAAGACTGGCTAACAAAGACAGGTAAATGCTGGCTAACAAAGACAGGTAAAGGCTAGCTAACATACGGAGACAGGTGGCTGGCTAACATACACAAATACAGGTAAATGCTGGTTAACAAAGACAGGTAAATGCTGGTTAACAAAGACAGGTAAATGCTGGCTAACAAAGACAGGTAAAGGCCGGCCAACACACAAGGACAGGTACAGGCTGGCTAATGCCAACATCATTTATTCAGAGCAAATAAGCCTTCTAGAGTTAAAATATTGTTTAATTTGCGCTGACACATAAGTAACATCTGTAGCTTTTACGTCTGTCTTTGTTTAAGCCTTTCCTCCATGGAGGTCACAGCGAGGAATTCTTAAGGATAAGATTGTCTGATGATAATAAAATGAGGCGTCCAGCTTGATTTTGTTACCCTTCATTTCTGCCGTCAAATTTTGAATGTACCCCTTCACAGCAAAGTGAAATCCTGATGGCGTCTCTGTGAAATAAGGCCTTTCTGCCCCCTAAAATATGTCTTGGACATTGACAGCTGCCATTGTTATTAAGCAAAGCATCCTGTTTGCTTGTTCAAGTGCGTTTGGGCAGGGGGGCTTAGTGATAAGTGAATTGTGGCCCCCACCTTTGAGAGAGGGGCAAGAATCCAGTTTAAGATCATCTATTGCAGAGTGGGAGAGAGTATCTGCCACTTAAACATGACAACATAAAACACTTTAGGAAAAATTGGAGAACGTTTTCAGGAGAGACTGTGTGACTTGCCATAAATGGTGTCATAAATGATAAATGTATGTTCAACCCTACTGTTCTTAGGCACAGAGACATTTGCAACAGAACAGCTGCATGAAGATCAGACAGGACCTGAATGTCAGTCAGATGACAGCAAAGGAGTTGCAGAGGTCTTGAGAGACCCCACCATCTACTGGATTGTTTTTTGAAGTCTACCCAGTCATATCAGACACACATGGGTATGTGGGCAGTGACAGCCGTAATGTTTGGCGTGCAGATCTATTTTCATACACAAAGACGGCATAAATGATCCTTAAGAGTGGGTGATGAGGGCTCTGAATGTCTCTGTGATGACTCACTGAACGAGAGGTCATGAACTCCGAGACGCTTTGATGAAAATTTGCTTTGTGGGAGCATAGGAGTCTGTTTTTCTGGAGCTGCTTTGAAAAACGATTGCCTCATCCTTTAAAGGTATTTCATCAGTCATCTGTTTATTGAATGCAACTGCATGTGATATTTTCATTCTTTTTCATAATAATAACATGCTTACACAAAGTGGTGGATTATAGTAAATTTGTCTCACAGCCACTGGTGAACACAGTTTGTATAAAATCATGTGTAGTCATGCACAGATCTGTTTTTTTGTCCAGTCAGCATGAACTTAAAAAGCCAGCATATCCTCATGCTTGTAGGCCAACCTGGAAATTAGCATCGCAATGGTTCTCCGACAAAAAGCTCATGGGATTTTTCTGTGTGTTTTGGGGGAATTAAGGTGATAATAAGGTCTGTACTGAACAAAGCTTCACGGAACTTACATGTTTTGTTCATTATGATCATCTAGACAGACACAACTTTACCGTTTTAAGCATAAACATAATCTGTGATTGCATAAAGTGATTGAACGGTGCAGGAATGAGCCTTAAAACACTAAAGTGAGTTAGCATCTTAGCGCCTCTGGTTCCTATGCCCCAACATATGTGAGATTTTAGAGTAGCTTTCCTGTCAAATGCCTGAAAGGTGATGAAAACCAATGTGTCAGGCAGAAACCTCCTATCCCCCCATTGGGAGTTGCGCCCTTTGAAAACACTGGCCTAGATAATATATGGACAAAAAAAGAACCCATCCAATAAACTGTTTTTTTCATTATTATTATACAGTATGCTTTGGTCATAATGAGGGTGAAACAAAACAGAAAAAACACAGCTTCAAGCTTGTTAGAATTTAAATATTGTAACAGTAATATGATGATAAAAATGGAAAAAGGAAACTGGCATTGTAAAAAAATTAACTCCTTTCCTTTGCACTGTAAAATACTGCAGTGTAAAATACTGTTTGTTTTGTTTCTGCATAGACAGCTGATGCAGAGGTTGAGAAATCTTAAAAAATTTCAAGGAATTTCCTTTAAACTTGTACCAAATGTCCACTTAAAAATAAGGATGCATTTTCTTTACATTTTGGAGGTCATAAGTGAAGACCAAAGTCATGAAGTCATGTCATCATTCTTTACTTGTACACGCTAATCTCAAGATCATGTGAAGGAATTTGCATCAAACCTTTCCCAGATGTTCATTTTGACTCTTGATTGAAGTGATTAGAGTTTGGAGTTTGGACATATGGTCATATTCACAAATCCTTTTATTTACGCTTTATTCATGAAGACAGTTTTGTGAATTGGATATTACAAGAATACTTGAGGGAGCCCGATGGCACCCTTTGATTATAAATGTAATATTTCAAGAATGTTTCAAGGGATTTTAACCAAATTGTGCAGAAATGTCCTCTTTGTCTTATTAATCAACCAAAAAATGTAAAGGTCAGAGGTCAAGGTGATAAGTCCTGTCATTGTTCTTTGATTGAAAGTGCATTTTGTTCAATTAAAGCCTCTACGGGGAATGTGTTTAAATGTTGAAGAAACAGGGATGAACTGATCAGATTCCTGAGGTCAAACAGTCAAGGACTTGGGGCCCCCAGGTTAGTCTTTGATTTCAAATGTAATCTTATGAACATGGTATTTTTGAAAAAAAATTTAAGAAATTCTCGTTGAACTTTGTACAGGTGTCAACTCAGACTCTTCGAATAACTTACTCTATTTTTGAGGTCAGATATCAAGGTTAAGCAGCTATAGTTGTCGTTTTTTGCTTATAAATGCCATAGCTCCAGAGCACTCTTTAAGATTTTCATTATAAATTGCATACATTTGTACTTGGAGAACAGAATGGAGAATTTATTTCAAGGTCATAGGCCAAGTTCAAAGTCCAGAAGTTTCATGGGTATCTTTTGCTCATGGAAAGCAACGTTACAGGAATATTTGGAGGGATTATTATCAAACTTAACTTTCAGAATGGCTTGATTAGGTTTTCATGGTCGTGGGCCAAAGGTCAAGTCCGTGGAACTATATGATTGTCCTTGTCATATTAGGGCCAACATGTGAAACCCCATGGTACAGAAATGCTTAAAGATATTTCCTGTAGACTTAGGGTGAAAACCGAACATGACATAAAATATGAACTGACCTTTTTCTCAGGTCATAGATCAAGGGTCCAGGTCATGCAACACTCTGTCATCTTTTGCTTGTGAATGCATTATCTCAAAAAAACTTTCAGATACATAAAGTATTTCCCCTTCAGTTTTTCATAAATGTCCACATTGATTCAAGGACAAACTGCCAAGATTTTGGAGGGACATGTTTGAAGTTTCTTGAGTTTAATGTTAATGTCTTAATTTTGAACTTCAAATGTCATGACTTATGTCAAACTTAACACAAATGTCCTTTCTGGCATGACACTGGACTGATCAAATTTTACAGTTGTAAGGTCAAAGGCCAGCTTCACTCTAGCAAGGTATATCTTGTGGAGTCATAAAACTACTACGTGGTATTTCTTTTTTTACTCTTTTACTTTCAGTTTTATGAAATAGTTATGAAGAGGGTTAAGTCAAGTCATGTTTTTAGTACAAAAACATACCATCTGCATCTAAAACAAAAAATGATTTTGACCCTCAGTGGAACAAAAGTAGAACTTCTTTGGATCAATTCCGATGACTCAATAGTCATTATAGCCGTGACTGCGGCTGCTAACTGTCTGTAATATTTGTTACCTTTTTAAGAATTTTGTCATTCAGGTCATTAAATACACAACTAGAACTGCTACCTGGTGGTTATTTTTCCCATCAGGTATTGCAATCGTTGGATAGTGAAGGTATTGTTGATCAGGGAAAGGATCTGGGTGTACTTTATAGTGGTGAAACTGGTATAAATCCTATTACCTCCGCCAAGGAGATTATGTTGTTGGCATGTTTTGGTTTGTTTGTTTGTTAGATTCCTTACAGGATATCTCAAAGAAAATTTGATTGGAGTTTAACTAATCTTCCAGGGAACATTGGTCATGACACAAGGAAAAATTTATTAGAATTTGGTGGGTATACAAATTTAGATACAGATCCAAGATTTTTTAAATGATTTGTTGTTGGTGCAAGATAGGGTAGTTTTCCACATTTTTGATAAAAACTCATTAAGTTCTGAACAGATTTTGATGACATTTTCACATAATGATGGTCATAGCTCAAGGAAGAAGTGATAAGTAATTGGTGGATCCAGGAATTCTTTTCAAGGATTTGTTAACAGTGCAACATTTTTGACAAAAAAAATCCTGTCAATGTTGGAAAGGCCGTGGCAGGGGTTTCTTTGAACTGTGTGAGTGAAATGTAGCAGGTAGTGCTGTTGCCTCATAGCTAGAAGGTTGCTGGATCAGCTCCTTGGCTGGACAGGGTCCACTTTGCAAAAATATCAGGCTGGGTATTTGTGAAAAGTTAGAGAAAATTCATGTCATTGTTCTTGAGATGTCACTCTCACTAGTATGGGATGAAAATGAGGTGTTTAACCCATTACTGCCAAAAATCTTTTGGTTTATCCTTCAGTCAAAGTGGACATTTAAGCAAAGTTAAGCACTCTTGAGTTATGCCATTTAATAGAATTGCTTGGATGGACTGATTGAATTACAGACAGTCATCCATAAAATATTCACAATGTGTAAGCCTAAAAACTGAATTTATTTTGTTCTAAACGGTTTGTCGTTATTTTGGACTCTTATAGTTATGACTATGAAATAAAGCTGCTATCAACAATATAAAAATGAATACAGAATTTAAATAAAATCCTGTAGGTTAAACTGTTTATTAAAGACCAATACTGACAGATTATATCAGTAGACTAGTCTCAAACCCTTTAAAATAAACTTTGGTCAGAGCTTCAAATGCATGTTGGCTTCTCTGTATAGCCTCTTCACAAACTTTAAGATCATCACAGGTGCACATTGAGCTGAGATTAGATAAAAATCTAAATTTGGACCTCTCGCTCTCTCTCCCTCCCTCTGAATGCCTCTTTCATAAATCAGTCATTCACTGATATGCATCGCTCCTCAGACCTCAGCTTGTCCAATCAGCGGACTGGAGCGAGGAGGGGAGAAGGAGAGAGTGCTGTAGTTAGCCAGGTGGATACAGCGGAGCCTGTAGGGCTCACAGGAATCTGTATGCTGCGTGTCAGTATGAAATTTTAATGATGGCGGCTGGTTGGGTATGAGTGCTGAAACGTCTGTATTAGGAGCTGCAGCGCTTGGCAGGCTGGGAGTCCTTGGAGAGACAGATGAGGAGCTCATCCAGGGGAGGAGAGCTTTGATCAGCTCCTCTTATTTCCATATCGCAATACGCCAACTGCTCCTACCGCTAAATGAAAGACGACATGGATTATGAGTCACTGGGCTCAGGCGGCAGAGCTGCATGCGCCTGTTTCTTGGACCAAAATGAGAATGATGATCCATTTTTGCTGTTTAGTTCATCCTGCAGAAGCATTTTCACCCACGTTTGCACACTTCACCTGCTGCAAGCGTTAGACACAGCAGACCATACTTCAGCATGTGAGCCCTGCTGATGGATTTTAACTCACTTAAGAAAAGTTCTGAAAGATGATGATCCTGGAAGATGAATATAAACTAGAAATTTCTGGAGCTACAATGAGACAACAGCAAGAAGTGACTGCTCCACAGAGATTAGCATAGATGCTAACAACTTCAGTTTTATCTATCATTTATTTTTAAGTTGGAGGTCAATGTGATCGGTCATGACACCCTAACACTGTCATATCAGTCACAACACAGCAGTGTGCAAAATACATGGACTGTCATGAGTCTTAAAGAGCCCATACCCTACCTCATCTCATGTATTCATTTTTTTATTCAAGAAAAAATGTTTGTTTTTACCAAACTATGTATTGTGTATGTAATTATGATTTAAATAGTTAAAGATATAGCAATACCAATTATAAAAGCAAGTTCACTGTAACTTAAAATGCATTAAATAAGTTGTAGAATAAAATACAGTGATGATACTGTAAAGATGCTGTTTTTAAAAATACCATACTTGTGCTTTAAACTGAAATACTATTATGATACCTTGAATAAAAATTCAATAGATAAACTAGAAAGCACTTGGAGAGCGCAAACCTGCACCAAGGTAGCTCACATATTGCTGTTACATCTATAAGCAATAGTTCCATGATAAAGTTACCATCATAATATGATTAATTGACCCTGAAAACCCACACCTAGCACTCAGGATCATGTTGATATCATTATTAGTTAGACAGTTACTGAGCAAAAACCATTGTTCGCTAATGGCGGTTATCTGGATCACCACCAAAATCTAATCGTTTCTAAGTTGGGCCATTACCAACATCTCCTGAAAATTTCAGCAAAACAGACAAACAAGCAGGTAACTATTATTGAAAATACAGTAATTATGTTGTGAGTTAAAATAGAGTGAGTAAAGACATTTACAGTAACTTACTGGCATCTTGTTACCAGCAAGTTACTGCAGAATTTACAGCTCCTTTTTACAGTGCATGTAGCACCATAAAACCGTTCATGAACAACCTTTTCCACTGTTTTCAAAATTTCTATTCCTGAACTGACTTTTTTTAATCAAGCATCTCATTTTTTCCTAAACTAGAAGTGCCCTGAGTGCACAAAATTCCACCAAGGAATTTTCAGCATTATCAGGTGACTTATCGACAAAACTGTGGAAAACTGCCCGATCCTGCTCTGTTAACAAATCCTTGAAAAAGTCCAGGATCCACATCCGGATTGGGAAATCTGGTCACCTCTGTCTTGTGCCGTGACCAACTTTCCCTGAAAATGTCATCAAAGTCTGTTGAGTCGTTTACAAAAATGCGGAAACTGAACCATCTCACAATGTTAACAAATCTTAACAAATCTAAATGACCAGAAACCTCCCTGCACTGGAGCACCAGCACTACCAACTGCACCCCAGTATTGAATCATAATACTCTCTTATTTGTTACACAATAAAACGTTCATAATATATATTTTTTTAACAGTCATATCATTGAAAATTAGGATACTTAAGAACTTTTTGTCCTCTGCTATAACAGATAGATGAAGGTTAAAACCTGCGGCCTAAGTATGAACACAATGACCCATGTGCCTTTTACTTCCTTCACCTTTACATGTATGATTGTATGTGGAGTACACTGAACAGCTCCTTGTACAGTCTCTGTGTTGGCCTCTTTAGTGTAGAAAAACTCTGTATGTTTGATGAATGAAGCTCTTTTCTCTCCTCTGTGTTATATGTTAATCTCCTTCCCACTGCCTACTTTTTTTTTTTTTTTTTTTTTGTTTCCTCGCTTTGGCGTCGGGCTGATGCACTATTCCTCAGGGCTCCAGCACACATTGTGTGCTTCTGGCATTGGAGGATCTGGGGGAGAAACAAAAAAAAAAAAAAACACATAAAAGAGGGGAACGAGGGGGAAGTGGGGGAGACGAAGGGGGAGCCGTGACAGCTGTACGACCCCCAGCTTTATGCAGGAGCTGCAGTTAAGTGGAGATGTTTCCAAACGCTCCATTTCTCCATCTTTGATCATGGTTATTACTCCTGGATGCCATGTTAATCTGCATCACTTAATGTAGCTTTTGTCTCCTAATAGAATCAGATAGCATGGAGTTGTCTTCCTTTTTAATTCATCCTCGCTCTGACGCCTTCAAAGGATTTTTCCACCACAGTTATGCCATATCACAGCACCCCACCCCACCCCTCCGCCACCTGCCCGCTCCGACACACAAACTCCACCCGCCCCACTTGGCCCAGTTTTCACTGCATATCTAATCCATTACACTGTGGCGTTTGTTTGTTTGGCCTGTAATGATGGCCACGATGATCACCAAATAAAGTGTGCTGTCGAGTCAGTGTGAGTCACTCGCTGACAGAGTGAGCGGATTTACAGCGGCTTTACTGGCTGTTCGCAAATCATAAATGAAGCATGAAAACGACTCAATAAACCCAACTCAGAAAAAAAGAATAAAGAGATGGAATTAATGTGATGGCAAGAAATTATTTTAATGAGTTTCCCAGCCCTAAAAATCAAGCAGATGTTTACTCTAAATGTTTGACATGTGTAAATGCAGCAGGATTTGCTCATGTACTTCAGCAGATTAATCTGAAGCCTTTAATTCAACTTGACTGACTGTTTGATCGCTCATACTGTACATGATCAGTCTGACATGAAAAAAATCAGACTAATAACATTTCTGTGTGACATGTATTATCTTAAAGCTTACAGCAACCAAACATCTGCAAAAGGGGCATCACTTTGACTCAGGTTCTTGAACTAGGATTATGTTACTCAGTGGCTGCTGTTAAAAATTTGTATAGATAATTTATTTTGGTAAAACTGCTTATTTGAGGTCTTTGCAAAGCTTTGTGGTGTCAGAGCATCAAACCAGTAGATGTAATCCTGTGATGGAGTTGACCTAGACTTGACTTTGTTCTAATTGTTACTGTTAAAATGACCTATTTGTCTTTAAAGCTCCTGTGATATAGGCCTATCATTTTAATCAATCAATCAGTCAACTGATCAATCAATATTTATTTGTATAGCGCTGTTCATAACAGGCGTTATCTCAAGGCATTTTCCAATAGAGCAGGCTGAATCCCTACCAAAATCTAAATAGAAGCACCCTATTTAAATATACCCTAGGGCATGTTTTTTAACTTCTAAGGTACTTTTAAGAGAATTGTAAGGTCTTTAACACACTTTTAAAACAATAGAAAGACATTTGAACACTTGAAATGATATTAAGACAGCAACAGCAATAGAAAATACAAAAATATTGTACATTATATTGTGACGCGTGAGATTTAAACTCATAAACAATGCTGCAGAATACCGCGAAATGGTGAAAATGTACGTGATATCAAATTAATAGGTCTTACAGAAAATAACACGAAATACTGGGACTGCGAAAACTGAACCACAGTATCACAGGGGTTTACTGTATATGCATATATACTGTAAACATACATACATACATCCAGAGATGTATCTACACAGGCAGAGACAAAGGGACTAAAAATACGAATTTATGATGGCGACAAACCCATGGTCGCCCAGATCATGTCTCTGCAATATCCAGATTCAATCAATCAATCTTTATCTGTAGACTTTGATATCTTTCATATGTGCATCATGCTCCAAAGAAACTACCAAAATTTGAAGAACTGGTTGCATTTATGAAAAAAACTCAAAGGATAAAGGATTCCAAGTACATCAAGTCAAACCCTCCACTTCCACAGTTAATGGCTTTCCATTGGAAAAATCTTTGAGATGAAACAGAAAAAAGCCTTTTTGCTTTTAAGCCCAAGTATGACAAAGCACTATTATTATATCAGAAGACATTTCCTGACTAAATGTTTTTGTTAGGCCTCAGCTTTCCTCTGAATAGAAAATCTGCTCTCCTATATCTGCCTCACATATGCTGTTGTCAGAATGAGACTTTGTTTGAGATGATGATGTTTAACATTTCCGTGTACTACACTGACCTCACAAATCAAAATGTATCTTATTCCAAGACCTAAAACATTAAAACTACAGCAAGCTTTTTGTTGTTGTTAAGAAATGAGTCAATAATAGAGGATTGACACACGTGCAGTTTGACGTTATTGAGATATTTTTGTTCCAAATTGACAAATTCAGTTGCTTAGCTTTTAGTTTTTGCAGTTTGGATGTAAATGTAGAGTCTGTTCTTACTCTAGACCGACTAAATGCAGCAGATAAAGTGACAAACACACTACCAGATAAACAGCCTGGTTTTTGGCCCAAATTCCCTCATCAACCAAGGCCAGCAAAGTCCTGATAATTTGGTGGTTGTTAAGTTTATCCTCCTTTTTTTTCATGTGGTGTGAGGTGTGTTGAGAGTGATATTACTCTCCTGATCATGAATAAAGTTCAATATTTGTGATCAGAAATCTTGATTTGGGATCTAAAGAAGCCATGGGTTTGTTTCTAAACCAAAACAAAGAGATCCATGAGGACTCACTCTGTTCTGATCAGCTGCTTAGCAAGGACGCAGAACACAGTGGGCTGCAAGTCACCAGTTAACACGGTAACTTATCGAACCACAACACCTCCCCAGCATGAAGGAAAGTGCTGTATCAGTGAGCTGATGTAATGTTTCTTTTGATGATTAATGGGTATTTTCTCAACTTATTTACTCCTCTGAATTGTCTCCCTCCAAAGTAGAAAGTTGAGTGCACTGATGTGCTTCAAGAATTCACCAGTAACACCCACTCGAATTTATTTACAACTAGAAAAGCACTCAGAGAGCGCAGACCTCCGCCAAGCAGCTTATACAAATCCCGAAAATGGTCCTATCTCGCAATTTTAAAGAATCCTTAAAAAAATTCCTGGATCCAGGTAGTGATCCAGATCAGTCCCAAAATCTAATCATTTGTTCCTAATCCCATTCCACACATTTCCTGAAAATTTCATCCAAATCCGTTCATAACTTTTCAAGTTATTTTGAACACAAACAAACAGACAAACAAACCAACGCTGGCAAAAAACATAACCTCCTTGGAGGAGGTAACCAGACCGCAGGTGGGTGAGTACACAAGCACAAGATTTAAGAGCGAGTTTAACTCCTATTTGACATTTTTCGTTCATCACAGTGTTGACAGGAACAGAAAGCCTGCGTGAAACCTGTACAGTCAAGCTACATAGATATGTGAGGATGGGGTAAGTCTTTCAAGATAAAACACCTCAGTCAAACGTACTGGGTAAAAAACATAATGAAACGCTGATTTGTGATAGAAAACAAAAGGCTATAAGCCAAGATTATGCATGATCAAAATATAATACTCTCAGTATCCACCAAAACTCTTTTATGATTGTTACAACTCCCCTCCTGTTAGTCAATATACCTTTAAAATGATCACATTTAGCATCTTGGGTCAAGGTTTTATCGCACTTGAGTCAGCCTCTGCTGTAATAAATGCTCCAGTCATCATTAAAATAGGAAGGCAAAAGTTTTTTTTTTTTCTCTGTTAATGAACCCTTGTAAAACAATGTTCACTTGAAAACTACATTTGCTTCTCGTTATATTATACATCTTTTCCTTTTGCTGTTAAAATAAAGTGGCTGGTAGATGAAGTGAGTGTCTGGTAGATTTCTAAATCCACCTGCCACAGTGGCCTAAGGGGAAAAAGTTAATTTCCAACCCTGCAGCATAAGGTAATGAGACTGATTAGCCTTATTTCTTTACAGCCTAGTGCCAAATGATCTGTGGCTTGGTACTAGTGGCTGGGGAACCCCTTCAATGGCAAACACACTTTAGTATTATAAGGGGCTGCTTTGTGTTTTTGATGATGACGCTTTATCCAAAACTTTTTTTTATATATGAATAAAAGTGGAAGTGCAAGAGCATAAGCCTCCTGCAGGCATTTCCAACATTGACAGGCAAGTTATTGTCAGAAAAATTCCTGGGTCCACATCCGGATTCAGATCACCACCAAAAATCTGATTGCTTCTTCTTTGTGCCACGACTGATATTCCCTGAAAATGTCATCAAATCACTTAATAAGTTATTGAGATAAAGAGAAAATGTGGAAAACTGCCCGATCTCACTATGTTAACAGATCCTTTAAAAAAAGATCCTGAATCTGAACCTATATTTGGATCACCAAAACAATCAAGTCACTGCTTCCTTTTGCAATGACCAACATGTCTTGAAAATATCATTCTATTCTTTTCTTACATTTTTGAGTTATCTTGTTCAAACAAACAAATAAACAAACAATTGCAGACAAAAATATAACCTCCTTAGTGGACGTACTTATGTCAGACATTTTATTAATGAGGATTTCTTGTAAATTAGCCACCATGTTGAAACAATTTCTTAAAGGCACGCTTGGTTATACCTTAAAACAGAGTACAGAGATGGCACTGACGCAGGTCTAAAGCCTCCAACAAACAGCATAAATATGCTGGCTTGTCGTGATATTAGCCATTCCCCTTATTACACATAATTTGCCACTAGCATGCTATTAGACCCTAAAATATATTTTCTTTTCAGCATGTAATGTAGGAGAGTAGTAAGCTGTGTGTTTATTTGTTATTTATTTTGTAATTTTATAAATAATGTGACCCAAGTGGAAAGTATGGTCTATATTTTAAAGGGTCGGGCACTTCTGAGGTCCTGGGTGTGAAAACAGGCTGACACGTCATTTGTGTATCTGTAGGTCCCAGCGGTGAATGTCCGTTTAGCTCTCCAGCTGCATCATTTGGGGTTTAGCTCCGTGAGTAAAGCAGAGATTTACAGCCACACGTCCCAGCCTCTAATCCTGAGTGAGGATATTTAGAAGCAGCCTGCATGCAGCTTATCACCAAACACACCGCGCTCGTCTCCCCGCCACTCTGTGACCATGATTCTGACTGACTTTGAAGGCAACACGGCTTCTCCCCTTATTTTCCAGCTGCCTGATGTCTGAGCGTCTGCTCCATAATGAGCATCATTATGTCACAAAATATGATGTGACTGAGCTGAGGCATCCAAACAAGCTCCCCGACTGTCAAAAACACATTCATGTCAAGCAGCAGTGAGACTTTTTACCGCCATATTTCACAGTCCTGAGAAATGAACAAAGAAGCACTCCTTGAAATAGTGGGAGGTTTGCAAAGTTGTGTTTAAAGTCACTTTTAGCTGTCGTAAACAGCGGTTAGACTTTTCATCAAACTGGATTCAAATATTCTCCATGTCATTTTATTGACAAATATTTCTCTGCTGCAATTTAACATTGAGAATGTTTGAGCCTCCAGCTACTCTGCCAAACTTAACACATTTCCTGAAGTATCATTTCTAGAATGCAGATTCCATTCAGCAGTTTTATTTTTTTTACTCAATTCATCCTATTTGCATAAAAATACCAGTAAAGGAAGCTCACTGCTGTCAACCTGCAGCCACAGGGACTGAGTGTCTGAGTCAAACAAAAGACTCACACTCAGACTGGAGCCTTCTAAAAGAATAATCCATGAGGAGTGTGGAATAAACAGAGATGCTTCTTTATTTTCATGTGCGGATCCTGCAGGGGCTTCACCAGAAAACAGGATTTCAGATTTGGGGTTTCCAAAAAAAAAATAAAAAAAATAAAAAAATAAATAAATAAATAAAAAAGGCAATGTTATTGGAATTTTTTTTTTTTTTTTTTTACAATTTTGCTTTTGGCCTTTTATTCCTGTTTTTTTGTAGATTAATTTCTGGAGTTTTATGCCTCCTATAGAGCCACATTTCAGACTCAGTCTTCGAGTGAGAGCAGCCACCATGCAGGGGCCATGACCAGTGACATAACTTCAGTGCTAAGTGTAGATGCTTCTGGTCATATATTACTCCAATACAAGTAAAACCTGCTCAGTCAGATCAATACTTGAGGAAAAGAACTTACGTACTTGCTTTTAAAGGTCTCATATTTTGCTCCTTTTCTGCAGTTTAACACGGATCTTTGATGTCTTCATGAAATGTTAGTAACATGTTTTGGTCCAAAAAGCCTGTGAATAAAGCACAGCTGCATTCTTTCCACGCTCACATAACCGCTCTGTTCAGAACAGCTGGTTTTAATGGGGGTTGCCTTCATATGCTAATGAGCCAGAGCAGAGCAGCGTACATACGACAATTCACGATAGACCTGCAGCGTAACTCATGTGGCGCTTCAGACGCGCGCCGCTTACCGTCCTGAACACACAGGAAGTCATGCCTGTTACCAGACACACAATGCAACGGCGAAGCTCGTTCCCCCAAACATCACAGGCTAACGCACAACATGCTAACCGCAGTGGGACAGCTGCAACTTAGCCTACCGTCCAGGCTAGGATTCTTTCTGTAATGTGGATCAGCTTTCTGAGCCTGTCAGTGGCGGAAACATCAACTTTTATCGGACATATTTTGATGGAGCCATTGCACCCCAAGCTTGATGTTATTAAAGCCAGTGCAGCTAAGAAATCACCAGAGCACTTCCTCCTTTTGTAGCTATTATTCATTTACGTCTTCAAATTATGATAAAACATGACCCAGTTTTTAAACATCTCAGATTTCCTCAGGGCTTTGTCATTAATATGGAAATTTTAATGGAAATCTCTCTAATATAATGAATGCAGATTATTGCACACACCTCTTGCAGTATTTATGGTCAGTTATTGATCATGAGGGCTTTAGGCAGAGATTAATTCAACTGAATAAGATTTTAGTCTTTTATTAAGATGTCTTTTTAAAAAGATCACTGTTTTCTATTCCTGCACTAGGAAACTATGTTAATGGTTCTGCTTTGTGTTTTCCCTTTTCTTTGGCAGGATCTGGTTGTTTTGTTTTGTAAAAAAAAAAAAGAAAAAAAGTCAATGTTAAACACTCACCATCATCATTACCAAAGGAAGGGCAAATACCTACAGACAAAAGCCAATTAAAGTTTTAACATACAGCACAAGATGAAGTTATCATTGTGTATGACAAACATTACAGTTAACCCTCAGGGATTGCTTACATTTTTGATGATCAGCAGGGGTTTAAAATTGTCCTCTTAATTTACTCGAATTAAGCTCACAAGAGTGATGGAATAAACACTTTTTTACTTCCAAGAACCTATTCAGTACTAGCTGTGCTTTATGTATTGATTTCATCTTAATTTATTAGGGGTTTTCATGTCAGAAATGTTTGAATTACTTTGACTAATTTTCTTTTGGTGAATGCATCACATGAAACAGATCTGACATATAAAAGGACATGTTCAGAAAACTAATTTAAGCAATTTTTCAATGCAATGCAGTGACCACCAACTATCGGCATGCATTGCTAGTGTTTTTTTTTTATTTTATATACTTTCTATGAGGCCTCTCCTCATGGAAAATTACAATTTTCAAAGTGTTTATATGCAGATTCAGATCCTTACAAAACAGGGTTAGTGCACAAAGATATTGATGCTCTGCACCACAATTAGGGGAGCATTTAAGTCTTCGAGTGCGTTTGTGCATTAGACACCTTTGATTTATTTGTACAGGTTTTGTGGGCAACGTTTTGTTATAAATATGACCCAAAATTACTAAGTCTATAGAAAAAAAAGAATATTTTAAGAGAGGAACAACTTTGCCATGAACTTGTTCACATCCATCCATTCCGTGCACTAGAAAAACATCAGGGGCTTGCAGCATTACATAATTTACACAGTTATATGTATTTGGATTTAATAACTCAAAATACTGTTATTTGTTAAACTGGATCACAGATGTTTCTAACTTTCCTCCTGCTCAAAGTAGATTCATACCACTGCTCATGCCATGTGGGGTCGCAGAGGACTAGAGCCTGACCCAGCTGTTATTGAGCATCAGACCGTACACCCTTGACTTGTCACCAGCCAATGACAGGGCTGACATTCAGAGACAAACAACCATGTGAACATGCCCTCAAGACATTTTCCCCCAATAACCTACCTGTTACCGCTATTGTTTTGTTGGCATCGTCTTGGAGTGGCAAGCCCACTGCAGAGCAGAGGCTGTAAAATGAATACAGAGTTGTTAACGACATGGCACCCAGTGCCAGTAGCTGCCTGAAACAGCTGATTACCCCATGTCCCCACATATAGTTTTAACAAAGTTGTGTCACTAATTGAAGCCCACTGGTTTGGGGTTGTAAGCCCAGTGCATAGCTGGCATGAAAAACATGGTGCTGCTCAACACTGACCTGAGCACATACCACAGAGGAGGCCAATCAGCTGATCAGAGTTGACTTGGCCCACCTGAAGACAGGAGCCTTAAAGTGACAGAAGCTCCAAAAGAGAGCCTCAGATGGAGTGAGAATACAGGTGGATCAGGTGTACTCGGGTGTTTTTTGTTCTTTTTTTTTACCTAAGAAAATGTAGCAAACTCTAGCAATCATCAAAATCAAGTATATTAAATAAGGGCAATATATGAGCCCTTTGATATGTGCCAGTTTTTTTTTTTCTGACAACTTTGAAATTTTGTACAACTTTTTGCTCAATTTCTGATCAATATTGATTTTGGAATTTTACTGATTTTTCTTGTCGTGGTTTCAAACAGAAATCAGAACCATTTTTTTACTGGAATCACATCAATGTTTATGAGTCTGGTAGTGTGAAAACCTTTCGTTACTTAACAACAAAAAGAAAATATTGAGATATGATTTTAGTCCATATTGCCCAGCTCTAAATATGATGTTTTAAAAGAATAAATCAGACTTCATTAAAACCTGAACGCCCCCTCGTCAGATCAGCAGATAGTCATTCTGACCCCGTGACACACGCCCTCTCTAGTCGTCAACCTGACATTTCCTTGTATCTTTGTCAGTCGAGCTTCCTGCTGTACCTCAGAGATTTCCACAGATTTTCTAGAGTCTGGAGGACTGGATTACCTTCAGGTTTATCACTGCTTCAGCTGGATCTATAATCTGCTTGTAATGCATCACCATGCTCCTCAAGGATAGTGTTACTGAGACAGTTTCTCAGACTTGAGAACTTTTTCCTCGGAGCTCATGAGCAGGCAGAGCTAATTGGTCGGATAGAGCTTAATCAGGACAACGGTGCTATTGAGGACAAGGTTATTCCATGCAAAGCAGACAACAGGATGCTAAGGGAGGGGGGGGACAGGAAACAAAGACACAAGCCGCCGCTGCCAGTACAGCTCGTACTAAACAAGGTGATGAGCGGGGCGGACTGAGTGCCTTAGGGTGTGAACCAGGCTCTCCTAACTCGAGCACTCGGCGGTGACAGACAACAGGCGTGAAAAAGCAAACAGGGAGCTGAAACAGGTTTTCTGCTGTTGCTGCGATAAAGAGCTGAGTTTGTAGATCTGTGAGTGTGAGACAGGAGGAGAGAAGGCCTCTTTCCTCCGGAGCCTCTGCAAGAAATGAAACAATATTGTGGCTGGCTCAGATCCAGGCTCAGTGAGGGGACGGACAGCTCGGGGTCCCTGCGAGTTTATGAAAACAGTCGAGGATGTAGCTGTGATGGCTTGTCTTTAAGTGTTTCTCTTCAAATCTAAAAGAGGGCTTATGTCCCTCAGAGCTGGTGTTAACATGCTGCGCCTCTCCTCTTTATTGGCATCTTATCAGCCACTGTGCTTCCTGAGCCTGTTTTTACAGCAAAACCCACTAATTACACCATTATGTAATGACCCCATCCCTCGGCCGATGAAATGAGAAACATAATGCTCAGCATATTAGCTGTCAGCGTCCTGATGGAAGCTCTGTTTGTCTGTCAGCTGCTAGTCGCCAAAGAATATTTTTCTACTTATGTTGACACTGATGATAACATCACACATCACATTAAGCATGTTTTCTTTTGAGCTAAAGCTGGAAATATGTCACGATTAGCAGTGAGTGTATCTTCATGAATACAGTTTCCTCTCTATGTCAGAGCGAGACATAATAAGGCTGCCATGCTGTAGTGAGAGGCTCTAATCCATATTTAGAGCAAAGAAGCTGTTTAATATTGTGCTTTGCTCTGCTTTCTTTTGGCTTTGCATGTGGAATATTTCACATCACGTCACTGGAAATGAAAATGTTCTAAAATATTGTTGGACATCATGTAGGTTGCCTAGAATTCAGGTCAAAGTGAAGTTTAAATGAATGCTTATGCACAAATGTGCATTTTTTGCAAGAGGAACAAAGATTTTACTGAAACATGCTACATGCGCTGGTGCTTTCGGTAAGATTGTGACTCAAGTTTTGCTCTTCAAGACTGATATGAAAGCATATTTGAAAAACTATTTACAATACATTATTGTACTTTGATTAATTTAATTCTGATGTATATAAGAGCTAAGTTAATAGGGTGTTGTGAAGCACATTCTTGCTGACAATTCTCGCTTATTCACAAACAACACACTCATTTGTAACTTTTCTTTTGTATAGCTGTTATTTCTATTTAACCAAAACACCACAACATTTCCTTGTTGCATCACATTTCATTGTTGTGTTTTTTGTTTGTTTTGTGCTAAATAAAAGAGGAAAAGTTGTTTGTTTGCTGGATCATATTGCATTGTGTTTATAGTTTCTTTTGTAATAAATCAAAGCTAAAAAGCTGTTAAAGGGTGCCGCTAGCCTGTGCTGCTAGCCATGTAAATGGTAGTAGTAGTAGTAGTAGTAGCTCAAAGCTGGAATTTGGCCAGTCTGCTCCTCTTCATCAGCATTTACTTTTTTTCAAGTAACCCTCTCATGCCCGGAGGGTATGTGACACCAGATATCCAGAGAGACTGTGTCAGCTTCAGCAAATGTCACAAACAAGCCAAAAACATCTTGCTAACCAGCCTCTGCTAATGCCTCTTAAGCTTTTGCCCCCTGCTAAACTCTGCCTTCTGAAAAACATGACACTGCTGACAAAAATAAAAACTCTTTGTCAGTGTTGAACGTAGATACAGCATTGTAATATCCTGCAAGCCAATTTCCCGTTGTAGCAAAAGTATAATTTTTTAGAATGAATATTTCTTGTCTCTTCATGTATTTTATGAATGACCAGTATCTTCTTTTACTAAACCAACGCCCTGATATGTCCTTGAGCTCCTCCGTCCTCCTCTCTGCTTGCAGTCTTTTTATTTTAAGGCCACAATAACAATCATAGAAACATGACCAGTGTGGTCTTTGAGTTTCTCTGCAGCTCTTGTGCTCTCCATCATCCATCCTGCACCATGCAGACGACTCATGAACACATCGCACACACACACACACACACACAAAGGCCTGAACCGCTGCTCAAAATGCTGTTTCCTTCAGAAGTTATCATCACAGCCATACGTGTGTTCGTGTGTGTCCTGAGGAGACGCTGGCCAGGCTCGGTTAGTCACACTAAGCATGATTAGGAGCAGCTTTTAGACATTTTCCCAGCATGCCTCTGTGTGGAGATAATAACAGCCAGAGGAAGAGTCCCAGCTTGGACACAACTCTGAGCCTGTCACTCTGCCAGACATACAGGTACCAGTGGCAATGGATGTGAACTTTGCTGCAAAACAACCTGGTTAAGCATTCAAAGAGCCACACTGTGCATACGCTTTAGTTCATGAGCTACAAAACCATTTATGTGTTTACTCTTGTGTATGCTAGATATTATCCTTATGATCAAATATGGTTATTTGGGGTAAGCATCATCTGTGTGTAAGCAGATAAGTCTGGTTAATTATCTGTTTGTAACAAACATTCACGATTATTTCATTGATTGATGGGAAAAGATGAAACAAATGGTTAAATCTTGCGTGTTCTTCAAGGGATTTTCTTGAAACTTTGACCACATACCCACTCAGATTTAAGGATAAAATGTGACAATTTTGAGGGTCAGAGATCAAGGACATGAGGCCTCTTATTTCTATTTTATGCCTAATGCATCCACGTACAAAAAAGACCAGATATTTGTTCTGGCTTGCAGTTATTTAGTTTTTGATAACACTTAGCAGAAAATACTTTAGCATAACTTTAGAGTAGAAATGGGCACTGATGTACATATAGACTGAGATACTAAAGATCAATGAATATGTTGTTGAACTGTGATTCATAGTTTTATGGAAACAAACTGAAAAAGGCCCATGAAGCAATTTGAAAAAAACCCTCTTTAGTGCAGTGAGAAATTTAATGAATTTTTCCCATTTAATTCAAAAGCTCTATCTTAACTAACACATTGATTCTTTTTATCAGAGAATACAAGCGATAAAGAGTTAATGTTGTAAGGTAAATCTCTCTTTTTATGTATTGCTTACTCTGTGGCTTGAAAATTGTCATAAAATGTTTTATGATCATTTAAAATGTGATTTCAATGAAGCTTAAAGTTTTTATTTATTTTTAAATTACCTCTCTCGGCCCACTTACAGTACCTCCACAGCCCAGTGGGTGCACAGGTAGGAAAGCACTGGTCTAAACCAACTCAGTTTTGCAGATCATAGGTCAAAGGTAAAGGTCATGGAGTCCCAAGTCATACTTTGCTTGTGAAAACATCATCGCACGGGAGCCTTTTTTAAATTCTGTCAAACCCTGCAAATTTGTCTTTTTCACCAAAAGATGGTCAGTTTAGATTTTGGATGGCAAAGGAAAATAGTTTTGCTGCCATATTTTAACTAAAAGTGCAATATCTTAAGAACATTTAAAGAGAATTTTCTAAAACAGCTTTTTGAATGCAAGGATGATAGATATACAAATTTTAAGGTCACTGGACAAAGATCAAGGTCATGGACTCTTATGACTATCTTTTGCTTGTGGAGCACAGTATGCTTGGATTTTCAAGGTCAAACATCAAAAGTCAAAGTCATGGCATTTCATAATCATCCTTCTCTTGTGAATACTACCCTATGAAACCAGAAATCACAGAAATCTCTAAATTTGCACAAAGTTCTGACACAAAAAGTCTTACCAGTTTGGACTTAAAAGGGACAAGACAAGCGTCTTTGGGCTTGATGATAATGCCTTGCTTGTGAACTTGGTACAGTAAATCAAAATAATTAGATGATTTCTGTCAAACTTTGCACAAAGGTCTTCTTTGACTTGATGGTGTGTTAAAAATGTGTGTTTTCATTTCAGTGATAATGTTAAGTCAGAGCTGCAAACACTGCAGTGTCTCAGTGCCAAAAATCTCAAAAATAGGAGTCTTGGCTAAATTTTCTGCAATTCACACACGTTTCTCAGGCTAAACAGATATGGACATGAAAAACAGAGAGCCATATTTACCTTAATCTAGTAGGTATATTTGTCCAAGGGGTAGTAAATGTCACACAAAATGTATAAACCAATCCATCTTCCTGTCTGTGCCTTTCAGAGTGAAAGCTTCAGTTTCCCTTGTTATCAGAATGCTGTTGTTCTGCAGGTTTACAGGTCTGTTATTCAATGAATCAGGTTTATTGTGGTTCTTCTTAAACTTTCAATAGAAGCTCATTATTGCAGTGACATATATTGAGAAACAGAGCTGTGTGTGTGTGTGCAGCCACAGTAGAGAGCACATGTGCCTGGTATGAAGGCCAGGAGTCGGAGTTGGCGCTCGAATCAGCCACACACACCTGCTGTGAAAACGGCGTAATGTGCTAGTTTAGTTAACAAAAATTGTTCTACTGTATCTTGTTTTAGTCTTTGTATTTTTTAAGTATTTTTCATGTTGACTGAGATGTCCTGAAGTAAAACATTGATGCTCTCTTTGTATGACAGCTGCTGATCTTTTTAGCAGCCTTCTTCCCTGTAAAACCATAACTCTAAATAAAATACCCCCAGTAGAGTATGGTGGGAGATAATGACCATATTTTCAGATATTCCTGGTATTTTCTGCAGCGCAGGCATGTGGGTGTGAACTGTTTCATGTTGTTATGACCAGGGGTGCATGTGAATTAATGAAACGAGTTGTACCGTAACACCATGATACATAGTACGGGTCCCCAGACACCCAGCTGGAGCTGCTCCACGCTCCACATGAAACAGGCTCTCCCTGCACGTCTCCCACACTGAGGAGCTCCCTTCATGTAGCGTAATGAATAATGCACATGGAGAGGCCTGCATATCTCCTGTATGTATAATGAAGGTAATGTGTTTGTGCAGTTTGTCTGATTAGGTGAGAGCTGTCATATATCTCGTCCCTTAAGGGTGCAGAGGCAGCTCGCTTTGATTCCCCTGCACCTGGAAATGATGCAGGAATGATTTCACAATTGATCCCGGCACTGACTGATGTACAATCAATTGTTGTCATGCCGGTGTTCGAGCCCCTCCAGCCTCTGATGGATGACGCTGTCGATATCTGTATCGCCATTCAGGTCTATTGACCTTTCTCTGAGGCATGTTAGCACCACTTGGCCCGGTCATTATGGCGTAGATCCAGATGCCAGAGGTCGAGATGGAGAGAGCCTCCATTTATCAGAGGGAGCTGCTGGAGGGAGAGAGAGAGAAACAGAGATAAACATACACTGGACTGTATACAGACACATGTACAGTGGAGAGCGTTGGAGGCCTGATACGTACTGCATGGTGGAAAGCCTGTATCCAGAATATAACAGGACAAAGCTTTTACTTCCTGGTGTGGCAAGTTGTGTCATAGAGCTTTCAGGAGTTTGCTTGGTCTGTTTCTGTAGCTGGTGGCTGGGTTAACCCCCGATAGAGCACCTCATCATTTTAAACAAATGTAGGTTTAATACCCATTGTATGGTTCACTCTAAAATAAAATAAGTCTTTAAGAAACAGAGCAACATTTTGAGTGACATTTGTAGATTTGGTTGTAAAAATATTTCATCCATCCATTTTCTAAACTGCTTATCTCTTGTGGGGTTGCAGGGGGCTGGAGTCTATCCCAGCTGACATTGGGCAGGAGGTGCCGGTGGCCAGCCAATCACAGGGCCACATAGAGACGGACAACATTCACACTCACACTTATACCTCAAGAACATTCAGAGTCCCTAATTAACCTAATAAGCATGTTTATTTTTGTCTGTGAGAGGAATCAGGAGTGCCCGGAGAGAACCCACACATGCATGGGGAAATCATGCAAACTCCACACACAAAGACCCTGACCGACGCAGGGATTGGACCAGCAACCTTCTTGCTGTGAGGCCCGTGCACTATGTGCGACGCCACCGTGCTGTCCTGTAAAAATATTGGCATACCAGTATATCTATAAATATATATTTGTAGTGACAGCCCTGGTTAAAATTTTAAATGCTCTCAGTTCTAATATGAGAAATAAATTAGGTCACTGTCACACCTACGATTTGGTGGGCTTGGTTTGGTTCAGGGGTAAAGATGCATCATTGTTTCATTTTTCTCTTGGTTTGGTTTTCTTACACACTGAACCAAGTCAGGCAGTCTAACCTCCTGCTACTAGTTTGGGTTGCAGCCGTAAGCTTCATTTTATTTAGAGCTGGAAATACATGACTGGTCTTGAGTAATGACGATGTTTAACTCGAAGCAGTTTGGAAGTATACAGAGCCGAACGAATATAAAGTTGCTTTTAGGTTGCTTCGGATGGCACTTACACATTGACTGGAGTGATATGTAAACACACTCCACACTAATTTGAACCTGGTAAAGAGGACCGTAGGCTGGTGGTGCTAGCAATGCTAACGTTGGCCACACTCTGCCTTATATTGTCAGTAAAGGCTCTGTTAGCTTTTCGGTTGCTTGCTTGCCTTTTTTTGGAAAGTTTGGTTTGGATTGCTTTCACACCCACTGTCTAACAAACTCTGGTCCACTTGAAAAGGAACCAAGACCCACGTTTTTTGGTGGTTCTTCAGTTCTTTGGTCTGCACCAGAGTTTGTGTTGGTGTTAACACCAGCCCAAACAAACCAAACTTTCCTCACACTCTGTTTTAGTTCTACTGGACCTGGGTGCAGCCTTTGATATGCCGGACCACACAATGCTTTTAAACAGACTCTGTAACCTCATTGGCAAATTTGGGCTGTGTTTCATATCTCATTGGCAGGAAATTTTGTTTTAGCATCCTTTAATGCTCATTGGGTGTTTATGAAATGGATTGTGGTGTTCCCCAAGGTATAATCTTTAACATTTATGTGTTACCATGTAATCAGGAGACACAGCATCAATTTTTACAGCTATGCTGGTAACATGCAACTTTGCATTGCCTTGTTTCCAAATTACACAGGGTCAATTGATGCCTTTTTTCAACTGTATTTTAGATGCCAAGTCTCGGTTGGCAGACAACTTTTTATAGCTCAACCAGGACAAAACTCATTTTTAAACATCAATACCAGTCCACAGAGAGAGAGACTGGAGAGAAAACTCCAAGCACTGTCTTTTAATTCCTGCCAACAAGTTAAAATCTAGGCATAATATTTGATACAGACCATAACTTTGAGCAGCATATAAGTAATGTATCAGAAAAGCTAATTCATGAGTGAAAGAACATCTCCAGAACGCTCCAGTTCCTCTTTTCAGTCACTGCAGTGACTCTATTCACGCTTTTACTACCTGTAGGATTGATTATTGCAGTGCTTTTATTTCTGGTCTTCCTTAAAAGAACATTGCACAGCTTCAGATACTTCAAAACTCAGCTGCACAAATTCTGACAAAGACCAGAGTCTTGCTTTGACTACGTTACTTTTAGAATATATTTTAAGGTTATTTTATGGTTTATAAAACTCTTAAAAGTTTTGCTCCTTCTTATGTAGCTGATTTGCTCTTACCATATGAACCAAGTAGAACCCTCAGGTCTTTAGGTAGTGGTCTTTTAATAGTGCCACCTATCTTATGCAACGATTGCAGGCTAAAGCTTTTCTTTGTGTTTCATTCTGTCTTTGGAACCAAAAAATACTTGACAAAAAACTTTAATTGCACTTTAAACGGTACAAATGTAAATATGGAGAAACAGCTCTTTGTTTCCTGCAGGAACATCATGCCAAAAATAAGATACCACTGATGAAATAACTAAAACTATTCTCAGTGTTTAATGCAAATGTGTGCATCCTGAGGGAAATTCAACATCCACAACAATGGATTTATTTTCTTTTATAAAGCAACCAACCTCTTAACATTTTCTTGCATGCTTAAAATTGCACAAAATACATGCTTTAAAGTACTTAATTAGTTAATTAATTCTCTTTTTAGCTAATTTTGGTCTCAATTCATGTTGACATTTTAATTGTTTGTATCTGACTGTAACATTAGCTTTTCTGCTGTTGCAGAACGCTGACAGTACATGTGAGCAGCTCCATCAAAATGTCACTTCTGTATGCTCCAGCTTGTTGTTTTAATGTCTATCTATTTTTATTCTTCTCAGGCTCCTTGCTGAGTTGTTATCAGGTTTCTATGTGCTTCAGCAGCAGCTACATTTCTAAATTAAACCTCATGAATTATTCTCACAACGCTCTGACTCTTGTTTCTCTGTACAATGAAGGGAGAAAGTTTTCTTAAAGGAGCTTGTTTAGAAGTCTCAAGACCTGAGATGCAGATATGCTGCTTAGCGAATAACAGAAAAAGTTGCAGCATAAAGATGTTAGACAGTATTCTCAGGAGAGTCTGTCCCCCTCCTCTGGATGAACTGCCTCCATTCATCTTTTAGTCATTGAAGCAGCTCTGCTTGCCCTTCATCTGTATGGTTATTGGTTAAATAAGACATATTTGACTGCTTTTGCATCTGGCTGATTTGGCTAAAACAAACCTTGACTTGTTTTGGTCTATCAATAGCTATCATATGACATGGAATACTCCCTTGGCAAGATAGAAATGTTGTCCTTTGCTTTGACTGAGGAGAAGATGATGTATTTAAACCAGATTTTTTTTTTTTTCATTTTAGTAAAAGACAGTTATTTTTTAATTGTGTTGATGAATCATAGGTTTCTTCTTGCTTTTGAGCTGGCAAACCATATTATCCACAATCCCAGTTTGTCAAAGCCATGTATTTTTTTGGTGGAGTCTGCTGTTGCCATTGAATTTTGGAAATCTGTCACTTCTACTGAGAATAATGGTCGTGAGGAAAGTGAGCGCAACCATTATGCTCTGTAATGACTGTGGTTGGCACCACATATCACCAGGCTCTATATATCAGCAAATACTAATATAAAATTGTACTAACTGGCTTTTAAACTGAGGAGTGCAGTTTTTATTCATATTTTAAATGGTAAATAGACTTGAGCTTAGACAGCCCTTTTCTGGTCTGCCTGATTACTCAAAGTGCTTTACACCTCAGGTCAAACCCTCCAGTTTACACCTGCTTACACTCTCATTCAATCACTGATGACTGAAGTATCCATGTTGGTTATCCATCAACATTTTCTAACATATTGACCTGCTTTCATCCCCATTTACATGCTACTGACGCAGCGGGTGAAAGATGGATCTGGGCTCAAATCCTCAACCTTCCGATTGATGATACAACTAAACTGGGTTACCAATGCCCTTTAAAATCAAATATTTATTCTAAACAATATATGGTGAAGGTTTATGATTTGGTCTTACAACTGTGTAAATTTGTGACTGGGTGTCTGTGCTGGATTTTTTTCCAAACAACTTCTGATCAGTATTTGTTTTGATTAAATTGTAATAAAGCTTCACTAAGATGCATCAGAGACTACACTCTGTTTTTGCTGGTGCTTTAATGTCCACGTTACAGTACAGTTGGATGAGAGTCGCTTATTTACAAGGTCACTCACACATCTAATTAGGACATCAGTCATGTTTATTTTGTAGTTTTACTGTCAGAATTACCGTATTTGTGGCCATATACTGTTTACTTCTCACACAAGTTGCACACAGCCTTGAGGTCTTTCTGTGCCCTTTAATGGTATGACTCTGTAACGTGTTGCACACTGGCAAATATATAAACAAAAGCACTCATGACGCCAGCTGACACAAACAGAAAACAGGAACAAACAGTAATGAGAAAATCCAGTTGGGGCGTTGGTGATGCAGTCTGATAGTGCACTTGGTCAGTGATTGGAAGGTTGCAGGTTTAAGCCCAGCTCCAGCTGTCACATGGCGATGTGTCCTTTGGCAAGACACTTAACCCCAAGTTGCTCCCACTGCTGCATCAGTGGGGTGTAAATGGGCATGTAAGGGTGTGATAGTGTTATCTGATACTGATGTACAACTGACACAGAAACTCCATCCATCAGTGAGTGAATGTGAGAGCGAATGGGTAGATGTGAAGCTGCTCTAAGTAGTCAAAAAGACTAGAAAAGCTCTATGTAAGCTCAAGTCCATTGACCATTTATCACTTGCCAAAATATATCTCAGGCCAAAAGCCTGGCTTCTGTACTGGTTCTTTCCTTACAGAGGCAGGTTGACCAGATTCACTGTGGCAAATGTTTTGTATTGACGAAAACCTTAAATGATCTCATCTCAAAAACACTGAACTATCTTTTCAAGCCCATATTTGTATCTTTTGAAATATTCACTCTGTTTAATGCACACAAACAGGCTTCACTAACTATTGGCCAGTCTCCCTTTGACATGATCAGTATTGGTATCTACAACAGAAAAACAAGATCAATGCATACATTAGGATAAAAAAGTGCATTATAGATTAGTAAGTAGTTTCAATATAGAGGTTGTCACTTTTGTGAAAGCATGTACTCCAGTGTTTTAACTCAAATAATATTGTGACTGATCAATCTTTACTTGTAATGGAGTAATATTCGACCAGGAGGTCAGCTTTTACACAAGTATAAAAGTTGTGTACTTTGTCCAGCACTGCAGTAGGCTGATTACAGCTCAAACTATAAAAGCTCTCCGACCTCCACCAAACAGCTCAGTTATGGCAGTGGCTTTTCCACTCCGATTGGGTGGCCGAGTCTCTGCTCATGTCTGTCCACGTGGAGACTCGGCCGCTGGCATTGCAAGGGAAGCTGGGTAATGTAGTGACATAGGCTTGAAGAACATTGACATCAGTTTGCAATTAAACTACAATTCCCATAATGACATACAGGGGGCAAAACCCTCACAGCAGCCGAGGAGAAATGAATGGGATTTGCCATTATAAACTTCAATGTTATTTTTGTGACATCAATCTGGATCGGATCCAGATGAAATTGACCATGATGATACAGGTATATTATATATATTATCCTGTAAGTTTTGAAGCAAATCCATCAAGTCATGTCAGAGATATGATTTTTTAAAATACTGCCCAATGTTAACTTATGGGATTTTTGGGATTTTTGGGAATTTTCATCCAGACAAATATGCGGATCACCACCAAAATGTAATGGCTTCTTCCTTGGACCAAACCACACCTCTGGTAAAATTTTCATGCAAATCCATCCAGTAGTTTTTGTGTAATCTTGCTAAGAGACAAACAAACAAACAGACCCCGGCGAAAACATAACCTCTTTGGCAGAGGTAATTAGTGGTGGGTGGCTGTGTCACACAGCATTTGACCTGCCCAACCAAATGGAGGATGCAACAGTGCAGTATTTACCCTTTGCATCACCCCTCAGCTTTTAGCAGTACTTTGATAGTTCCTCTGACCATCTCCCGGTAAGATAATTTTGTAGATTTTGTTACCGGTAAACACTTCAGACCAAACAAAAGAAGAAAAAGAAAGATGATGTCCAAATGGTGTGTCCTTTGGAAGAGGCTCTTACTATCTCCTGCAGTAGTCAAGGATGTTTTCATTCTCAGAGCACTCAAGAAAATGGGTGCTCCATTGAAAACACAATGATGCTCTATTTTAGTTTAACCCTTCTGTTGTGTTTCGGTCAAATCTTACCACCATACAAGATTTCTCAATTAAAAATAAGTGCATTACATTTAGTTTTTTTTTCGTAAGGTTCCATGACTTAGTTTACACATGGCATTTTAACACATTAAAAACACTCAAATTACTTTTACAAATATGTATGTGCTTTGTGTACACCCATGGTATTCACGGTCAAAAATGACTGCATTGGAAATTAATGGGTAAGATTACAATTTAGTGTATGAAACAGAGTTCAAGAACATTTCTACACTCTTCTCACACCCCAGCATTCAGGTGTATTCAGGTGGACACACACATGCACACACACACACAGACTATAAGTGTAACGGTGTATGTATTCCTACTGAACCATTTCGGTATTGGCAATTTGGGGTTGCTACAAGCATGTACCAAAAGACACATACAGCACCAAACACATGCATACCAGTCTACACACAGACCTATGTTTTAATTCAGTTATTCAGTGGAAAATAAAATAAAAAAATAAACCTCACACTGGACGAAGCCATGTGACGTCAGGCGTTTGATTTTCATAGGAACCTTTGGAACCTTGTGGGTGTGTCATGAACGTAGCACAAGTGATTCGGACACAAATGCACACAACCAAAATCAGTGTCAGATAGGCAAAAGGTTTTATGATAAACAGGAATGGGTCGATACACAAATAAGCAGTCAGCGAGGAAACAGTGTCAGAAGATGTCAGGCAAAAAGCAAGAACGAAGAGCAGGCAGGAGTCTGTACACAAAAAGGGAATCAGATCAGGCAGCAAAACCCAGGAACTGCTAGGCAAAAAGGCAAGGTCAGAAAAAACAGGCGGGGTAATACACGGCTAGACAACAATATGAGAATGCTGGGATGAAGACTGTGAGGTTAGACGAACTGGCAACAAGACAGTGAGAGACTTGAGGTTAAATACAAGAGGTAATGAGGGGTGATGAGAAACAGGTGGTGTGAAACAATCAGGAAGCAGATGCGACAAGACGGGGGCAGGGCAGACTGGAACAAATCTGGAACAGAGGCCATAGTAAGTGATTTCAAAGTAAAACAGGAAGCACAAGACATGAAACATGAATGTGCAACAAGAAAAGGAAATTTGACGGACATGCCAGGATGCTTTGTAATGGATACTGCTATAGTAAGTATTTTAGAGTAAATGTGTTGAAAATGTGCACTGGCCACGACAACATGATGTTTTTTTAATTCAGGATTAAGTATTCAGAATTTAATAAGATAAGATATCTTATTAAATTCTGAATACTTAATCCTGAATTAAAAAAACATCATGTTGACTTCAGACTGAAAGTATTATTCTTTGCATTTACATGGAAATAGTAATTCCGTATTGAGGTTTACATGGAAAACATGTTTATTCGAATTTATTCAATTCTGCTAAAGGTCTGGGGGTTGGGAATGGTTCTGATTGGACGGGGGCAGACGTGACATATTTATATCTACCGGAAGAAAACAAACTCCAGTTCAGCGTCTCCAGCGTCTCTGTCAGGGAAACCTCGTCCAACTTGGACGCTACATCTATAAAAAGATCTGCAATTTTATGCTTACGTCCATCCACTCTTTTCATTATTTCCAAATCTTCTAAGGCTCTAATCAAATAAATTGTTTCGGCTCGAGTCCAACGCTCGCTTTGGGCAGCCATCCTGTTCCCGTCAGCGTGGCAGGACAAGGAAACGAGCATGCGCAGAACGACCAGAATTAATTTAAAGTGGAATGAACGTGTACATGATTGATGAATTATTCAATTCTGATTTAAAATCAGAATAAACCAGCCACTTACTTCGGAATTAAGTTTAATTCAGAATGGGCATTTTATTTCAGAATCAGTTGTTTAAAAGGTCATTTTGAATCTTTTTCAAGAGGATTTAAGTTTTATTCTGAATTAAAGGGGGACTAAAGCTCTCATGTTAACTTGGCAATGAACAGGAAATTAATAATACCGGATCAAACCTAAATTTTTCCGCACAGTTTGACCCCTAACACAGACATGCACACATCTTTTGCCCTTTTTTGGCTTGATAGCCTGCAAAGGACCTATCAACCATATAATTTTTATTCAATAAGAACCACACCTGTTGGCTGTGTAAGCTCATAACTCTCTGGAAAGGATTTACAGTGGTCCCAAAACAAACTCTGTAGGACATCAGCTTTTGAGGAAAACCAAAAGTGAGGATTTATTTTAGTTACAGAGGGACATTATATTTTATTGTACACATCCCAGTGATTGATTTCCTCAGTCAAACAACTTTCTGGTAGCTCTTGTATATGAAGTTTTTAAGGCCCTGCTCACAGTTCATTCTGTGGCAGCATGATGGCTCAGCAATATACTGCACATGAAGCTCTAGGTTACATCTTTGACCATACCAGTGATCGGGGTAAGAGGAGTCAGGTTGACAGTGCAAGACAGTCATAACAAATACAAGGTCAAAGCGTGTTCTCAGTCTGAAATTGATAAAAAAAAATTAAGGTGTAACACAAGGTGCTTCCATAATCAAATACAAAGTGACTGGGAACATGATGAGCGTTAGCTGAAACAAACCCATCATCCTTGAAATTGATGTTTTTTGCAGTTGTATGTGAATTTTAAAACAGGGCAAGTGTCTTCAGAGCTGCTTGAAGTGAACAGAGTAAACGTTTTTTCAAATCTTTCCACATATGTGCCACATTTTAGCATGTTGTACAGAGAGAGGAAACGTAATTAACATCATCTATTTAAGCCTCAAAGAAAATTCAAGCAACCAGGGTAAATTTTAAGCGAAGAACAGAGAAAGCAAATGTGGATAAACTGTAGAAGACTCACCTCTTGTGCCAAAAATCTCGACAATAGGAGGCTCAGCTGTTTTTTCTATATGCATGTCCACATGGTTAGAATATGCCATTGGCAAAAAGGAAACAGTTCAGCTACACTTCCTTTAAGGTGAGCTGCTGTCTTCACATGACTGGTAAGATCAGTAAAGAGGCTGAAGATACATGACAGATTGATCACATCAGCAGGAACTACCACAAACATATATGCCCTTCCAGCTGATGATGGATAAATTCTCCCTCAGATTAGAAAAACAAGGAAATTAGTTTGATGTAGTAATTTGACTGGTGACCCTGTTTATTGGTGACTTTGAGTTTGCATCAGGGTTGACTTTGTCCATGGGTGTGTTCATGTATCTTAGTTCCTTTGGATGTATTTTCTCTCATTTTAACAACTGATAATTATGTAACATGATTAAAAAAGCACTTCATAATAAAGCAGTGGAGAGTACACCCTCTTTTTTCCCAATGCTTTGACTATTGGTGTTTCAGAACTCGGACGTGAGAAGTCTTATTTTTATGTCTCATCCCATCTGAACATGTTCCAGTTAGGAGCTGGTAAAGTTGGGGCTAGCTGAACATCGTCCGATTTCCTTGTAAGAAATTCTGACCAAAGGGGGCATTCCCAATGATGTTTCAAATTTGCATCTCCTATAATCTGACTTTTTAGATCAACTGGAATGCACCGTATGACATCTTTCAGCACAGTCAGCTACTATGCATCAGGCTACACGGTCACTGATTCGAACGTATCACCAAGACGGTAACCATGAGGAAAATATCATCGAAACTGAGTGCAGTTGATGCTGACGGTGAGGTCTGCTCTCTGGTCATCATGTTTGATGACAATGTTGAATATTGGTGTTTACTTTATTACTTTTACCCTCAGAATTGTTGATTCAGATTTACTTCTAAAACAAGAACTGTTTACATGTAGCCTGAGATCTTTTTGCGCCCTCTAGTGGTACCCTCCAGCTAAAGACATCACGTACAGGCAAGTATATAAAGGAAAAGCTTCATGAGGCCAACAGATGCAAACACTAACGCAAGGACAAACTGAAAGTATATATCTAGCTTTACACTTCACAGCCAAAAGCATGTAAGTGTGTCTCAGCTCCAGCAAACTGAAGATTTTACTCCCACTTTGAGACTTTGTTCGGGGTAAGGAGGTGTAGGCCATCATGAGGTGAAAAGTTTTAAGATAAAACCTGTCTTGAAAATTCCTTTTGGTGCAATGAAAGCATTATTCTAAGGTCTGGACCACACAAATACGATATATTCCTAAACGCACATTTTTCCATCCAATTGGGCCTCTCAACCACACAAACACTGCAATTTTACCCACATAAACGGAGATATTTTAAAACGGATAAAAAAGTGGAGAAATAAAAAAATATCCGGTCGAGTGGATCCATGTAGCAATGTTAAACGGAGCTGGTGTTGACGGGATGACGTCAAGCGCCTAGCAACAAGCCACTGTAACAGCGGTTGTCAGCAACAACAACGATGGCCGTAGTTTAATGTTACATTAAGTAACAAGTCCACCTCATCGTCAGTCCACACAAAAGAGTCTATTTTTTTTTTTTTTGGCCATCTTCTTACAGGTAGCTTCAGCCATTTGTTTGTTTTGGTTAGACTGTTAGACTGCTTCTTCTTCTTGTTTCTGACTGCGCATGCTCATAACATTCTTCTTCTGTAGTTTTCACATTTTGCTAACCTGTCACCTATCGGCCGGGCATGGTATTGCAGGCTTCAGAGGTGATCATTTTCAGTTTTTCCTCTTCCTATGGACAGAGATATATCTGTGGTGTGGACAGAGTTTTTTTTTTAAACGAGGACGAAGATATCTGGTTAAAAAAATATCCATATACGAGTGGTCCAGGCCTAAGAGATGTAAAATATCCTTCAACATGTGTTGTTATTTAATTTTTTTAAATTCTGATTGGGCTCCTCTGTTCTTTTTTATGGGCTGAAAGGCATTGAATTAACAGCCAAGCTTTGTTATGAACATGACAAATCCACAGAGAGAACTTGTAGAAAACACAGAGGATAGGGAAGAGCCATGAACAAATACGGACTGACAGAGCCACCCTTTGTGATACCTGGTTGATTCCCATGGGTTTCTCATGATTGAGCCTTTGATTGTATTTCTATGCATATTTTCATTCATCCTCTGTTTAAAGAGCTCCACATCCATAGATAACCTTTCCCTCTGATTTGTCTTCATTTCAGTGTTGATGAAAGCAGCCTCTAAGCGGACCTGGGTGACACAAAACTCCACCACCATGCATCTCTGGAGTGCTGCGGTGGTACCACACCCGCCCCAGACACACTGAACCACAGCCAGGGTTCACCTGATGGCCTCCCCGCTTCGCCAAGCCTCAGCCCGCTCAGTGCTCAGTGCACCCTTCGCCCATCGCTGTGATGAAGACCGCCAGCCGCACCCAGCCCCGTGGCAGTCCTCCGCTGGTCCAGATGAGGCGCTACACACCCGGGGTGTATCCCTTCCTGTTCCCTTCGATCATCAGCTCCCTGCCACAGCTCCCTCCACCACCATCACCTCAGAGACTGCAGATTCAGCAGCCGTCCAGCAGCGGCAGCACACCCTCACCTGTTGGTGAGTAATAATGCTGGACCATAACTTTCACTGGCCATCTGAAAACGTGGCAAGCGTAAATGGCTGTTAGATAAATGGTCTTTTTCTGTATAACAGCCACAATGGTCATGTGCATGGTGTTTTTACTGTTTTAAACAAGCCTTGAGTTTCTTCAGTATCAAAGCAGGAGATGATGTGGTGTAAAATTTCTGCAAAACATTGTGGGTAGGTTGAGATAATTTCTGACTTTGTGTGTTTCGTGCCATTTGTGCTGGAAGTTTTGGTTTGTCACACATTTTTGATATTCTTAAACTTGGATATCTTGAACCTGAAAAGATCTACACATATTGAAATGTTCACAGGAATGACGTGAGTGATGTACTGTCTGATAAATACTGTATATTAAGTATACAGAACTATCAATAATCTGAACAGTGATGATTTTTTAATTATTTAAACAGTTTGAAGACAGTGATTGGTGACAGGTCAAATGACCAAATACATTTTGACCCTGGATAGGGTGGCCAGTCAGATTATGGGGGTGACCAAGGCTACTAATACATTGTGCACAAATGGTTGAAATATTAATTCAATCAAACAAAATAATAATAGAAAAATAATAATAACTGCTGTTATGATTACTCAGGATTAGTTTAATGCATTTGGCATTTTCTCCTTTCACATTATTCCTTTGATATTGGTGAACTTGGTTCACTGTGACGTGTTTTTAGTTAATTTAGTCAATTACATTTAAAAAAAAAATGTACTTATATAGAGAACAGTGCTCATTAACGAACATTGACATGTAAATGTGCCAGATTTTAACCACAGTCTAATTTCTGTAGTCCCCGGCAAGTTGATGTATTGTATTGGTACAAGTGTGTACAATCTTAAAATAAATAAAGTACATAAAACAACAGTAACAGGCAGCAGCAAGATGACAGATTCACAAAACAACATGGACTCTACATTAATTTAAAAGACACACATACAACTATACAGAGGGTTTGATAAAGACAACAATGATAAAAGGACCATCAGAGTTGAAGTGTGTGAACTGTTAATGTGCAAAATGCAAAGTATTAAAGTGCTTAAGTGCTGATATAATGCACATCATAGTAAAAGTGTTGATTTATAATTGCACACTTTCCCAGAATTATATTTCACAGGTTTTGCAAAAACAAACATGTTTATGGACAGTATTGCACATGGTAAGCTTACATAGATGTAATTATGTGCAAAATGGCACTTAGGTTACATAAAGAGATGCATTTATTTATGCACATTAAAGATAGATGTTTATAGATGGTCAAAGATCTGGTTTGTCCTGAGTAACACAAATTTGACCGATGGTGGGAAAGCAAGAGCACCTTTAAAGTTCGTATAATAAATGCAGCAGCTTAACTGGTGCAGGAAACAAGACAAATGCTAAAGGTAAGTTGTGTCAGAACAAGGGTTTCCTTCCATCCCTTAAAACACTGAGCTGTCTCTTATTTATTCACCATTTTGAGGCAATACAGGACACAATTTGCTCTGCACCTTACCCTGCTTCTGACTGATTAAAGCTTGTCAAGTTCGACAGCTGGATTGGTTAATTTTAAGAGATAAAGCTGAGGCAGAGAGAGGCAGGTTATATCTTTGCAGGGTGGGGCTGGAGTGTGTGAACACTAAAACATCTCTCTTTTCACTGGCAAGTGCAAACCACCTTAAAGGAATAGACAAGGCTGAAGAGTTGTTTTCCTGATTGGACAGTATGCAAAAATGAGTCTAAAGTCAGCTTCTGTCTTGCAGATGTTAAACAATATGTCTGGCTTATAAATACTAAAGCACCTTCTGAGAGACTGTTACGGTAACAGCCTTTAGGCCTCTTTTGATGAGAGTTTCATTCATGGGACATCATGAATCTTCACCATATCAACGAATCATGAGTCTTTTTAAGCCTGTGAGCTCCGATCAGCTCAAGAGGAGAAACAGTGCAGCAACAAGGCGAGACTTCAGGACCACACAGCACATGCACTCAGTCTGTAGCACACAGACTGTAGTGTGTTATGTGACTGCTTCTTTCATTGATGTAAGGACTCTTACTTTACTTTATTACTTACTGTACTTTTCATTTTTCTGTGGAAAACAGTGGAAAAAGATAAGCTTTAATGAAAATTGTAAAAGAGTTGAGGAGCTAGTGACCGCTATTCCTTATTATAAAATGTGAACAATTCGCTTTCATTGTTTCAAGTCTAAAATTTAGATCAACAGTATTTAAGCTGTTATATTTAATTGGATGTAATGAAATTTATAGGCTCTGTTTTCCATGCTTGTTAAGATATTTGAAAGATAATATCAGGAGGTGAGATTTATCATAATGAATTTTTTTTTGGAGAAAAAAATTGTAAAAAGTAAACAGAATGGCTTATGTTTTAATTGTTGACTCTAATAGGAGTAATAGGAGTTTAATTTGTACTATTTGCCTGTAATGGTAGGGTTATGTACCATTATGTTTTTTACAATACATTTCCAGTTCTACTCATTAGTTTTGTTTCTTAATGGGTACAAATTCCAATTCTACATTTCTGAGAGAATAAAATATTTTAACTATATTGTGGATAAAAATCTGTCTTCCAATATTTTTAACCATTTTGGATCTCAATAATAATGTATTATCAACTGCTCCAGAGATTGTTTTTTTTTTTTTTTAAACAGTATATAAATAAAAATTGCCCTTTTCATGATGACATACCAACACAAACAACTATTTACAACAACTGTTATAATAATATTTATTTACGGCAAAAAATTCTAAAATTATACATTTGTTATACGATGTTATTGTTTTCAATTCAGATTAAATATGTTATCAAAATGATGATATGAAACCAGGTTGAAATCTATGCATATTACTATAGATATGCAGAAAATATCTGTGTGAATGGCATAAATAAATACTCCTGACTGTGTCAGAGAGGTTTAACCCCTTTGTTGCAAATTTCTAGTGATCAGAAGTGCTACATTTTTCAAAGTTTCAATCTGCCAATTGGCAATTTGCTGTATTGAGAAAATATGAAAATGCTCATTTTGTTAACATTGTTTTTTTTTAAGTTTTTATTATATACCTTCAAGGAGAAGGGCTAAATTGTTAATATGATTTTTATTTTGTGTTTAAATGTTCCTCTCCACTCTACCATTCAGTTTTTTAGTCCCACCCCTGCAGTCCTGGAATTAACTAGTACTCTTAGTGTGGAAAGATTTGTTTCAACAGAAAGAAGTGGCTTGTATAACATTAAGGTGGACAAATTATTTGAATGGCAATACTGTTTCACGTGTGTATTGCCTATTTCAAAGTGACTGTAATTGATATGATTTGCTCTCTACCAGTATGGCTCAACTGGAGACATATCAGAGATGTAATGATGCAGAATTTTCAAACAAAAATAATGTCTATCCATAGCAGATACTTGTGCTAGAAGTAACACGAATATCTCATCTTGTTGACCATACAGGCTTTTGATGCTGTTATACGTTCTAGTAAAACAAAGCAAAACAAAAAAGGATGTCTCATCTTTTAGTCTATTTGGAGAGATGTCAGTACAGTCTTATGTTCTACCAAAGTTCAGTGCAATAAATGTTATTTGTAAAATTGTATTATATAGTGTAACTCGACTCTATAACCAGCTTGATTTTTTGGTGTTCATCAGCCTGAACATGACGATGTAAATCTGTACGGGGTGAGTAATTCAGATATCAGCATTTGTTTTTTGGATTATCTCCTCACTGTAACAGTCTTCTGGTGTCTCTATTGAAATATTCTGACACTCTCTGTTTGTGTTGCCTAAGACTGAGCTCGGATGTGCTCGACTTTCAGCTTCAGATTTTCATCCCTCATGTTCCTCTGCTCCGTCTCACATCCCTCCTCCACCATCACTCCAAAATCTGTTCTGACATGAAACCAGCAGGCAGCTTCACCCAGGGGGGGACTCTTTCCTCGGGTGAAGTGCTCAAGGTGTGCAGCTTCACTCTGAAATGTAAATACACAAAACACAGAGAGAGGGGGGAGCAATTTTAATGTTGGATGTTTCTGTCTGGCACAGTTTTTTATACTTTATGAATTAGGAACAAGATAAATGTAAGATTTAAAAACCAAACTGAAGAATCTCTGTTTCACTTATATTTAATTTTAGACAGTTAGTGCCATCTCAGTGATAGCTTAGCTCGTAGCAAAGTGTAGCCAAGTTTTTGAGGATAAACACAGTATGTCTATTTTCAGGTACCCTGAAATGTCTGTTTTAACATGCCTATTAAATGATGGCCTTTGGGGACAAATGGCCTACAACTGTAGGAGGAAAACAGCTTCAAGAACAGAAAAGATTCAAGTACAGAAACAAAACCAAAGGTCAGTATGAAATATAAACATGGAAATGTGCTGCAAACCCAGTAACGTACTGCAAGAATAAAAAAGAAATGCATTCATGGCAAACAAGCAGCAAGTTAGAAATGGAACAAATCCCAAAATAATCCAAACCCAGAAAACAACTGCAAGAGTAGAAATGTAGCCAAACCAAGTGCAACAACAACAGTGCTCCAGGCCTGCAGGGGGCACTGTGGTAGGGAAAGTGCGTTGGACAGACAGACAAGAGAGAGAGGCAGCTGATCCACTATCGTCAGTGTCTGAATCAGCAAGCAGGCATGGCTTGGACTGAAGTTACAGCTTTGTAAAGTTTTTAAAACATATTTTAATATTTGCTTGTGGGTGATTAAATTCTTAGGGCCGGATCTTCTAAGATCCCAAATAACGAGCACTAAATTGCGTGTGCAAACTAAAAAATTGCACGTGCTATTAGTGGGCATATTGCTGGTGATCTACTATGAATGTGCAGTTGATGAAAGGCGCAAAAGTGGTGCGGACCGCCCTCTTTAAAGGAGGATTTTGCGTGTGCTACCGGCTGTCACCATGGAGAGTTTGGGAGAGCAGAGTGGCCGTAAATGAAAAATGAAGTTTGAAACGATGGAGTTGAAGGCAAATGAACTCCAGCAGGGACATCTCAGCGTTGCCAGAAGAAACGCGATTTGGGAGGCCGTCTGTGAAAAGTACACGGCTCAAAAATGGCATCGCTAGATTTTTTCCTGACCAGAGGTTGCGGTAACCTTTTTTGCTGTCTTTCATTTTGACGGACAAGGTCGTCACTTTTCACTCATACCATATTTTCATCTGTCATTTTTGATTTTCCTTCTCTGATTTCAATTAAGCATAATCTAAATGACAGGATTCACATAGTTACACAGCCTCATCACCAATAACCTCTCATGTGAAGAGTAGTCCTACAGTTACGCCACACTGACAGAGCGTATATCTTTAATGTCCTTTTTCCGCGCTGACAGTGGAGCACTCTCCATGCACTAAAGGATCCTAAACCTGCTGTCAGTGCGTGGAGAGTGAGACGTAGTCATCTCTGAGTGACAAACAAAATGAATCTGGCTATGAAAGGGATGTTTTTAACATAGGTCATTAACCTACTACGATGTATTAAGAGTGTAAAACGGAAAGGGTTTATGTGTGTCTGCATGAGTATGATGGCACACTGGATCGTCCCTCTTCTTCCATTCCTTCATAATGACAGACAGCCTCAAAATCTTTCCGTCAGTCATCAAAACATTTGGTAAATGACAGAAAATATTTGGTTAATGTGACCCCTGTTTCTCGCCACAATGAGATCAGCCATCTGTGCGCAACGCTGTGCCAGTTTGCACCTGCGTTTCAAACGTGCTAAACTGACCAAAATCAGTTTGAGGTTTGATAAATCAAATTGCAGGGGCTAAATGATTACATTTGCATCTCCTCCTACCAGTATTTATAGTATTTATGATCTGCATATATTCTGCATATTCATGAAGGCAGACGGCCAAATGGATTGCGCGTGTTATTTTGCTTATTTGACAGACGCAATCCTCAGTGCACCCGGTTAGTAGATCAGCTTTGCGCACGCTATCAAGTTTGCATGTGTTTTTATACATGCAAACCTTTAGTAATTCTGGCCCTTAGTATACTGTACATTCTTACAGCACATTATTGCATTTGCAGCACATTTCCATGTTTGTATTTCATTCTGACCTTCTGGTTTTGTTACTGTACTTTTCTGTTCTTGAAACTGTTTTCTTATTATTAAAATGCTTGAGCCGTTGTAGCCCATTTTCCCTTGTGGGCCACCATACCATTGCTTATGTGTAACAATGCAAGGGTGTCTGATAAGACAATCTCAGAGCGTGAAGAACTGGAGTAGGAGTTTCCAACAGGGTGCCCACGAGCATCTGGTAGCCGAACAGCACGTTACCACAGAGCGTAGAATAAATAGACATTTTTTAATTTTGATTTTAATGTTTGTAATCAATCATACTTGCATCAGTACAACAAAACAACAAATTTAAAAGGCACATCATGTTTTAAAACTGTTTAATTTCTTTTAAAAATTTGACCTCAATCATTTAAATTAGACTTTGTTAAAGAAATGTAAACTTCCCTACACTGAAGTGAGCTTTGGAGGGATTTTTTTGAGGTGTGGATCCTCTCACTTCTGCCGTCTCAAAAACGCTGAGACAACATTAGCCAACTTCTTAAAGGCAATCAGATTCCTGCACTCCTGCCTCAACAGAAACTGACTTTATCTGCCACTTTCTGTGCTGCTGTTTTTCAAAATAAATCAGGAAACACTAGGTTAGTAAAATAGATTCTATTTAGAAAGCGATGTAAGTCATTTTAACGAACTTAGTTCTAACTTAATGAATAGATAAAATAACATTTTAACCATGTTTTGTTTCTCTTGTTTCCCTTTACATTTTTCCTTGCCCTTTGAAATCTGACTCAGAATTTATTGTATTTATATGTTTATTGCACACAGTATTTCATATTGTCTCCTGTGTTTAACACTCTTCAGTCAGTTATGGTATAGATTTCTGAGACATAAATACATTTTGTATATTTGTATATTCTATATTTCTCAGGGAAAAATCGTTGTACAGAAATTTCTTTTTAAAAAGTTCTTAATGATTTATTTTTAGCAGTTGACAGTGGAGACTGTGCAATTTTAATATTTGGGATCATAGTTGCGTAGCTGCGTTTGACACAGTCAACCACAACCTGTTAATTTCAAGGCTGGGTTGGGATCCAGAGACAGGCCCTAACAATCTATTTAGCTCATACTTGTAATACATGATTTTTTAATGGTGAATAATGGAATAATGTTGATGGTGAATAAAACTCTCCCCTGCTCAGCTCCTCTCACCTGTGGGGTTTCTCAGGGCTCAGTTTTAGCACCTCTTCTGTTTTCATTGTACATGCTGCCACAGAGTGCCCTGAAAAAAAAAATCATGGTTTAGCTTTCCACTGCTTTGCAGCTGGCAGCCAGATATGTCTTCCACTCAAACACCACAACCCACAGTCCCTGCAACCCCTGCTACACTGGTTCCAAGGAATAAACAGCTGGATGGCACAAAACTTTTCAAAACTTAAAGAGGATTAATCAGAGATCATCCTGTTTGGTCCTCCTGACTCCAACAGCCCATTCGTTGATTCTGGTTCTAAATTTGATAAACAAATTCCCCTACAATCCTTTATTCTCCCAAATCAAAGACACAAAGTTAGTCTGTTAGATTACGTGTATATAAGAAGAACAACTGTAGCTTGTGTTCAAAAATACCATCAAACAAAGTCAGCTCCTGCAGAGAACATCAATACATTTATATGATCTCACTGTTTTAACTGGAGCAGGATAGGTATGAAATATGCAGCACTCTCCATAAGAGACCAACAACAAAAACAAAGAGGAGATAAAAAGAGTACATCAGCCGTCTTCCTCTTGATCATCCTTTGGTGTGTGGGACAATAAACAAAGACAATTTTATTCACAACATTAGAAACAAAGAAAAAATGTTTTGCTGCTTGAAACACAAATATCTGATCACATCTGAACTTCCCACATCGGAGAAGCAGCAGTTGAAACAAACACAAAGGTATAATGAGCTCTGTGGTTCATTGTTGATTTGTGGATTCACACGCGATGGGGGCCGTCGCAGTGTCCCGGGGGATGTGCACAAACACTTGCTGTCAGTGGGTCAGTGGTCCGGTCCGCCCTGTCTCCGCCTGGGGAATCTCAAAGGAAACTTAACTCCACTGGAAACACGAAGAAACCTCCTGGGAACACTGGTGTCCCAGTCAAAAATGTTTGTGAATGTGAGTTAAAAGAATAGACAAAGGAAGTGTTGTTTTCAAATGCACAAATTAACACATTAATTTAGAATATTTTATTCAAACTGAAACTTTTTTCTTAAAGCACTACAGGGTTTCAACACAAAATAATGAAGAAAAGGTGAACTTAATTGTTCTTTTTTTTTCTTTTTTTTTATAGTTCACTTGAGTACAATAGCATTTTATTTGCATTTCTTAAAATATTGTTGAAATCAGTGAGTCTTAACTAATCAAGTCCCAGGAACCGCCAACAGATTTCCTCACAAATTTCAAGGCTCATTACTTTTTCTCTGACAACTTAGAGCCATATTTCTTTAAATTTGCATCAGATTTTTTAGCAGTGCTACTGTCCATGTTTTTAAAAGCAAAATCAAGACCTACCATTTATTTTAGCTGATTATATTTATTATTATTATTTAATCTTATTTATTTATTTATTTATTTGAACCCTCTTAATATGTTTTATTTCTCAATTCAGCTCAGATTTATTGTTAAGAATTTTATTCTCTGTTAATCAATTTTCTTTCCATTATCCTACTTTAGTCGATTTTATTACACATTTGGTGTTTGGCTATCTCATTTTACCTTATTATTAATTTAAAATTTATTTTATTTATTTACTTATTTATTTATTTTCCTAAAGTATATTTTATCTAATTTCTTATCATGATTTTTCATCATCATTTTAGTCTTAGCTCCTGTGTTTCCTGTTTTTTTTAATTGAACATAATGTTCCCCCAGTCCTCTAATTCTGTTTTCTGCGTGTCTTTGTGTGTAGCTGAGTGTGTGTGCTGTATGTGAAAAGCGAGGGTGTTTTTTTTTCCATTATATTCCATTTTCTACTTTTTATTTATTTTATTTTATTTTATTTTATTTCTTTGTTTTTATGTAAAACACTTTGTGTTACAAGAATTTGTATGAAAAGTGCTATACAAATAAAGTTTGATTGATTGATTGATACTGTGACAGAATTTTTATCTTACCTTGAGAGAAAATAAAATCTTGGATGACTAGAAATCGGCCCTTGTAATCCCCATCTTTAAAAGAGAGGATCCCTCTAATTTTGACAATTGCAGACCAATATCTGAAATTTCGTTTGTGGGGAAACAACTTGAAGAAAAGAGTGCCTGACATCAGTTTGTATTTTGTCAGCCCAGACCTTTTTATAAGTCAGGGTTCTTATTCAGCATCCCCGTAACAAAATTCTGGATCCGCCCCTGCTTGTGTAAGTACCACTCCTGCCAGCATGCCATGTTACTTTGTCCAGTAGCAGGACAGTGAGTTTTTTTAAAGGGGCTTATTTATGGCAACAAGGGGGACAGGGGCTCAGCTTTGACCCTGGTATAAGGCAAAGAGCTTCTTAAGGATGTAGATAACCACCTTTCTCTCAGCTCAGCCCGCAGCTCCTTCTTTTTAAGGTCAATATAGGTCACCCATCCACAATATAAACCCCTGCTCGATTATGCATTAACACCAACAATACTCATTGAAAGGAGTTTTTTTGTTTTTAATCACAATGAAATTAAAGTGTTTTAAAAAAAACGCAGACTAATTTGTGAGCAGTGTGCTTTAATGACCTGGGCCAATTAAAATAGTTAAAGTATGCATAAAGAAGCAAATATATAATGGGTTTTCATGCTGAATAGAAACAATAACATGAAAGCTATGTGCTAGTCAGCATATATTTACTAAAATAAAACCTTGACCATTGACAGAAACACAAGAGCAGAGAGAAACTGTTCAGACAGCACTGTTCATCACTGTTTATATTCTAGCGTTCCACTATAGAGATGCTACGAGACGTTTTCCAACTTTCCATGCACTGTATTAATGACTTAACACAGGCTATACTGTAGGCTGTAGCCAACGCCAGCGACACATTTACAAGTGTCTCTTTTGTCTTATTCCTTAATTTTTGGCTCTATTTCCTGGCAACTCAACCTGAACACTCACGCCAAACAGACTGAGCATGTCCACAATTATTCTCACTCCTTCTCAGCTTGGTGCCTTCACTGACATCACGGAAAACTCAGTAACTTTCCCAGCCGTCTTTCACTTAACTAGCAGAACATTTCTAACATGAAATCCAGTCCGTTACGATATTTAAGAGTGGTAATCTTACAGTTAGGGGTCTTTGGTCCCACTTAAAAGGATTAAAATGACAAATAAACACAATTATGTGTGATTTGTCAATAATTGATACTTTTATCATACCTTACCCTCCTCTAACCCTAACCATTACGCTCGCCCTGATGCTTTTCTGATGTATCAATAAATAATTTCCTTTTAATGGGTTACATGAATTAATCAATAGTGCGTAACATGTCAATACAGGCCATCTGAAGGCTTTATTTAAAAAGCAATAAATGATTATTAAATCCTTTATATTAGTTTTGTATTTACAAACTGCAGACTAATGCTTGATCAATGCTTTGTGGAATATTACAAATATCAACGTGTTACCAAATGCATTCAATGTGTTTCTAACACTGTGGTTTCACTCTCTGGTTAACACAGAAAAGGCCGGCATATGACCCACAGGTACGTGGCGGGGGGAGGATGTCCTACATCTTTTTACATGACAAACTCTGTGTTCTTGTGGTTGGATGTTTTATGATCAGCTCTTACTTCATGTTAAATGTTTAAAGTGGCTCTCAGTGCTGCAGTCTCTTGATGTAGTTGCTGAACCCAGAGAAAGAGTGTAAGAGATGATTCAAGCAGACAACCAGAGTTAGTGAGACAGCTTAGAGAGCTGAAAAAGTCAGAAGGCATCCGGTGGACAAATAGTGATGCAAAATGGTTTGGATTGGTGCGTCTTTGTGGCTTGAGGATTGGAGAGTGATGCGAAGAGGGGCATGTCAACCTGTTCTGAAGAAGTGGTCTAAAAGGTGAGGTTAAAATGTTTGTCCAAGGCCTGGTTTCACCCTAGACCCTCTCCCATCTCAGCCAAAGAACCCAGTCTGTATCTTTTGCTGCATTTCCACCCAGCAGTCTTGTTCAGTTCGGCTCAGTATGGTACACAATTAGTCTTCATGCAAAGGCTGCTCATAAGGGTATATAAAGGGGAACATTTCTGGGGCCCAGCCTCATAAGGGGGCCCATAAAGGTTAAAAAATACTCCATCCAAAATTCCAGCAGTCATATCCAAACTTCACTTTTAACCATGATACTACATTTCCTATCAAAGAAACAAAACCTGCATAGATGCATTGGCACTTCATGTGCTTTGTCAAAATGTAAACCACTTATTATATCCTTTTGACATCCATAATGTCATCCTTTTGCAAGGCCATTTGGACTTTGACCCTCACTGTTGGACCGTGTATTGCCATTTGAAGACCAGAACAGAAGTTGTGATGGTAGCAAATACAAGAGAATGAAAAGGAGGAGCCAACTGGAGCCGAGGCAAACAGATAAATATTGGCCAGAGGTGGGCACTACTGCTTCTAATCAATCAATCTGAGTTTATGCAACTAAATCACATATCTAAAGGCATCAACTGGGTCTTTTAGGGGCCCAGCCATTTCTGTGTGGCCCTAGGTGCAGAGCATATTGATCTGACATAAAGGGTGAAGGTAAAAATGCCATAGTCGGTTGATTTCACAGGACAGTAGCTAAAACAAAAACACTTATAACACCATTTCAGATAAGCTTTCAATTAAGAGTGATTTGCTGTGTGTGGGAGTGATAGAAGCCTGCAAATGGCTTTTATAAACCACACCCAAGAGACAATGGAAGGTGAACCACCAAAAATAAAATATTAAACATCAGATATAAAGTGCAACAATTTCATACAAAGAAACAAAGAACAGTAACAGCATAGAACAAGGAAGGAGCTTAGGAATGATAAATAAATTACATTTTCATAAGGAAATGGATATTGCTCTTGTTTAAGTTAAGGTCATCAAAAAATTCCTTCGTCTGATTTTGTATACAGGCAATGACACAGAGGAAGCCTTCAAATGAATGTATTTGTTCCACAAGATAACGCCCTGATATTTAATTGAAAATTGACAAAGAGATGTATTATATAAGGGAACATACAGGTTGTTAGCTTGCCTAACTGAATAATTATGAAATTGAATTACTGACAAATTAATTTCTTAAACAAACTGGCAAATCTGAGTTTTGATATAAAACTTTCAAGACAAAAATGCATAGAGTACTGGAGTAGCTGGCACAACCCTCTGACCCACATCCTGCCTCCACTGAGGGACCAGCTGGCTGTAGAAACGCAAACAGTCTTCACCTCATGCTTGTGTTCATGACATCTCAATAACTCTTTGAATGATTTATTTCATATTTTTAAAGTACAAGGTCATAACCCAAGGTCAATAGACCTCATGTTCACCCCTTTCCTATAAGATTTCTCTAAATCACACCACCACAAAAACCACCCTGGATCTTTTCAACCCTTCACTGTACTTTCACTCTCTGGCACTTGTATACCTTGCAGAAGCATAAAACCACCAGGTGGTTGGTCTTGTTTAAACAGTTTGGGTCAAAGGGCAGCCTGTATATTAGGCTTGAGTCAAAGCAGAAGATAAGATTTAAGTGTGACACAAAAGCTTAAGCACTTTGAAAAGGAGGATCAAAAAGTAATCTCAAAAGAGTATATGTAAGTCTTTTAATATAAACAGTACAAATATTGATATACATTTAAGGACATGCATTGCACACACTGTCTACTTAATACAAGCTTCCTGCCCCTGTAATATCAAACTGACTCAACATGTCTGAACAGGAACTTATCCTAAAAGAGTCGGCTTCCCTCTTAAACTTTGGAAATGCAGACTCGCACACCAACGCATGGATCTTTTTTTCAACCAGATTTATCCTCCTCCTCGTCTCCGTCTTTGTCTGGCTGGCTCATTTTTAGTCTGCTGACTGTCTGTCAGTGTTTCCTTGTTGTTATTTTAGAATCCTTTGCAGGCTATTTAGGTCACACACGGTTTCTAGTCCTGGCAAAGTATGAATAATGCAGACTTCTCTCATTACACCATGTGCTAACCCTCTGGATTGAAAATCAATGTGCACTCAAGTGGCTGCTGGATGAATGGAGAGAAGTCTCTGACCACTGCGCTGAGAAGAAGAGGAGAGTGAGAGCTGCATCACTCTTTGTGGCCCAGGGCTGGGCGATATGGACACATTTAATACCTCCATTTATTTTAGGTGATTGTGATACACAGCTAACCTGACATCCAAGATGGCTTGTTTTCTACATCCATCAGATATTTTTTTATATATTACAACCAGGTTACTCTGTGGTGTTTGGGAAGGGCAGACCCTTTAAAACAAACTTTGAAAGGTACATTAGCAAACGTTCTGTTATTTACAGTCATTACAGGTGAATCAGACTAACAAAGCATATAATGAAGCAGCGTGTAAGTTGCAGCAGGAGAGTTAAGTACACAGGGCAAGCCTTTGTTTAGTTCTGATAAAACTGTTGTTATAGCAGCATGAGTGATCAATTCCCAACTAAACCAAAGTTAGTTTGGCAAGTAGAGAGGTGCCAGCTGACCTCCTGTGCCCTTGAGCAAGGCACTGAACCCCGAAAGTGCTCCAGAGCACTTCTTCAGGTACAGCAAGGCATCACTCTGACATCTCTCCATTAGTGCATAATTGTAGGACCTGTTTGTGCAGCTGCGTGTAAATTTCAGCCTGCGTTTGTGTAGCATGTCTTAACAACAGTCTTTGTCATATTTCCACGCTAATATCCCCATAATCCATATCTACTTTGCTTACAGATTATGAATCCCTTCATACTGTCTTCACAACTTAACAGTACTAATAGCTATTGCCTTTTCTCTGCTCTAAGGGTTCTGCAGTTTTTTGACAGGAAACAAGGCTTTTAGCATGAAACTTTGCAAGATGGATCCACATTATGACTTACATAGGACTGAGCCTTTCCAGCTGTTTTTTGGGAAAAAAAGAAAGAATCCCAATATGTAGAGGGAAATTAGAAACAGTTTTTAGAATACTTAAAAATCCTTGACACCAAATGAAAGTATGTTTTTGTTTTTTAATGATTGAAAACCAAAACCCCACACACACGTTGTAGACCAGGTATGAGGAGGTTTAATGCACAGTTTATTTCTGCGTCCTCAAGTTAGTAACAGAACATTTTTGCACCTAACACTCCTTGTTTTCAGACAGATACACCCCTTGGAGCAAACAGGAGTTCATGTTGATTCACCATTAAAACAGCACAGGTGTGTGGCGTATAAATGACACATGAGTCAGGAGAAAATTAGGGGTGACATCTGCACTTCACGCCAAAAACACTTTGTGACGGTTATGAAATAGGACACTGTATGTGGCCCTGTGATCTGCGAGTACTCTGCCTCTCGTCCAGTGGCATTTTATGCAGATTGGTGGGATCCATTTTTTTTTCCCCTGTGGTATCAAACAGGTACTAAATATTGAATTCCTGTTATGGTTTTGTATCAAAATGTGCTGTTTGAGTTTTGAGAGTGTGAAATCAAAAGAATGTTACAGTGAATCTTACTTTTCCCTTAAGCTGTTTTATTCTCTACATAAATACATAAAATTAACATGTTTGATGAGAAGGGAGGCACTGTGTCTTTATTCATCAAGGCTGAATATGATGGGAACATTTTTTTTAGACTAAAGATTTTTGGCGTTAAACAATGCAAAGAGGAATGTCTGAAAACTGCTTCATTGTGGGCCTGTATGAGTGATTGAAGAAGGGGCTGGGAGTTTCTTTTACCCCCACTGTTTCCAACCTCTACATGCACTCCCTCCTACGGTTCAACCATAGTTCACACTGCGAGGAGTCTCCCCTCACTCCCCCTCCTCACCCCCCTACATGCAGCGCTGGGAGAATCCTATACATACATGCTGCTGCACATTCCTCACATACACTGAAAGCGTGTTTACGAGCCCATCTACAGTTTGTCTCGGCTTTGGAAAGGTGCCCGAGCTGCTGCGAGCTACAACGCTTACCCAATGTGATCACACCGACCATTGGGGGAGAGGAGGGGGGTTTAATGGTTACGTTTTTTTCTTTTTTTAATGGTAGAGACCCCCAGACATCTGGCACACATCTGGAGCTGTTTAATGAGCGGCTCAGTCTGCCTGACTCTTTACCTCGAGCCCACCATCAATCCACATCATTCCTGGAGTGGTGGAGAGATTTCAGCCCTCGTCTCCTCTCTGACAGGAGCCAAACGATGTCGATACATGACTGATAACAGCCTGTGAGGGCTAACATGTGGAAGGCTTCAATTTGGAAATGAATCTTATGGTTTTTAGTTCCCCGGAGCAATGAGAAAAACTCAATCTGAGCTGTGTTGATTGCAGATCGTGCTTTAGTTTATTGATATGGTGTCTGTTCTTTTACCTGTGGGCACACTGGGGGCTTTTTTTTTTACACCCTCTGTGTGCTTGTACCATGAGGATCTAGCAGGGAAGATGTTCCTGGGACTGAATCCAAACTCATTTTAGATATCTGTCTGGAAAGACACATGAACTCCCCTCAGCAGACAAATTGGTTCAACTCCTAAAGCATCTAGAAACCCAATCCGCAATAGCTTTTTAATGATGCAATTTAGAGTCTCATCAGCATAATCTTTTTTGTTTAAATCCAAAATCACAAAAATACATTAAGTTTCAATTAGATTTCCAATTTTGGGTTTTATTTGGACCTAGTTCTTCAAAATGCATTCCAGTCTATAGACTCTAAATTGCACAAATGGGCGCACTCACACTTTTGGCACAGCAGCTTCCTCATGCACATACAAGCATGGGTTAGTGCATGCAACACTACAGCTCCTCATCAGAAGTCTACTGCATACCTGCGGACTGCTGATGATTTTCTGATTATTACTGCAAAGAACGTTCATGTCCTGTACCCAGTGTGAATCAACCTTGTCATTAATATGCAAAGTTAGAATGCCAGGGCAAAAACACAGTATTTCAGCTCACTCAGGGTCATCCACATGGAGTCGAACTCAGATCCACTCAAGCTTCTGATTGTATAGGTGTTTCATCAATATGGATACAGCATTTTGGGAGCCAAACATTTTTAAAACAGGTCAAAAATGAGCAGATGAATCTGAAAATGCCGGCCTTGCATTTCCATGTTTACAATGATATTTTCAGAAACAATGACGTCAAAGCCCTGCTGCTCCCCTAATCTGCATGTGCAACCCTTAAATCAACAGAGACAATGGAGGAATACATTGTTGTGCTCATACTGCAGAAGCTACTACCGGAAATACCAAATAACAGCTGGGGAATTTAGCTGTTTCAATCACTGAGCAGACCAGGCGTTTATTTGGGACCAGGCAGCTTTTTGCGACAGGCTTTTAATTCCTTTCTCACAAACATCTTGCCTAGCAAAAAATGAAAAAAATGGTAAATGTTATCAAATTATTTATTTAAACCAGTATGAATATCACCTTTACAATTTCAAGGCAAGATTACAGTACCGTACTTATACTTTTGTCTTCTTCTTTCAACTCAGCACTCTCTAAACACTCTTAATACTGGTAAGGAACTAGTTAAGTTGAGGTCGTACTTTGTTTTTTTCCCTGTACCGGGGCTATGGCGATCAGCAGCAATGTACCAGTAACTGATGTGACTGGCCTCCTGACATTAGTTTTCTTTTTCGAAAGCCTGTACAAATGTGAAAAGGGCAAATAACATGCAGTGGCAGTGGCAACATCTTCTTTGAATTTTTAAAGCCCCACTATGTAAGATTCTGGCTTTCTGCTCTCTAGTGGCCTCTATGGACATTGAGTGTAACTGCACTGTCGTAAAACAGGGTGCCTTACACCAATCTGCATTTGTTGAAATACAGAGGGAGGAGAAGCGAGCCAACAGGACGTCCTGAGAGACAAATAAACCATGTGGACTGATAAGGTACAGTCTGATCATGTTTCTTCACGAATAAATCACTTTTCAAGCGTCAGCTGCCAGTTGTTAGCTCAACGTTTGCGGGTGTGTTCTGTAACTTTGACCTTAGCTCGTAGGCTGTGCCTAATAAATTACACTCAGCATTTACTTGGAACAGGCAGGTATTTATCAAAATGCACTGCTACACCCGGCTTTTATTTGGGACCCGGTGATTAATGAGAACCTGGCTGTTATTTGGTATTTTATGGTGAGCTTGTTTTTGCTTTTACAGCAACATCTTCAGCTCCTCTACAACCACTGTTTAGCAACAAGAAGACGCAGAGAACAACATACTCCAGTGTTTGTTTACTTGTCTCATGATGTACGAGGGGGAGTCAATAAGTAACCAGCCTATCCCATTTCCGACTGACCGAGACGATCACGATTTTCATGCCTTGTTTCATTACATGTTTCATACCTGGGTACAAAATTGCACGCGTATCGAGTCATTCTTTAATAAGATATTGAATGTCAAATATGGCTAGTGATGCAAAGGCATGCTTTTCATCTAAAGTTGAGTACCGTGCTGTACTTCGGTACTTGTATTTAAAAGGTAAAACAGGCAAGGAAATACACGGCGAGTTAGCTGATGTTTGTGGGTCTTCTGCGCCATCTTATGCTCAGGTTAAATTCTGGGTAGGGGAATTCAAACGCGGTAGAACATCTTTAGAAGATGAAGCCAGGTCTGGACGCCCTGATGCCACCGACGAAGAAATGTGTCATAAAGTTCGGGATCTGGTATACTCTGATAGGCAAATTCAGGTGGAAGAAATAGCGCAGGCATTAGGCATTTCACATGGTAGCGTTTCAACAATCTTACATAATCGTTTAGGTATGCGCAAGCTAACAGCCCATTGGGTTGCCAAATCACTTAGCGATGAGCAAATGGCAACCAGAGCATCAGTATGCAGGGCCTTGTTGAAGCGTTTTAGGTCAAAAGATGATTTTCTTTTGCGTCTGGTGACTGTAGATGAGACTTGGGTTCATTATTATGAGCCAGAGAATAAAGCTCAGAGTCGTCAGTGGGTAGGGCCGGGGTCCCCGAGGCCAAAGAAGTTCAAGACGCAACCATCTGCTGGCAAGGTGATGGCCACAGTATTTTGGGACACAAAAGGCGTTATTATGTTGGACTTTTTACCCAAGAGAAGTACAATAACTGGAGTGTACTATGCAAACTTGCTAGAGCAGCTGAGAACCGCCATCAGTGAAAAACGCCGAGGTAAACTCTCTAAAGGTGTTTTGCTGCAACAGGACAACGCGAGAGTCCACACTTGCAAAGTTGCAATGGATGCTGTAGAGCGAAACGGGTATGAATTAATACCACATCCTGCCTAGTAGGATTAACTTTCCTGTTCTTAGCCAACAGGAGTGTCAGCTGGTGTGGTCTTCTGCTTCTGTAGCCCATCTGCCTCAAGATGTGATTTGTTATGTGTTCAGAAATGGTCTTTGCGTTGGTTGTAGCAAGTGATTATTAGAGTCATTATCTCAAAACACTGTGGGAGTTCCCCTCTGACCTCTGGCATCAATAATGCATTTTACCCAGAGAACTGCCACACACTGGATATTTTCTTTTTTAAGGCCATTCTATGTAAACTCTGGGGATGATTGTTACATGATATTCTCAGTAGATCAGCAGTTTCTGATTCACTCAGACCAGACCATCTGGCACAAACAACCACTCAGCATGCAAAGTCCCTTAAATCACTTTTCCTCCCCTTTGATTCTTGGCCTTAGTAAGTTTTCTTGTTAATGTCTACAGGCCTAGCCTTTCTTGAGGAAAATTTCTGTAACTATATATGTATTATTAACCATAATTATGAACTTACTCCCTTTTAAAGAAGAGCTAGAGTAAATAAATCTACATTAAAAGACAAAGATCCCTCTGTGCACAGTTACATTCGGGAACAGGCAAGTTGAGGAAGACACTGAGGAAGACAGAGATTGTTTGTTGTGAAGATCAGGGGCACTGCCTTGATGAAATTTTAATGTATGCATAAGAGCCACCCCAGCGCATGAGGGACACCTTAAGTCTAGCTGTCCACGTGCATATATATGCAGTCACAGGGAGAGAGAGGGAGGTGGAGCAAGGACATTGATATGTTTATACTGTATATACATATATCAATAGAATAAATAAGTCACACTCAACTTAAGACAATTAAATATGCCTTTACTCAGCGAAGCAGAGGGTCACCACAAAAGAAAGAAGCAGGACTGTTCCTGTCTTTGAACAAACTTGTTGATATCTTAGGTCCAGCGTGATAAATGTTATAGTCTGACTGAGCAGATACCTGCTACCCACCTTTCTGTTATGCTGCTCATTGAAGCACCAGTACACGCTATCCATTTAACCAACGACATTACTCTTCTGTAAGCCTGTTTGATGTGGCTTACTGTTCAGATGACCCTCATGTATAAACTCATTCTCAAGTCTTGGAAAACAAAGTTGTGCTGTCTTTACGATATTAACTGTTGGCAGTGTACTCTTCAAGAATCACTCTGCAATAAATCTGTGGGTAGTTTTACCAGCAGTTTGAGTGATAATAATATCCTGTGGCTGCTTAACTCTGAAGAGCTTTAATTGCAACTTCTCAAACAAACTTGATGTTTCAGACTCCAGCCTGAGTTAAAAATACTCCTCATTTAACCTTACAAAGCCACCCTACCTCTCACTGACTTTTCAATTGTGAATGTGAGCACCAGACTTCCCTGACTGACAGCCAATCATCCTGATCTGCAAACGATGAGGAAATCAATTGTGAAATATTACATGATGTTTGAGCGAGGCTGCAGGCCTTACAGCATATTTTTTTTGTGAATTATATTAAATACAGAAGGACACTGTTAGCTCGTGCATTGCAATTTTTCTACATCCAACACAGCAAAAATATTTCTGATAATTGGGCTGGCAGGCGGGGCTGCAGAGTACAGGTTCGTGCCGTTAACATATGTAGGCACTGTCTGATCTATTGTTATAAAAGGGATTCACCTGTTAGAAAAACGTCTTCCATTGATGCTGATTTCTTTTGGTTGGATGATTGTGATAAATGAGTGGTGCTTCAGAGGAGGAGCCCTCCCTGTGTTATAGATGTCTTACAAACCTGTAACAGTTGGCTAATTTTCTGTGGATAACATGTAAATGAAATACCATTAAAACTGACTTTCTTTTATGCCCATCAGGCCACCAGGTTCATGACAACCTTTGATGAAACATCTCATCGTATATGATTTTATGAATGTTTAGCGAATGTTCCGCTTCAGGTCACAGGGCAGAAGCCTTAGCAGAAAAGCCCAGATTGCCCTCTCGCAGGCCACTTTGTCCAGCTCTTCCTGGGGAATTCCAAGGTGTTCCCAGGCCAGCTGAGAGACATAGTCCCCTCCCCCTGGATGGGACGTGCCCTGAACACTTCACCAGGGAGGCGTCCAGGAGGCATCCTGATTAGATGCCCGAGCCACCTCATCTGGCTCCTCTCAACGTAAAGGAGCAGCGGCTCTACTCCGAGCTCCCCCTGGATGACCCAGTTTGTCACCGTATCTCTAAGGGAGAGTCCGGACAACCTGTGAAGGAAACTCTTTTTGTCCGCTTGTATCTTGTTCTTTCAGTCTCTAGCCACAGCTCGAGATGATATGTAAGGGTAAGAATGAAGATTGAGCCTTTCAGCTCAGCTCCCTTTTCACCACAACAGACCTGTCCTGTCCTGAACATGTGCATCATATCTCCTGTAATATATACTGTAAAAGAGGTTTTTAAATATTTCTAGCCAAATTACAGACACTTCAGAGAGCCCATATTTTGCTTTGACTCATGTTCATATATTCAGTTTCGATTACGTCTAGATTATGTTTACAGTTGCTCAAAAAACCTTCTGGTTTTAAAGACTGAGGACTCCTGATCCACCTGTCCACTCACTATGTCTGAGACGCTCTGTTGAAGCTCCTGTCACTTTATTGCTCCCGTCCCCATTTGGGCCCATGTCATGACTGGAACACTCTTGGCACAAAAGGAGCTAAATAAAGCGGACAGAGCAAGTCCATGAGGCAAAAGTTGGGATGCACGATATTTATCGGACGGATATAATATTGGCTGATTTGGGGGAAAATGACGTAATTTTATCTGATAAAAAGACCCGATAAATTACTTAAATTGTTTGCAGGCCGCTTAGCCCCAAAACAAGCCATGTTTTGCTGGTTACGTCATCTATCGCGCCTTACTAGAAGGACTTAAGCCTGCCCCGGTTGCTGCCAGACCAGAAGTGAACATGGCTTCACCAGAGTGGTTGTTTTTCTCGGTGACAGAAGGTAACAACAGCATTGCTGTTTGCACAGCCTGTTCAGTGAGAATTCTGAGAGAAGGAAAGCGGACTTCAAGTTTTAACACAACAAATCTTATAGCTCACCTGAAAAGTTGCCACTGCGGCGAAGAGGTATTGAAAGAAGACGAAGCAGCCGCAGTAGCAGCTAGTGGTGCTCAGGCTAACAACAACATGGAGCATGGATGTCCCCATTCAGCATGCATTTGAAAACTGTAAAAACTTTTTAAGAGACCGTGAAAAGGCTAAAGCCATTGACGACAAAGTGATGGAGTTCATAGCGCTCAACGACCAGCCCTTTTCTGTCGGTTTTTGCAAGTTAATAGCACATTTGGAGCCATGTTACACCCTCCCAAGCCGTCACTTCTTCTTGGATGAGTCCCTCCATTCCCTCTAAGGCATCGTTCACACATCCATAACTTGATAACCTAACACATAACAAGAACAGTAAGTTTTACCACAGACATATAGACATCTGACGTTAGTCCGGTCAGCAAGCTTAGCTTAACGGCTCAGTGGTTGGATCAAGATTTCAACATGCAAAAAGATTATATTAAATATAAAAAATAAGAACTTATTGGTTATCGATATCAGTATCGGCCATGAGAAGCAGGAAATTATTGTTTATTGTTATCGGTTGAAATTTTTCATATGGTGCATCACTAGGCAATAGGCAAGGTTTATTGTAAGTCCAAAAAGTCCAAACACAAAAAGCAGACAGAATCAGGCAAAGGTATCCAGAAACAGTAGGCAAAAAGGCAAGGTCTAAACAAAGTGGGTCGTGATCTAACTATGGCTGTGATAAGAACGCTGGAAAGTAATGCTATGGTGCAACAAGACAAGGGAAGACATGAGGATTAAATACATGAAGTGATTGGGGATGATGAGACACAGCTGGGGAAGCACAATCAGGGATCCGGTGTGACAAAGTCAGACAGGAAGTAAAACATAAGGAGACAAGGAAAGACTGGTAAATTTTCCAAATAAGACAGGAAACAAAACAAGACATGAAACATGAACAAAACCAGGAGCTTAACTAAAACAAAACCAGGATCATGACAGCCCAGTCTAATCTGATTGGTTGACCAGTCTATGTTGTGGTAATTGGTCAGTACAACAACATGTTTTAGTGTCATTTTATTTCTACTACTTATTCCAGGTGGAGGCTGTGCAGTGTGTCAAAGAAGTACCAAAAACAAAGGTGTTTGCTAGTAAAAACGTTAAGTATCATACATGTACTCAGTGCTGTGAGCTATCAGCCCGACACTGTTTTTTAGTTTGCTCTCATCAAAGAAAATATTTGGAGCTCTTGGCCACATCTACTGTAATGTACAGTATAACCTAGCCGCCATGCTGATTCTCTCCTTACTGGGTAGAGCTGATCAGAAACACTGTAGATGAAGACCTTATACAAGCCCACTTCAAAAATACTGAACTAAACTTGTAATGTGATGTTGCATGTTTCTGTAAGAATACAATAAATATCCAAGTACACATCTTAACGTATATCCTCCTTGCCTGTGGTCTCAGTGCATTCACCATGGAAGCTGCCCGTAAATCAGGAAGATGGCTCCTTTTGTATGTTCATTAATAGGCACAACATGCGTTCATACAAAAGCCCAACTATTCTCTGAATGGACTTTGATTGAAAGCCGGCCTTTTTAACAGCAGCATTCTTATTCTTGCCCTGTAGCAACTTGTCTAGCTGTCCGGCCTCTTATTTATTACCCCTTGAAGATGAGACAATGAAAAAGCAGTTCTCAGAGCCGTGTTTGCATTGAGAAGCCCGCAGCACAAAGCAGCCGGAGAGCATCGCATTGTTCGACAGGGCGGCCAGATCCGCAGCTTGCTTCAAAGATGGTGGAGGTGGGTGGTACAGGAGTGGAGGAGGGGATCCCAAACCGACCATGTGGGGTGGATTTCATCACAAGAAGGGATGTGGGGGCAGGGAGAGCAGGGCGGAGCTGGAGAAGCAGGAGTCATACACAGGCCAACGTGAACTTTCCATGGCTAATTTTGGTTCCCATCTATAGGAAGCTTTGCCGCGCTCACTCACGTTTGTGCCCTGCAGAGGATGCAAACACTTTGAAATACGGACAAAGCTTGAGATTTAGATCACAGGAAGAATATCCTGCCACTGCACTTGAGGTTTTTATAAGAGTCTTACGCTGCGATGCAAATAGATGGAGGCAGTCACAGCAAAATGGCGAGCACAGTCCAGTTTTCACACTATGTTTCCCTTCATTTGATGTGGACTCTGAAATGGAGAAAAGGCAGCAGAAAAATGAGGGGTATTCCTGAGCCACACACAAAGAGGCCATTTATTGTGTGCGAGTTGTGTGTGTGGACCTGTAATTGTAAGGCAGAGAGCCGAGTCTGCAGTCAGAGATAAGTTGGACGGATGTTTGCACTCATTCATAGAGAGCCAATGAGCTTTACTCAGCTAAATGTGCTGCAGATACTCCACGACATGCAGCGAGGCTCTGACATACACGCAGACATGAGAATAACACAGAGGAGCTATGGAATAGTTAGTAAAAATACTCACACTCATACATATGTATTATTTGAAGTTAGTGCTGCTTTTCATTCCAGAAATTGATTTCAAGTTAATGAATAATTCCAGCATTTCATATTTTATTTTACCTTTTAAAGCCAATTTCTTGGGCCTACTATGAAAATGATTTTATTGATTTGAAATGCATTTGAAATTACTTTTTCAACTTCAGTGAACAAGTTGCAACAAAAGTTCACTTCCAAGCAACTTGTTAACTTAATATAGGGGATAGTAGAGGAGCAGATGATGTTGTTGTAAAACCATAACAAGCACAGTAGCTTATGCGGCATGAATGTGACACTGTTTTCAGCCATTGTTTCTGAAATTGTGCATATTTGTTGTAAACACAGAAACACAAGGACAGCATTTTGAGGTTTATTCATGCTGGGACCTGTTTTAAAGAATGAGCGTTTTTCAGGCTCCCAAAACGCCAGATCCATGTGGACAAAACAGAAGACAGAAGAATGTTTAAAAAATGTGCAAATACGTCTAAACTCATCTTCGTGTGGATGGTGCCTTAGATCAAAAAATTCTGCTTGGTTGTTACAGATTAAACATTTACATAATAGTTTATTTGACACCACAGCATTCAAAGCCTGAGCTACCGTATTTTTCCAGACTATAAGTCGCACTTTTTTTCATAGTTTGGCTGGTCCTGCGACTTATAGTCAGGTGCGACTTATATATCGGAATATACATCATTCGACATGTGTTAATTCATACTGACGGACATGAACCAAGGAGTAAACATTACCCTCTACAGTCACAAGAGGGCGCTCTAGGCTAGGCTAGACATAAACAAAATGCCCCCAAAATGAAAATCTTATTCTAACAAACTGCAGGTAGTAAAATATGCAGCGGTAATCAACAGAAATAAAGTTTGGAGTGAGTGAGAAACTCGTGAGGGACTGACGTAAAGCAGAGGCTACTCTTACTCCAATGAAGAAAATGAAGAAAGCTAATCGCGGGTCGAAAGCAAGATGGCCAGAGCTGGAGGAGCGAGTCCACAGATGGGTGCTGATCCGGATACAGACGGAGCCTCCTGTCCATGCTCTGCATTCAATTTGTCTGTATTTCTGCACGTTTCCATAAAGCTTACGGATACGGGCCAAACGGAGCAGTACCACTGGAAACTGTTGGGCAGTGTTGCTGTTACTACCCATTATGTAGCTCTAGTGAGACTCGAAGAAGAAATAACAATAGTGGAACTTCTTGAAGAGAAACTCTGCAAGTTAGTTAGAAATTGCAAACATCTGTATGATGTTACCTTGCCTGGACACCAGGACAAACAAATGCAAAAAAAAAAACAAAAAGACAAACAGCTGGGAGGAGACTGCAGAGCAATATAATATCAATTGGTCGGTAGTGAAGGAGAAGAGGAGGTCTGTGCGAGACAGATTTGTCTGAGCCCCCCCTGGTGGATGTATTGGTTAACAGCAATGCCAACGGAAAGGATGCAGTGGACCCTCATGGTGTTACCGCTTCATACAAGACAACCCCCTCTCTATCAGAGCACTAAATAAATGCGACTTATATTGCATTTTTTGACTGATAAGCCTTATAGTCCGGAGCGACTTATATTCCGGAAAATACGGTAATTTGCAATGCCCATCCCTAGTTCAGCCTTTAAAGGGATAGTTCAGGCTTTTTGAAATAGGGTTGGATGAGGTATATGGCATGAGCCTGAACATGTGCTGGAGTGTCACAGCTCAGTTCTCTCTCTGTTCAGAAATCTCGGGACAGCTACTTATGATATACATTGCTGTACATAGTGCCAAACTCTCTGTGTGATTAAAATAATTGTGGGGGAAAAAAAGCCACAGAACCAGCGTGTGGTGACCCCATTAACACTCCAGTAAGTGGCTGATAATTGAGCTGAATGTACAGTAGAATACTGTAATTTTTGAAGGAAACATAAATGGAGATAATATGTTCCCTCGCAGATACAGATACATTATTACTGTAAATTCATAATCATTTATTGTAATTCTGCAACAGTTTACTGTAATTTTCAATAATCCAAATGTTGCATTGCTGTAAAATTACAGTGTACTGCAGATTTTCTATAGAGTTATGTAAATTTACAAAACTTCACTTGAGTTTTAAAGCACTTTTCTTAAACTTTATGGCCACTCAAGCACAGCATCTTCTGGTACTGTGGTCCACTCACAGTAGCTACTTGTAATTTCGCATCCTTACAGTTTGGAGCTTGTAAATTCATGTTAAATATACTATTTACCACAATAAAAGCTGTAATTTTACACTTAACCTGTACACTCACTGCAGTATATTGTAGACTTAAAAGTAGATATAAAACTGTAAAAGGCTCCTCATAGATTCTGTAGAAGATGGAACTTAATCAACTATTTTAACTCTCTACCAACCTTTCCTCTGGAATGCCCTCCCCCCTTTTATTTTATTTTATTTTGTTTTATTTATTTTGTTTTATTTTTCTTTATTTTTCTTATTTCATTTATTTATCTATTTTCTTACGTCTTTACAGTTATTCCCTTTGCTTAACTTCATATCCACATTAACTGTTATTACTTTTCTTTATGTATGTATTCATGTATTTGATGATTTATAGTTGCCTTTATTTATTTATTTATATTTACTACTTGCTTACTTTGCACAGAGACAGTGTTGTTTGTTGTTGTTTGTTTTTTAAAAGGAAAGAGGGGAGAATGTTGTTTGTTGTTTTGTTATGTGCTTTAATCCCTTGTTCTCTTCTGTAATAAAAAGATTTCTAAAAAAATAAATAAATCATTACTTTCGATTGATTAACTTAAATGTGTAGATTAATGATACATAACATACATGGAAAAATAATGTCTGTAAAATGCTGTTAAAACACTAAGAAAATCCAACATAGTAAATCCCTGACTTTGTCTATGACTTTGACAAATTTGACAGTTGGATATCGAACGTTTATGTTTTTTGGACTTGATGCATGTTGTAATAAAACTGAAGGTTCTTTAAATCAAGTGGCCCAGTCATGTACATGGCCTTGTGTGTATTGTTTTATGTATATGAGCCTCAAAGAAAAACCTTTGGGCACCCCTAACCTGCAGTGAAACAGGCCGAAATTTCTCCATTATTTCTACATTATTTCCTATTCTAATTTCCATGATAAAGACAATATGGCTAAATCAACCGACAAGTTCTACCCTTCTTACCTCATTTTAAAAATACAACTTCTGTATGCTAACATTTGGAAAGATTGTGGCTACTGTAAACACAACATATCTCATAATCCAGTCATACTTGGTTCCCATGGACACTTTGAACCCTGCTGTGTGTGCATGATCCGTCATGCTGGATTGTGCACACAGCATTGTGTCTGTTGTGCATGTGCCTCTGTCCAGCCCTTTGTATGGACTCAGCTCTATATTTAGCTTCTGCTCACAACTTAGCTTCTACCTCATTAAATACATCAGCCTGAGCGCAGTGAACCTGTGGTCGGGTGCTGGTTGGTATGTTGGATGTAACAGAGATAGTTCAGTGTTATCAGAGCAGGAAGATCATGGTTTCTCTCTTCATGTCTCCATTTGGTTGTTGGCTCCAGGATCTCAGCCTGCAGCAGCACACAGCCGTGAACAGATCCCTCTAATCGAGTGAGTTTGTGTTGGTGGACGGCCAGCAGACTGTGGAGCCTTTCTGTTTCTGGTGGAGAGCGTGAACAAAAGGTTGTTTATGTGTGAAGGCTGTTCTCTCATACAGGGAGCCCGGTTGGCTGTGTGTGTTTGCCCCGATGCGGGCAGGCTGGCTTTGAAAGGCGCTTAGCCACGTACTCCTGGGCTCCTCAGTGCGGCGGTGGCAGCAGCGACAACAGCGCTGTAGAGCTCCACAACTGATAAACAACTGGATGTATGGAGCTTAAAAGAGACAAAAGACTGAGGAGAACATAAAGCTCAGAGACAGACGGATGCTTTCACTCTTAGAAACATTGTTCTTCACCGCTTCAGCTTCATTTAAAAATCATGAAATCATGTCAGTGGCAGGAAGTGAAGCGCTGAGGGATGACACAGTCGGGGTTGTTGATTGAAGCTGATCTTGCATACACTTATATAAGTCAGAATGATCTCACAAAAGGGGAGCCTCTCCTTAAAAGTGGAGTTTTTTCCCCCTTAGAAAGATAATAAGTCTCTTTATCCCGTCTCTTACGTTCCCTCTGAAGGACTCCTGATGCCTGAGGCGGGAGACTTGACCCCTCGCCCTGAGCCGGCTCATGAAGGAGAGACGTCTAACAGAGAATCTATAAGGCTCTATGCTTACTCCACTGTATTTTAAATGAGATTTAGCCTTCCTCCTAGTAATGTGGTAAAGTCTGAGTCAGAATTGAAGCATTATTAAATGAGCACTTACACCTAATTATGGTTGCATCTGTGAAACATTTGACAAAACGCTGGTTGGACCACCTCTGTTAGAAAGTTTTTATACTATGGTATAATGCAAAGCGTTTAAACAGTGTAGAGTAAAATTTCCTTACCAATACATTGGCGAAAGCCAGGTTTTAGGTTATTTAATTATCTGTGTGTAGGGGGCCAGTCTTTTAAACACAACAGCCCTCATTTATCAGTCTAACAGAGAGGTCTGTGCAGATTTGGGTGCAGAAACAGCTGCTCCAACATGTGATTCATGAAATGTTTATGTTGGCCAATCCTAGCATAGCATTGCTCATGGGCACAAACCTCTTTTCTCCAAAGTTTCTACTTTTCCAGGAAAAAATTATGTTACTAATGGATGAATGAATACAGTATTATCCCGATTACAAATTAGTTTTTCTTTCCATAATTTGGTCAAAAGTTTATAAAACCCACTCATCAACACGGAAGCTGACCAATAGCAGTGTTTCATGAACAACAAAAAATGGCGATAGGAGGTTTGTGCCCGACAGAAACAATATGCTAGAACTGCTGTTGATGAATGTGGCAGCTTAAAGAAATTATTATTCAAACAACACGCCCCTAAATATTTAAGGTTTTGCTCAGAATTTACATGAAGGGATGTAATGCAGTGAAAAAAGTACACTTCCTTATTTTTGTGACTGACACCATCCCAAGAGAAGAAGAAAATTATAAATGATTGTTGTTTGGGTGTTGGAAAAGTGAAATTTCTGAGAGTCAGAGACATCATAAGTGCACAGGGATGCCATTGAACTGCTGTTGTTCGATGAAAAAAAAAATAAGCAAGTCATAATTTTAGCGACTCAAATAAACTTATTTTATTGACTCTTTTGATTGTTCAGGAATATTAATTCTCATTATTGTAATAGACCCCACGAATAACTTATTTAAGAATAGTGTACAGTTTGTCAGACAACAAATCCTCACAGTGAATGATGTTTTTTATTAAAGATTTATGGTTTATTATCATCAGAGCAGAGACAGTGGGTGTTAATGTGCATTGAACAAATGTTACAGCTGTAAATGAAGATATAATGTGATAACAGATGAAACCATCAGACTGGAGCGTCATTCAACAACTCATTAATGATTACAGGACTTTAGATAACCAAATGAAGTTGTTGTTTCTAATCTTTCCAACTTCTCCCTCTGCTCAGAACTCCACAACACTTGCTTCCTTAAACAGTTTAAAAAGTGCGTATATGATTTAAGCTGGAAGCAGCAAACCTGACACGAGACGGACTGTTTAAGATGTTTCACTAGTCCATCTGGAAAAGAGCCCATAGAAAGTGTTTTGGAAAGGCAGAACGTTTCCAGAAGCTTATTCTGCAGGTAGTTGGACATTCGTTCCGTCAATCAGCATTTATTACATGCTAATGGGATAATGTAGTAGGTGGGCGCTATGTCCTAAAACAAGCTCTTGTAAAAACATGTCAGAAGTGCAGTAAAATATCCTTACTATAGAGAAGTTTGTAGTGTCATTATTTGTTTTTCATTTAATAAAGAAATGCAGTCGAAATCTGATAAAACTGCTACGGAAGCTGTTAGCATTGATGCTAATCTCTATAAGTGCAATCACTTCCTGCTGTCATCTTGCTTGTATCTCCCACCTCTTACTGCTCTAAAGCTACTTTGGCCTGGCGTGAGATTTGAGCATATACATTGCCCATGCTCAAACTGATAAATGCCGATCTGAGCCTGTAAATAAGCATACACCCATCCTTTGGACGTGCACGTTTGATAAGTGAGGGCCAATGTCTCAAGAATTCTTATGGTAGCTTCCTTCAAACCTTCCACAACTGTCCTCTCTGACCAATTATCAAATAATGTTGAACATTTTTTGAAAGGACACACTCATATGTGCTTTGACATCTGAAAAATGAGTAACCATTGGCAGTTTTGTGAGTCAACTGTGAGCACACAAACAAAAACACAACCGTTTTAAAGTTGACAGTATCTGAACTTTGTGACTTCTGTTGCCATCAGACTTTCCTTTCCACGTGTTCTGTTAAAAGCTTTTAGAAAAGCTAATAAATGCGCCAAAAGTACAAAAGTTCTTCAAACTTTTTCAGAGGTCAGCTAGAGAACTTGACCACATCAGACAAAGATTTTTTTCTTTTTTTCTTTATTGTCTCTTGCCTTATTGTTCTGACTCTTGTTACACAAAAGATATTTACTATTGACAACATGCGTGATTTTGGTTTGAGTCATTATAGTGCTGGGAATTGAAAATCCCTTCCGGTTGAGAATTGATATCAAATGACTTGAGGATATGTCATTCATCCTTTGCTAATCAATTCCCTAAAAATGCTTCCCACCAAGTCCTGGACAGCTTGCAAGTCATGGATTGTTTGTTTTTTGGTCTTTTTTAAAGCTCCCATTAGACCCTGCATTTTTCTTTTAATCAACATCAACACTATTTGTGTTGAACTTGTAATGTCAAAGTTGTTCACTACACTTTAAAATGTTGTCATTGTTTTGTTTTAGTTTGTGAACACAATTATATTCTTAAAAAATAGAGCAACTGAGGAAAAACAAGGTAAGACATTTGTAGGTTTGAAATTGAGCCCTAGAGGAGCAGGAGAAGAAGAAGCGGTGTGGAAGGAAAGGTTGATATCAGAGGTGGGGGTGAGGGATATTAACCGTCCGGCTCTGGTCCGGGTCACTGTTGGCCCTCAGGAAGGCCCTTCTGCATTCCTGTCCTCTGGGTGACCCCTCCTCTGGGGCCGCGAGACGTATTGGAGTAATCAGCTCCTGTCAGCACCTTGGTTATGCTGCATGGACTCAATCCAGTAGATGAGAATGGGACGTGTAATAGCACCTGATGAAAAGTAAGTTTGTTTGCGCTGAACGGAGTCTCTCAGACTTTTCCCTCTTAGTCCAGATTTTTTTTTCCAAGTCTGTCTTTTGTTTTCCTCACACATCTTCCTCTGTTTGTATCACAATGGGGAAACTACCATCTGTATGGAGTAGATTAAGACAGAACAACTCAAACCAAGCCTTCATACGCTGTCATGAATATTCTGGTGAGAACTTTAAAGAAGTTGTACTAAGATTCAGAAAGAGTTTAGTAATAAAGATGTTACCATATTTTTGTTGGATAAGCTTTTGCTAGAGGGTTATCTGTCCACATTTTTCCCTGCATAATGCATCCTGGTTTGTTTAAAAAAGCAAGTGGGAATACATTTGCCTTTAAACAAAGTTATTCATTAAGTTATTCATTTGAAAAACAAAAACAAATCTGGGATTTTCCATTGCACATGGGTTTTTTTTTTACCTTTAATTACCAGGAAGCCCCTTTTAGATTTAAAATTTCTTTTCCAGGGGAGACATTGTCGAGGCCGCCCATACAAAATTACAAGGACACATTAAAAAATTAAACAGCACTACAGCTCACAACAGTTTAACCCTTTAATGCCTGAAAACACAAATTATAGCCAGAAAATTCTATTTTTTTGGAGCTGAAATGTTTATTTCACTTTCTACTGAAATCCTAAAAAATCAAAATTTCCATAAAATTTAACATATTTTTGTATCTCATTTGATACATTAGGTGTTTTTGGCAACTGATAATCCACTTGAGGACATTTTTTTAGTAATTTGTTGATCGTATTGATCCGATAAAGGTATCATAAAATGTATCAAATATGATGCAAAAGGCGTTATAGGGTTAAACAGTGGCCTTTAAAGAAAGACATTTCTCTGTCTCTCCGTTCTTTATCATCCATGTAAATTTTCTTAGTAACATCAGTGAATCTAACTGAAGGTCTTTTTGGAGGTTGTTCAATGCTCAAGGTGCACTGTGATGAAAGGCATCCTTCCCCAAATCTGTGTACTTAAAGTTTATTACAGCATGCTTCATGGTGCCCTGAGATTGCAGAAACTGTGGATTTGATAGTCATTGTTGTATTTTATTCTTAAAAATGATCTGAGTTCCTTCAGCATACTGGTACATCCCGATTTATAAAATCATTCTGGAAGATTATTGACTACCTTTCCTCTCTTTTAGGTATTGAAGGATGAAATGCACAATCTTCATTCATTGAACATTATCCAGTATGTTTTTCCTAAAGTCTTAACTGAGTTTAGAAAAAAAAAGCTCGTAGGTTTTCTGCTCACTTCACACGTAAAGCCAGATGAGTGCAAATGCCACTAAGCTCTGTGCTAGTGGCAGCTTGTTAATCTGCTAGTATCAGATCGCACAAGTGCACTTTCGCTTGTCTTTATACAAGATGATCTTCGTCACAAGCCTTATTGGTAGAAAGGACAGTTTTTGCACCAGTTTTTCAATATTTGCTTGTGTGCCTACAAGCAAATGCTGCCCAACTGGGAGGCTATTTGCTTGTCACTGCATATTGTGTCATTTTAATGAAATCAAAGTGTCTGTTCAAAGCAGCTTTACAATGCAGGTCATATCTATCCATTCACTCTCACGCTCACTTGCTGGTGGTTCAGAGTTTCTACTGTAATTTCTCGTACATAACACACATGTTTTTTGCTCTTAAATAAGGTCTAATTTTTGGGTGCGTGTTATACACAAGCACAAGCAAAATATGTAAAATATGTCATCTCCCAACATCGCAGTTACAACACACCTGATACAAAAAGCTGAAATATTCTCTTTCTCTGCGAAACATTTTGTAATTCTTACTAAACTGACTGTTAAACTGTTCTAATCCAATATTTTGGGTCTTAATTAGTTTACCTTTGTGTAATGATTGTGTTATTCTCAAGTGTCACGGTGCCACTCACATGTAAACACAGGGCGCTGCCATCTTGTAAGGAAGGGGACCAAAATAGCTGCGCTGTGATTGGTCGATGACATTGGCATGTTGATAGCTGCTCTCTGATTGGCCGGTACACTACGACTGGGCATACTCTGGCAGGAATCGAGTAAGTGTTCATACGTGAAGCACAAGGTGTTACCGCATCCAGTTGAGAGAGAAAATCGTGTACGGTATTTGTTTTGAAAATACTGAAATTTCATTGATTAAAACTGTGAATAAAGGTCATTTTTGAGTTGTCTGAGAGAGTAAGGTTTGGGCAAAATGTGGGTGCGTGTTATTTTTATATACAGCATTTTTCCTGGAAAAAAGCATGAAAAAATAGGGTGTGTGTAATAAATGAGGGCGCTTTATATATGAGAAATTACGGTAGGTCAGTTATTCATCAGTATCAGCTAACACATCCTCATCCTTTCATACCATATACACGCCACTGACGCAGCAGTGGGAATTACTTTGGGTTAAGTGTCTTGCCCAAGGACACATTGCCATGTGACTGCCCGAGCCACTCTCCAACCTGCAACCTTCCATTTATGAATAGAGACTGAGCCACAGATGCCCTTCGCAACGGGGAGGTTACTAATCGTGCTTTATTTTAAAATGAGCACAAACTTTGCTTCAAACTTTGCACAGCTGTCCTGTCTGACCAGTGATCAAAAGAGTTGAACATTTGTTCCAAGGACACACTCATTTGTGCTTTGACATCATAAAACGAGAAACCATTGGCAGTTTTGTGAGTCAACTGCGAGCACACGAACAAAAACACAATCTGAACTTTGTGACTTCTGTTACCATCAGACTTGTTTCTTTTTCCACATGTCCAGTTAAAAGCTTTTGGGAAAAGCTACTTAATGGGTCAAAAGTACAAAACTCTTTTCGAAGGTCAACAGGAGAACTTGACCACCACAAAGATAGTTTTTCTTTTTTTCTTTATTGTCTTTTGCCTTATTGTTCCCATTCTTGTAACAACAAAATGTATTTACTGCTGACAGTATGTGTGATTTTAGTTTGAGTCAATAATGACTGGGAATTGAAAATCCCTTCTGGTTGAGAATTGATATCAAATGACTTGAGGATATGTCATACATCATTTGATTATCAATTCCCTTACCAATGCTTTCCACCAAGTCCTGGACAGTGTGCAAATCAAGTTGTTTGTTGGTCTTTTTTTGAGCTAGCGTTAGACCCTGCATTTTTCTTTTGATCAAAATCAACACTGTCTGTGTTGATTTAACTTATAATGTCAAAGTCGTTCACTACACTTTAAAATGTTATTTTGAAATGAACACATATGCTTTGCATGTTTTTCTGTTTGATGTAACTCTTCAAAATAGACCTCCTTTGTATTTCAAGCAAATCAGTGCAAAGTGGTGCAGCAAATTAAATTAAAAATTGATCCACTAGAATGCGAGGAATGCTGCACACTTTGCAGGTAAGAGGCTGCAGCACTCTTAAACATCTTTTCTACTCCATTTTGTACAAAACAGGCTTCAAAAGGCAACGACGATTTATGATTTAGAATAAATGTAGTGTGGTGCTTGTTCAGTTGAAATGACAACTTAATTTTAGAATGGACAAGTGAGGAAAGATCAGTATTTCATGAATGAACACCTCCAACAGCCAACTCTTTATAGTAGCTGGCTTGAAGAGAGTTTTCATGCCTTGCTGTTTCGTTGTTAATTATTAGACATAAAAAATAAAAACAGTGCCAAATGAAACACTGTGTGAAACCCGAAAGACCGACTCCTATTAGCCGAGTCTAATAGCTTAGATTCCCATCACAAATATGGTTGGACAAACATTAAAAAACAAAAAAAAAACGTTTTACTTCAAGCAAGCTACCTGCAGATTATATAAACTGACAAGACAGTATTTAACTCATGCTAACTCATCTTCGTGTATATTATCAACACTCTCAGACTCCTGTGTTGCCTCCTCACTTGTGGTGCCTGTTTATGCTTGTCTCCGGTTGATGCCTCGGCCTCACAAATGTTTGTCATGAATGAGTCTGTTGGCTTCACTTTTGAGTCCAAAATGCTACATCAACTCTTATTACACGGTCTATGAGCCCATTGAAGGGCTAACCATGTACAATTGCATGGGCCCCCTGAAGGGCCTTGAGCCTTGACTCTTTGACCCCCGTTGTAGCAGGGGGGCCTAATGATTCTGTTTCTAATTTTAACAACCCAGGAGAAAACATTTCAGATAAAGGCCCATATAATTGCTCCTGTGGTGAAGCTTATTATCCCAATACTTGACTAGATTTCCAGTCATTTTTTTTAGCTATAATATTGTATTAAGAACAGCGAACAAAGAATGATGATCAAAATTAAATACAGTATTGAACAAAAATATGTGTGTTCGTCATTGTTCTGTATTTGGTCCTTTCCGTCTGACTCACAGGGAGAAGACCAACAGAAAACAGAGCATGGCTGAAATGTATTGATTTTGTTGCACCACCCTGCTTAGATTAAGAAATGCCAATACGAGGATTCCACCCCGACTCTCTGGTTCATGTTGAGTTCACTTGTCATTTTCTATAATTCTGATAAAATCAAGATGCTTAGCAGTGATTTAGTTAGCCATGCTGGGTCGCCCCGGGCCTTTCTGATTGAATTAGACGTCTGTGTTCTGCCATTTGGTACCAGTCTGAAGTATCCCGACACTTAATGGGGGCACAAGTTATTTACTGTTTTCAGAGCCGGATTTGAAAAAAGAGAACAATGCTGCTGTTCATGAATTAAACAATTAGGAGTCTGTCAGCCCTCTTACAGCTAATGTAACTGTTTACATTGTCCCAAAAGCCACACTGTGAGTGCACAAATACATCAGAACATTTCAGATGGGATTTAAAGTCTTAAGGAACTGCTTGCCTTTTTACATATATTACAGCCTTAGCTGAGTCTTTTTATGGCTGCTGTGTGGTCTTTCCTGTAAGAATGTGATGTCTGTGATGCCTTCAGGGTTTCATATATGAATCAATAACTAATTACATGTTCAAATAAGTATTAATAATAAAATATCACACTCTTAAATAACCTAGTTTGAATATCTATGCTTCATATTTAGGCTTCAGACTATTTCTTATTTATCTTATTATCGTACTATTTTATATCTTATTTCTTGCCTATAAGTAAACCATAACATATCTGTCTTGTTTTGAGGAGTATTTTTTTTTACTTTTTTTTTTGCATTTTTGTCAACATATTTGTCTGCATCTTTTAAAATCAAACAAGGAAACAAAAAAAATACAGCCTCAAAAACAACCATCTTGAATCAAGCATTTTTTTTTTTTTAATTATTTTGAAACTAAATTAATTGCCGACATATAAAGCACCTCTTAACAAATTAGAAAATTCAAGACCAGTTTGCAGAAACCTGAACTTTAAATAGCGGTGGTTGTAGATCTACTTCCTCTTTTCTCTGTTTACTTCAGAAAAATAATCTTTAAATATTTAGAAAATAATCCTTGAGCCAATATTTAATACTTGTTGGTTTGTTTTCTCCCCTGAAGTCTCTCTCACGTCCTTTCTGGGAAAGCCGCCTCACACCTTGAAAACCACTGATTAAGCATGATTGATTTTAGGACATAATAACTCTACATGAGCCCAATTACATGTCAAACTAACATTACTTCACAATATCAGTTAACAAGGATGAAAAAAGTGCAAACTGTCAGACACAGAATAAGTCAAGACAATGATGCCTGAATACTATGCAGTCCATATTTTTCACAATCATTGAGTTATTATTTACAAATGTGTAATTTACTGGATTTTTTAAAAACGCTTTTTAAAATTCTATTAAACCATCTCATTGCTCTCCTACACGAGCAGCTGGGTCTCTTTCACAATATTTTTCAAACCTTCAGTCAGAATCATTTGTGTCCCTTGGGGAAATTAGATAGCAGCATTTTGTAATGCTAATGAAGTAATGTGCTGAAAGACAAATGTTCTGTGCTAGTAAGAAATGTTTATGACTGTCCCCCAAACAAACTGTCAAATTAAAACATCTGGACAGGTGTGTCTGATGATGAAAATGTAATTACATAAACATTATCTCAGACTTTTTCATTGTAGGGAGGTCTGATATTTAGTAGGTGGCCTGATCATTTACAGATAAAATGAACATTTTTGTAATGATGGACCTCCGACTGTGTTAGTCTTATAAAGTAAATAACCAAAAAATCTTAGGATTTCACGATCAGTCCCAACCCAAATAAGCCAATACTGCCATACTCTTACAGTTTTTCATGCTAGTTTAGAGAGACCTATATCCCATCCTTATGTTAAAGGGATATTTCAGTATTTTTGAAGGTGGTTTGTATCAGGCACTTGACAACAGTCAGTGAAGGGGCTGAAAGAGCTCCCAGCAGCACTGCACCTTTAAGAGGATCCAGCAGAGTCTACCAGTAAGGAACACTGCTGTTGGCGAATATAGTTATTTTGCTTAATTCTGTGGGTTTTACATCAAAACAAGCCAAGAAACTATGTTGCGTGTAATGTACGACTATGCAAAAAATTCTAGAGCACTTTATTTTTCCTCCGGGAAGTCTCTGTGGCACTATTTTACGACAGCAAATGGCCATGTGCTCTGCCACCTGTGCGCATTGATTCTGCCCACTGAGTCTCATCCTCAAATAATCTTCTTCATAAAGGTAATCCCCCGTGTATTCACAGTAAAAGAACGTCATTGCCATATTTAAAATCACTCATATTTGGGCCAGCATTCCTCTGGTCCTGTCTTAAAGAGTCTATGGAGCGAAACAGTAGTGTTTCAGGAATCAATGTGCACAGGCGGAAGAGCACATTACCATTTGCTGCATCGTGAAATAGTGCCAAGGACAGAAACTTTCTGGAGGAAGAATAAAGCGCTGAAATTCAATCAATCATTCAATACAACATAGTCACATAGTTTGTTTTCATGTAAAACCCAACTGTGCACCTTACTGGCAGTCTTAGCCAGTTCTCCAATAGGGATACACCAACTTTTTTTGTTGTTTTCATGTCTTGCCTCACTCCTGAGTCCATGACAAGCAGATAGACGCCATTCTTGAAAACTGTGTGTGCAGTAACAAGGAAGAGACTTTGCTTTGTTGACCTACTAACAAGCACGTCTGTGGTTATTTTCATATGCGTTTCTTTTAAAAGTTTACATAAAGGCCTAATCTTAGTCTTAAAATAGATAATATAACATGACGCAGTAAAAAAATACAAGTCACAACAAGCACACAAAACCATTTAAAGTTGCTGAAGAGTTTATCTGAAGACTGTAGGTAGAGGCAGGCTAACACTACCCATTGACTCCCAGTGGTTCAGCTAAGCTAATTAGCGGTGGACAAGCTTTTCCTGTTTCTTCAAATAAAAGTGTAAACTGAAGGTTTTCATGCAGGAGTAGAGATCGAAGTATTTTAATTGTATATACCTATTCTTTTAGAGTATTATTTATATATGTAGTATTTTCTTTTCATTGCACCATGTTTCTATGTGTGCCAGAGCTAATTTGTGTGTGTGTGTTCATGTTTGTGATGGCCATCAATAGAAAGCGAGTGGAGGGAGAGATTAGCTAACTTTGTGTGCTAATCCCTGTGAAATCATGGGCCCCTGGGTGAGGTGGGGAGATAGACGAGTGCCTCTCTGATCAGACGGGCTGTGGCTCACCGTGTGAAGCCGCCTCAATGCCCCGTAATCCCTCCCAGAGCCAAAGAGAAGCCGAGCTGACTGATGGGCAGCAAACGCCAGGCCGCTGCCTCTCAAAGTCTTCATCACGGAGGGGACGGGGGGAGACGGCGGGCGGGTTAAAGAGGTGAGGACCGAGGTGAGGTCTGAAGAGGAGAGCTGAGGAGGAAGTTTATTCTGCTGTCAAGTTAGAAGAGCCTTCACAGCAGTGTTACTTTGTGGACCTGAACTGAATACTGCCCAGATAGAAGTTATGTGGCCTTATTTCATCGACGAAAGCAGAGGAGGGTGAAGGTTAGATAGCTTTATCCGTGTATTCAGGTTTTACAAGATGTTGTCATTTCAAAGTCAAAGCAATATAAGCTAAGGATATACTGGAAATCAGGTGTCACAGTGGCACAGCAGGTTAGTGCACATGGCTCACAGCAGGAAGATTACTGTTTCGACTCCTCAGGGCCTTTCTGTGTGGCGTTTTCTCGTGGTCTCCTCGTGCCTGCATAGGTTATCTGAAATTACTCCTGTTTCCTCCACAAATAAAAAACAAGCTTGTTAGGTCAACTAGTGAGATTGAATTGCCCTTAGGTATGAGTGTGAGTGTCTGTTTCTCTATGTGACCTTGTGATCGGGTGGCGACAGGTTTAGAGCGACCATTTCAGGGTGTACTTCATCTAGTGTTGTCACAATACCAAAACATTTTGGTATCGATACTGGTACCAACATGTATTTTGATACTTTTTGATACTTTATAATACTTTTCTAAGTAGAAATAGAACACAAAAAATGTCATTATGACTTTATTTTAATAGAAAATCTTAGAACTATAAATATGCATTAGTAAATAAAATAAAATACCACAAAGGCATGCATTTCTAATACACAGACAACACAATTTTAAAATAAATAAAATAAAAATAAAAGAAAATATGGTTCAAAACGCTAACATTTTCTTATTGCACTCATGCATGTGTGCATTTACAGCTCTGGAAAAAAAAATTAGGGACCAAAAGTTTAAAAATCTCTGTGAGAACATATATATATAATATAAAATAATAATATAAAATAATATAAATAGGCTATTTAAACCAGAGACAGTGGTAGCTAATTGCAATGCAGCTTTAATTTTTTTCCAGAGCTACTTTTTTGGAGAGTGAAGGGGGCTGGCGTTGTTTGCTTCTAGCACTGAATGTGGCTTTTTTTCTCATGGGTATTTAAGTTATTACCTGTCTGAACTCCTTATACAGGTCTGGGTGCTTGTCCTTCAAGTGTTTGGCTAAGTTGGAGGTGTTTACACCCTTGGCCAGACATATTTTGTAGCACCGTTTGCACAGTGGTGCTTCGGTGTTAATGGCTTCACCGTGCTCATTTGTTTTCGTGCTGTAGTAATTCCATATAGCACTTCGCGCACCTGGTTTAACTACGAGTTGCAGCATGGTGAAGGTAGCAGCAGCTGCATTCTGTCCCTGCTCCTGTCTCTCTTTCTCTTCTTCTTCTTTGTGGAGTTTAACAGCGGTTGGCCACCTTTACAACGGGGCATTACCGCCACCCTCTTTCTCTCCTTTATAGCTCTCTCTCAGACTCCTGCTCTGTTTGCTGCTCCACGCTGCTCGCTCCCTCGCTCGCCTCGGCTCAAATTACAATGCGGTGACGTCATGCTGTGACGTTAAAATAAAAGTACCGGTCTCATCCAAGCATAGTACCATTTCAAATGCCTCAGTACCCCCGTACCATTTTAGTACCCGGACAAGCCTAACTTCATCCTCACCCAATGACAGCAGGGATAGAGTCCAGCCCCCCACCACCCAGAAAGGTATAAGTGGCACTGATGATGGATGAATATTGGAAAAGTCTGAATTGCTATGACACAAAAAACATTCACGTAAAACAGTTATTATTTCCCCACCCACAACGTGACATTAAATAGCCCTTAGTTATGAGTGTGACTGTGTGTTTCTCTATGTGACCTTGTGATTGGGTGGTGACAGGTTTAGTGTGACCAGTTCAGGGTGTACATGGCCTCCTGCTCATTGATGGCTGAGATAGAGTCGAGCAGCCCCCCAATCATCCAGAAAGGGGAAAGTGGCATTGATGATGGATGAATATTGGACAAGCCTGAATATGCAGTGACAAAACATATATACATATTCATGTAAACAGTTATTACTTCCCCTTTATCCACTACACATTCTTACAGCTACTAGCTACCCTCACAGTTATGACATGCTAGATTTATTTTTGGTTCATGAGTATGATGATGCAAACAGCAAATGACTTAACTGCCACGAGTGCTTTTACCCACTTCACTGACTACTGTCGAGTACCTGATACAACCCAACCTCAAAAATACAGAGCTATGCCTGTAATATATCCTCCCATAATTCTTTATAATCACTTCCTCGACAAAAGCAGGATTGAAATTGTTGTAAGTCAAGTTATATGCAGCAAACAGGACAGGCATAAAAAGTTGACGAGGAAACTGGAACACGAAGAATAGTTGCTATGGAAACACTGAATTGTCTCCCTACTGCTGCAGGAGTGTGACCTGACGTGATTTTTGAACATTGTAGCGTGGCCGGGTGAAAGCAGTTGCATGTTTTAGCTAATCTTGGTCTCAAGTACCCTGAACATGTTTTGACTTTTCATAAAAATGGTAATGGTATTATTATTTATCCAGGTGGGTCAGCTGAGAACCAGTCCTCTTTTACAGCGACGACCTGGTCAAGAGGCAGCATAGGAAGCAGATACAATTCAGTAAGGACACAACCACATAGAAACAGATGCTTCTATTGTACAACATATGTTATAAGATATATGGGATAAAACCAGCTCAGAAATGATCTTAACAGCAGGAGCAGTCTTTTTGTTCAGTATATATTTACAATTTAATGCAACTTTGAAAAGTTTTCTGTAACACTTTCATTGTTTTAAAGTCATCTGGTGTCAGGCAGTTGCGTCAGTGGTCTGCACTATAAACTCTTTCCACTGATTGTGTGTCAGTGTTTGGTTTAGTCAGAGTCTAATGATAAGACAGGAAGTCAGCTATGCTCCTGTAATTCACCCTCTCTCTGTGACCTTTGACCCTGAGACCGGCTCTCTGTGTTCCCTTCCTTCTCACTCAGTACAACACTCAGAGACAATAATACATTTCAACAATAATAAAACATAGAGTCAATGTTTTACTGGATCTGTTGTTGACAGCTGTTTCCCCTCATGCATGGCTGCGTTATGGTGAGACGGTACAAACTGTGACTGAGAGAAGCACACGCTGGAGCTGTTTGGGGTTAAAGATGGTCATGGACAACTCTTTAACGATTATTTTCATTTTGTCAGAACAATGATCCCAATAAACAGTTGGAGTCCATTATACCTCTAATAAACTTTTGAACCATTTATCTAGATTTATGGAATTGGATTATTTGTAACCTGTGCATAAATAAAGCACAAATAAACTAGATGCCATGTGCTGTAAGTTCACTGTTGTTGTTGATGCATCATATATGTTTTCATTAGTAAATTCTCACTTCTCTTACTTCAGAGAGCATTAAGAGTGTGTTCAAGGGAATGTGTTAGCTTGTGTAGCTCTAGATTACCTACAAGGACCTAGCTTAACATTAAAAAACCTGCTCGCCAACTTGACTACCAAAGACAGCTTAGTCAGAACTCAAAGCTTCAAAAACATGATGCCAAAAGAAACCTTGTTTTTGGTGGCGTTGTTAAGCTAGGATGCACAAACTTTGCCATGTCAAGGTCCACTGTGCAGAAAGAATCGGACAAAGCCATGTGGCGTCAGTCTTTTGATTATCAAAGACAGCTTTAGAGCGCTGCTGAATCCAATCCAGGCAGCTATTCTATAAATGTCATCTCAACTGAACTTCAGGTCAACCAACTCGCAGACATAGGCGCGAGGCTATGTCTTGAGGCTGTCCGACCAATAGCGCCTCCCTGCAGACTTATAGCCATGTCAATCATGTCCCTGATTTCCAAAAGCAAAAACTTCAACAAAAGTTAAATGGGCATGATTTTAGAAGCTAGAAGGGCTCAGGGAACACAAACCTCCACAAGGGAATTTCTGACATAGTCAAGTTAGAAATGTGTAAAAACTGCCCATCACACAATATCAGACAGTTTTTAAACATTCCTTGAGCCGCATCTGTTAGTGGATCATCACCAAAGTTTAACAATTTCTTCTTTCTGCCATGACCAAAATCCTCTGAAAATTTAGTCAAAATCTGTGAAGAAATGTTTGACTTATCTTGCTCATAGACAAACAAACAAATGCAAGCAAAAATAAAATGTCCTTGGCAGAGGTGAAAATCACCTACTGCACAGTGCGAGCACTTTTATGTTTTATATAGAGAGACCTTTAACTAGGCTGTAAATATGTTTAATTAGGATGTAAAAAAAAATCATCTGTTCTCCTCACACAATCATCTAAACTCCTGCCACCAGCCTTTTGGACACAGTGCCAGATCCACCCAGCCTGTTTGATGGCCATGTCTGACCCATGTATCTGAAACACAAGAACATCAAGGAGGCATCAAATGTTGGTAGAGAGCCTTTTACAGAATTCCTCGATTTTCTTTCACATCACTCAGGCAAAAATTAATTAAAATCAAACAATATCAAACATACAATAAATTAATACATTTCTGTATTCTGAAAATAGTTGCACAACACAGCTGTGGCGAACATTGAATGGTACAAGTGGAGGTTGTATAAATCCATGTGAACTGAAAAATGAAGTAATGTAAATTAGTCTGATTGAAAAATGGAGAAAAAAGGGAGTTAAATGATAAATTCCATGATAAATGAGTATGTAATATTGTTTACTTTCACAATGAAGACACCAGGCAGGCAGTCACCTGCCCGCGCAGTGACACAAACCACAGCAGCTAGATCACCGAGAGCCCACGCCAAGAAAGCTTTCAAGACTCAACCTCACATCACCCTTAACTCTTCTATGGTCTAAACCAGTGGTTCTCAACTGGTCTGGCTTCAGGACCCACCATCACCCTTTAATTTCAAGCTGTGATCCAAACGAGGGAAATTTTCAACTTCTCAAATTTATTTAATAAAAATATGATGCACTTTGAACCTGGGATGGTACAGAACGTCACAGTATGCCAACACAAAAGAAAAGCTTAGTGAGAAACCAAAATGAACTGCGTGTGGTGATACTAGAGAGGGAAATATTCTTGTTTACACTCAATTAGCTTCACTTTAAATTAATCAAGAAAGTGCATCTTAGAGACTCAAGGTCTTAGGTAATAATGTCAATCAGTCGCACTAAATAAGCCGTCGAACATGGGGCTTTCTCAACACCCAAAAAACTTCAGGAACTTCAGTCTTTTTTACAAAAAATATTTAAAAAATATATCTTAAGCTGAGTACCTACTTATTGAATATATAGCAAACACCCTTTGACTGAAATGCCCGTTAGCATTGCAGGGTGTTATAGCCACCTGTTGCGAAGGACTGTAAAAGACGACACTCCACTGCACAAAAAAATCCCCTTCAAAATAAAAGCACAGGACTTATTTCCTGACTTTTTTTTTTTTTTTTTTTGTCCAGGCAAGGGCTCGAGCCATTAAAAAAGGGTCCGTGACCCACTTTTGGGTCACAAACCACCAGTTGAGAATCACTGGTCTAAACACATGCATTAATTCACATGCATTTTTAATGCCTACTATATCAAACCCTGCCTTTTCATTACTTCATATTTCATCATCACTTTTGTTACTTTCATCATTGAGGTTCTTTTCTTTTAACTATAATTGACGATTTTTTTGTGCTGTAAATTATAAGTGATGAATGAAAAACAACTTACATTATTTACTATGGTTTTATTTTCATTAAGCTTTTCATTTTTATCACTCTAAATTCATTCCAATGAGTTTCTTCACTTTAATTGAAGGGTGCTTGAAAAAAAAAAAATGAAATCAGGATTTCTTTTATTGACATTTATATCATTATTATGAAGCATGAATAATAATTCATTTTACATCATCCATGGATAAATTCCAAATGATCAACTAAATTACGGCTTGACTTTCAGCCACAGCTGTGCAACCATTTCTGCTGTTGTTTTGAATTGTTTTAGAAATTGTTTAATTTTATGCGATGTATAACTTATGACTGACTCTACGGTTAAAGAACATTGGGGTGTCGGTGGTGCAGCTGCATAGTGCGCTTGGTCAGTGATCGGGAGGTTGCAGGTTCAAGCCCAGCTCTGGGCGACACATGGCGATGTGTCCTCGGGCAAGACACTTAACCCCAAGTTGCTCCCACTGCTGCGTCAGTGGCGTGTAAATGGGCATGAAAGGGCGTGAATGTGTGAGCTGATACTGATGGATAACTAACATAGAAACTCTGAACCATCAGTGAGTGAATGTGAGTGAATGGGTGTGAATGGGTAAGTGTGACCTGCGGTGTAAAGCAGCTTTGAGTAGTCAAAAGACTAGAAAGACGCTATATAAGCTCAAGTCCATTTACCATTTACCATTGGTGCAACTGGATCATAATACATTTGCACTAATGGTTAATCCGGCCATGGAGATATACAGTATTCTTTGAAGGCCCCACATCCTGCAAAGTCAATTTTTGTTGCTTTTAACATTGTTAGAAGGGGCTCGGGAGCAGAAGAGCATGACACATTTTCTAAACTCTCAGTTCATGGAGAAATTTAAAGAAAATTCCCCTTAAAAAACTCTGTTTTCTTAACTCATGGGGTTCATTATGTCATACAGCCTCTGCCTACATGTGTGTTTTCTGTTCGTCACAGGCAGATGCCATGACTGTTTTGAAAGCGTGTTCCTCTGCCCGTCATAGTCATAGTTCAGGCAGCCAGTCAGCACAGAGCTCATCATCATAGCCTCCCCAGGCCTCCCTGCTCCCTCAGATCCGAGTTTCTCCAAAAGGGAGAGAAAAAGAGCACCATCTGATCCTCCACAGACAAAATATACATTTTTTAAACTGAACTTCAATCAAATCCTTGCTCAATAGTCACCCAAGACATGATGTAAACAGTCAAACACACCAGGACATGGGACCTTTAAAATGCTTAAGTGAAAATGAAGCTTTTCTTAAACAAAAGTAATACAGCAGTTTAAATAAAAAAATTATTCAAATGAATGATTATCCGTGTAGATTGTGATAAGCAGTCTGACAGTTTTCCTTGTAAAAGAAGAAAGACACTTTGTTGAGGATAAAGGCAGAGAGGACACATAATGAAATTAACTACAGCATGTCATAAAAACAAACAAACACACCTCAAACACTTGTGACCTGCAGTCTTCTGATCATTTAACAAAAACAAGTGCACAAATCCATTAATGTTCCAGTTGTTTGGATCAACAGCTGTAATAACCTGATCCTTCCCCTCTCGTCTGCACAGCTGGAGTCTGAACTGTGAGAAGTTAAAGTTATAACCTGAAACCTCCCGCTGTCACAACAGAGCATCACAAGTCAAGTGCACATTATGTCTGCTCTGAACAACACAATAGCTAATAAACATTGACTGTGAGCGCTGATTGTGATTGGTTAAAGACGTGTACGGGCTGGCCAGAGGTACGGCAGAGAGAGCCATTACAAAGTAGAAGGCAATAAAGTGAGCTCATTTAGCGCTAACAGCCGCAGCACCCTCATGGATGGGTCCCCTGCTGGAGCTTCGGGTCGATGGAGGAGCAGTAATTACACTTCAGTCTAAGTGTCTTAATGTGACTGCCTCCATTGTTTACTTTTCTGTCTGCTGAAAAACACACGCTGATGGATTTTTTTCATTTACAGTCAAACCTGGGATTGCTTGTCCATATCTGTGTGTTACAACGTGCATGGGTGCTTGTTTTTGCTCCGTATTGCACCAAAGTTGATGTGAAATGATTTGATCAGTCTTTTACTTTCAATCTTGTGTGATTTTGTTTTTTGAAAAATGTATCTTCTAAAGAAAATCAAACCAAATTTGCCATGGCAGCATTCGAAATAGCAATATTTAAAAAAAAAGAATCTATATTTATTGCTTGTCTTAAAACATCCTGTATGCAATTACCAAAAAAGAAATACATATTAAAAACCTGTATTGAAACACATACTAAGCCTATTTTATTAAGTATTGGTAATTGTACTTGAGTTGAAATATTGACAAGGATTGATTAGTGGCTGAATATGAAAGCTTTATGTCTGCATCCCTTTATGTACCATTTGAATTGCCAAAAAGTTGTGGCCCCTGGCATAGCAGATTATTGACAAGTGGCCCTCTTGGTAACCAAAGTTAGGATGTCTAAGTTCTCGGGTATGACCAGTAATTCAGGGATTCTGATATTAGATATTTTGCAACCAAGTGTTCTCATCTGAAAAGGCTGTAGAAAGTTGTATCTTCTGACTTCGTACAAAATTACGTTTTTTTTCTTTTACCATTTACTTTATTACAAGCAGCCTCAGACAATAAACTAGAACAACTGCATCCCTCAAGTAAACATTTTCTGAGAGGGAAAGTACTAAGGTGGGTCTCTTCGCCTCTGACCTCAATCTCCCAAATAGTTAAGTCAAAGTGAATATTTGTACAAAGTTTGACAGAAACCCCTCAGAGAATCCTTGACAAATTAAAATTCACATGTGACGCAGGATCATGAGGCCAAAAAGATTCGACCCTTTCTCTATAAAATCCCACCAGTTTGTCCCTGAATTAAAAAAGAACATTTTTACAAAATCAAAAGAAAATCTTGGAGGGAATTTTCATGATACTGCATTTAAACACAGATTGTGAATATGGTGCCTGATAACCTTTGACCTATGACCTTCAAAATTGAATCAGGTTATCTTTAATTCAGAGAGGACAAATTTGCTGAATTTGACGAAAATCAGTTTTTGATGCTTTTACCTTTATCATTTAACGTATGATCAGCACAATCTGGTTGCTTCAAACTCGTGTCATATTCAACCAAAGTGTGAAGATAAAAGGAAACGCCTTGGAGCATTTTTTGTGATATCTGTTAGTCTAAATTCACAAGTAAATTATGGTCCATGACCTTAACTCTTGATCCACGACCTTGAACTCTTATAGGGTAAATCCTTTGTAAGAGTGGACATTTGTGGAAAGTTTATTAAAGTTCATTAAGGTATTCACAAATTTTTGTGTTTTACCTGAGTAAGGGGGCCATTAGACCTTATCATCTTGCCCTTTTTTATCAGCTTATTCTTGAAATTTCAACTTTTCTCCCGAGATTTCAGGGTTTTTTTCTCAAAGTGAATTTATATTTCACTTTATATTGAAAAAGTTATACATATTAATGTCCTGTCTGCCTCTTAGACTTTAATGCATACAGTATTTCAGTATTTTTGAAGTTGGGTTGTATGAGGTACTTGGCGGAGTTAATGATTTGTTGGAAAATTAAGGAGTCAACTCTGATTCAGCAGAAGAAGTTTAGTTTACCATCAGTATGTAGTTGTGTGACGTGAGAGCTCACGCTTTGTTAAGCTGAGTTTTACATCCTTGCCGCTGGGTGGGTGTAACAGCATCAGGAGTGGCCGTGTTATCCAGGGACTATCAGCTGTGTAAATCTGTGGTTGTTGAACTCAAAACACCTTTTTGTATTGGTTTTCAGTAAAGTTATCTGATACGTATTTTTTACCTTCAAACTTTACGGAAATTCAATAATACTTGACCAGCATTTGAACTTTGACCTTCAAGTCACAAAGCTTGTTCAGACCTGCTTTAAACAGTTAAGAAATATTTCCCCAAATCGAATAAATGCTTCCCACCTCAGATCTTGAGCTTTAATTCAAACATTTATTTCTCCCAGTTAGGTCACCATAATTTGGTCTACACCTTCCCCGGCTGATCGTCACTCCACCATACACTCCTCCACTTGGTGACTGCAGGTTCGGTTTTCAGCACAGTTGTATTAGAAAGTTTTATTTTCAGGCAAGGCGACTGCTGCTTGAAATGACCTATCTCTGTCATGTCATAGACTTGCTGCAGATTTGTTTGGGCCATTTGCATGGACTTATTGCAGGACTAGGATCATTTTTAAATGTGCTTATTCTACCAACTTTTTCGCAGACTTGTGTTTGTCAAAGTTCGGGTATGTAAAGCTCTGCAACAACAGACGCTGACACCGTATATGTTTGCGTAGAAAGAACAAAATGTAAGGGGATGATACACTGTTTCATCCTTTGGGTTTGCTTGGTTTGTGATTTTCAGAATAAAGCTTTCTTGTGTTTTTGGAGCTTCTTCAGACTCTCTGCCTTGTTCTGGCTGCAGCTTTGTTCACTCAGCCTCTATAGGAAGACAACACTCTTTGAATGAGAGAGCCAGCCAACACTTTATAAAACATTTTCTCTCTTGTTCATATGCCTCTGACACTATCAGGGGTTAATAGTGCTCATGCACTCCTTCTGATGCAGAAGACTATTTTTTATCAAGTTGGGTTTTTTGTTTGTGTATAAAGGAGCTGCTTGTTGTGACAATATGGATCGATGTTTTTATCCAACCCGATAGGAACAAGCTGTTAATCCTCCTCCTGCTCACACCTCTGCATACGCTCCACATGAATGGAGAATAAACATTTCAAAACCTCTTATATGTGCAAAAATACCCACTGGCTATGCTTTTTTCATGAGGTACTATTTCTGCAATGCAAAGGTGTTTAAATCCATAAATTCCCCCTCGTTGCTTGAATGGGAAGATTTGGTTCTAATGATGGGGAGGGAAATTAATCCTAATCTTCTGTTTCATTCTGTGTATCATGTTGCCGCACAAAGCCATGATACACAACCCAAGTGGAAAATATATTTTCTTCTGCCATGCAGCTTCAATTAAATTACCAATAGGCTAAGTGCAAGTGTAACTAAATATAGCTGTTTGAACGATGTTTGACCCACAGAGGAATCGTGAGCACTAAATTCAGCTCGTCTCATGAATATTAAATGAAATAAAAGGATTCATATGGAGAGGAAAATGAGTTAAAGTCTACCTGAGGCTGCAGCTTTTTGGTTGGATTCCCATCTTTCCGTTTGTTTTGAAGCTCAGTAACTTGCAGAGTGAAATAAGCATGACTGCACGATCCTCAGAGCTGTCAGGCTTTACCCGGCCTTATTAAATGATCAGCTACTCCGTGTATTGTCACAGCCCGGTGAGTTTTGGCAGCGGGGGACCACGAGCCGCGGAGCACTGATGCCAAAAAGCGGCTTATCTTGATGGACGGGTTCATTATCACCTTCTAATTACAGGTGGATTTTCAGGTGTATTCATTACCTGTGCTGACCGGGGTTGTATATATGTGTGTGTATGAGTGTGTGTGTGTGTGTGTGAGAGAGAGTCCAGGGGTTACTGTTACACCGGCTGAACTGTAGGGGGTCAGCTGGTGTGTGTCGGGGAGGGACGGGGAGGGGGTCCTGGGGTTCCTGTTTCACCTCGGCTGTAGACTCGTTGTAATATTCATGAGCTTTGTGGGGATCAGTGTGCGGTGTGGTGTGCAGGACGCCTCTCGCTCTCAAACTGAGTCAAACACGATCACAGGAGAGAGCGTACATCTGGATCTGAGACTAACGCTGACCCTGCTGTACGTACAAGTGTTTGGTAACTTAACTCATTACATTACAAGCCTATTGCCATTAAAAGAAACTTGTTACAACACAATAAACGTGAAATACAGTCACCAACCTTATTGGTAGATACAAGTGTTCAAGTGAGTAGGGCCTGACGGATATGGATTTTCTGAGGCCGATGCCAATATTTGGCAGAAAAAAATTCAACTACCGATTAATCGTCCTATTAATCAAAAAAATATAATATGAATTTTTAAAAAAAACAGCACTTACAATAATTAATATTTGAATTACAGGCAGGCCATTTTAGAATACTTTATCCATTAGTATTTGTTTAACTGTATAACAGAAAGGAATTTTCAAGTACAAAAACATGCAGAAAAGCATTAAACCTCTGGAAAATTAATTATATAACCTTAAAAAAGAGAGTCAATCTATAAATGAGTTATGAAATACAGTTGTACTGATGAATTTATCTTTAGACTTAGGTCGTGTTCCTCTGATGCCCTTTAATGTTAAATCAGTGATCAGTGACAAGTGAGTCTCAGTGCAGTTAGCTAGTAGCAATAGCCAGACATGTGGCTACAACTTGATGAATCTGGGCATGTAGGCATGCTCAAACCGAGCATCAGAATGAAGAGGAAAGTTGACATGAGTGACTTTGAACATGGCATGGTTGTTGGTGTCAGACTGCCTGCTCTCCTGGGATCTTCACATGCAACCATCTCAGGGGTTTACAGAAAATGGTCCAAAAAAGAGAAAAATATTCAGTTTCATTATGTGAAAAATGCTTTGTTTATGCCAGAGAATGACCAGTGGCTCAAGATGGTAGTATGACAAAAACAACTTATTATTGTTACAATGGAAAAATATAATGTTATAAGACTGCTTCACAAACAAGCAGGAGCTTTTACTTAAGTCTGCCATTCTTCTTCTGTATCAAAGTTTTGTGGCGCTTACTTCCAATGGACCAAGATTATTCACTGGCTGAAATCCAGTCTGTTGCCAAAACTCTCCACAATCCAGCTACTCCTGCAGTGTAATGTAGTACAAACGCTTAAACATGTCAGAAGTGGCGTGAAAATATCCTTTCTATCAAAGACTGTGCAATGTTTTTATTTTTTTAATGAAGAAACTGCTACTGAAGCTGTTAGCATCTATGCTAATCTCTCTACAAGCAGCCACTTCCTGCTGTCGTCAGACTCATAGCTCCCACCTCTCCCTGCTTCAAAGGATGCTGATTGGACAGTGTGCCTGCAGACCAAACTCAATCTTTATAACTTGGAGCTTTGCAAGATTGGTCTAACTGATTACTGACAATGACTCAATCCAGCTGCACTGCAGAGTAAGGGTAAACCAATGAAGTGACTCTAATCACAACCACTCATATTCTGCCCTCCTCTTCGCTGACTGTTCTTCTAGAATTTTCATACATGACAGTATCTCTTTATGTCATTTTTTGTACTTTTGTTCACAGTGTTAGAAATAAATACTCAAAATAAAGGAATTTGTTGCTGAAGATGTAACTGATGTTGTTTTGACAGTGTATTGAAACATGTTTATGTTTATTGAACATGTTCATGTGAATAATGATAGATGAGGGGGCTTGACAGCACATTCATCTGCCAAAGCGGGGCCTGGAAGAAAAAGTTTGGGACCACTTCTGTAATGTTGAAACCCCAGACAGCTGTGACAAAAGAGCTAAAGCAAACCTTTTCAAGTCTAGTAGAGACCCACTGCCACCTCTCACAGCCTTCACTTTTTAATTCTCTTTTAAAAACTGAGGACTCTATTCAACTGAAGCTTAACTCCATGAGGTGGATTCACTTAATGGAAAACTAGCGTTTCTGTTTTGGATATATTTCACACAATAAGGGAAATAAATCTTAGTCGGTATTACCCAATTCATGCTACAAACACTTGAGTGCACAAAGTACACTTCATCAGTAGGGGATTGTAGTGTGAGTGAATTTATAGCAAAACAATAAAAACTCTGAAGCTAACGTCTTCCATTTGGGTTTTTCCTTTCTGTGACCTATTTCTGATTTTACCCAGTGTCCTATAAGCCTAAGTCGCGGCATAAAAGCCTCCCCAAGAATATAAAAAAATAGCATTGAGTCTAGCTTTTTTAGAGATGGGGTTTGTTTTGACAGTGCTGAAGTTGCTCATACCATTAAACGGTCAATTATAAAAAACCTCATTTAAGATTTTGAATATTTATCTCAGCCTTGTGATTTCTTTGCCTTCTTTGCATTATATTCTGAACTTGAGATGACTTCGCCAGGGCCTCTGTGGGTACATTACAGAAGCTCATTATCTTGAATGCAGCCTTTATTAAATATTGTTTGGCATGGTGTACATATTTAGAAGAATTCACATAAGCCCACATGAATGTGAATACATTAATATAAATGGGTATATGCTTAAGATACAAGAGTATATATTAAAAATCCTGGGCGCTAATAAGAGACATCCCCCATCTTTAAATGTACGGACACTTGCCAGGAAAATACTCTCCAATCAACTCAGCAGTGCAGTAATCAAGAGATTTTTGGTTAATTATTCATAAACTAAGAAATAGAATTGCTAAAAATGTCATTTCTGTTTCTGATTCTGATGAACTTGTAACCTCTGACCAAAACAAAATAATGAACCATTCAGATAATTAATGGTAATGTATATAATATTAAACAGCTGATCAGAGTTTGCAACTACATTGGCATTGTCTTTCTGCAGAGAGAAGCTTCATAAATATGTTTTGAAGGCATGAACATGGTAAAGAGTTGTCACCCACAGGTTACCATATCCTCAGACACACACTGATTTTTGTCTGTTTACTCTAAACGGGAACAAATTTCAAAAAATGACAGTTAAAACAGATGATTGATATGAAAAAGTCAGAAATAATTTGTTGATAAAGCATTGAGTTGACTAATTTGTCTGTGACTTACACACTGTACAATCACAGTGCTTACAGGAGACAGTAACCACAGGAAGCTGATCTGAGATCCTTTTTCCATTTGCACAGGTTGAATACTGTTCATTTCATTTTCCATTATAGTTTAGACTTTGATAGAACCTCTTTAAGGTAGGTCAGGTTGTCATGACATAGCTATGTGAAACTATCTAGGCATCCTCACAACGACAAGCTGATACCACATTAAAAGCCAGATTAGGGTTCTCATTCCTCAGCGCCATAAGCAGAAAAAGGATCCAAGTGTCAGCTGATTTTTGTCACTGTGCCTTCAGTGTTCTCAGCTGAGGGTAGTTCAACTTCTTAGAGGGCACTGTGCTTGTCAATATCACTCCTCCCTTAGTGACCAATCAAAATCAAGAAGGGGTTTGACTCCTGATTTTCTTTGGAAATAACAATGGCAGATGTAAAAATGAGCTTCCTCATCTTTACACGGGAACATCCTCCTGGTCTTCAGCTTCAACACATGATGTCTTGATCTGGTGTTCATGTTTTCTTGGTGATATTTTGATGGATTTGAGAAACACAATGCACAAGGACTGATTTTAAATGGCCTCACAAGTGTTAAAGAGACATTAGGACATCAACTCTTGTTACCTGGCAACATTAACTGCTCTGAAAGTGATGCTAAAATCCAATGGGAAAAATGCTTGCCGTGGTTACAGGCCCCGACTGTTTGAAGAGACTTGGCAAAGTTTTAACACAGAAGTTTTAAGGGACTTTTCTTTTACAACTTTTCTCAGATGTTTTGGTTTTCCATTGGGGATTGTACCCAGTACCTGGCACAGTATTTCGTACTTTCATTGTTTTCTGAACTACAAGTGTCACTGGAGCTCTTTTGATTTCTTCAACTTTTTCTTTTCTCTCCAAACACCTTGAAAGTTGGTGAGGTTGTGCCGGAGCATCCGACCTTTGATTTTTACAGTATTTAGTACCAACTGTGGGGTTTCAAGCGAGCTGAGCTGAGAGTTAATGTGATGTGGAGACACCGCTGACCTCTGAATGGGCTGTATCACATCTTTCAGCCTGTGGTGCTTTAGTTTATTAAATTGTTGACCACAACCTCTAATCATACAATGCATGGTCAATTAGACTAAACGAGACTCGGATGGCATTATGAGCTGCACAGTGGTGCAGAATAGTGATGGGCGATACCAGACTTTTTCAAATTGATATGATACTGATATTTTTTGCAGTAGTTTTTCCAATACCAGTACTGAAACTGATACCGATACCAATCATCTCCTGCAATGCATTCAAAATGTTAATGAAGTTTCACGTTTTTTATTTACTAAAAGAGCATAAAGGAAACACATTGCCCACACTCTAGACCATCAGATCTTCAGGTGAGTTTAGTTTTAACCCTTTAAAGCCTGAAAACAGAAATTATAGACAAAAAAATCTATATTTTTGGAGCTGAAATGTTTATTTCACTTTCTACTGAAATCAGAAAGAAAATCATAATTTCCATAAAATTCAACATATTTTTGTATCTCACTCGTGCGCGCGTTTAACCTAAAACGTGCGCTCGAAAAAAAGGTATTTACCACGTTTTGACTTGTCCTTGTCCTTGTCCACTACAGCTTCCCGTAGTGACGTCAGATGTTTGCAGACACACACAATGGAGAGAAGAAGTGAGCTAGTTAACTTTTACTTCCACCTCGGAATGTCATATAATGTCATTCTTGCTGCTCTTGCCATGAGAGATGGAATAATCCTAAATTGGAGAACTTTGCTGCGCATACTAAAAGACAACAGGCTCAGCCGAAGGAAGGAGTACTCAGATTCAGTCAGTGTCCTGACCTGGGACGCACAGGGGGGACTTGTTTGCTGCTACAGAGGCGAAGTTGTAGCTAACATCGGGGTTATCTCCCTCCACCTTATTCAGCGGGTGGCAGCAAGACACGAGCTTTGCTTGAGTCTTGAAAGTTGTGCAGCTTTTATTTAAGGGACTGTACATACCCTGCACTCCTATATTCACAGACACAGCTGACGTTGGCTGGTTACTGGGATGCTTCAACAGAGCCCGGCTGTCTTCTTCTTCTTCTTCTTCTTGTTTTTTACCGGCAGGTGACCACAATATTATGGGGCATTACCGCCATCTACTGATGAGCCTGGCTGTCTGTTGCTGCTTGCCTATATGATTAAATCGAGCGCATGTTTTATCTTAAACGTGTGCACGTTTTAATATATTGTGCACACGTTTTACTATCTCGTGCGCACGATTGATTGTTTTTTTCTCCGTGGCACCTTAGGGGCTCCGTACATTTGATACTGATATTGTTGGGAAGTAATCAATACCAAAAGAAAGTAGCTATGAAAGTATCTATAGTTCGATACTCATAATCAATTCTTCTATCCCTAGTGCAGGGTTTCGTGTTTCTGACTCATACCAAGAGGGTTCCTGGTCTAATCAGGAAGCTTTCTATGTGAGGGTCTTTGTTTTTCCCATGTGTGGGTTTTCTGTAGGTACTCCAGTCCACCAGACCCCAAACAAGCCTGCAATCTTAACAGGTGACTCTAAACTACCCTTCAGTGTGAGTGTACCTGGTTGTGTATCTTTGTATGTTTGCCCTGTGATTGACTGGCAACCAGTCCCCTCTTGCCTAATGGTAGCTGAGTCAGGCTTTTTCTTTGACAAAAGTTTCCTTCTATCACATAGTTATGCCTTTATTATGATTCATTGTCTCTTAAATCAGCTTATACTTCAATGAAAAAATGTTACTGATAAAACTGCAAGCATCTAATTTTTTGTTTCAGTGTTCACTGTCATTCAAACACCAAAAAAGCTCAAAAATATCAAAAAGGCCAAAACCAAAAGCCATTTAAAAAGTGAAACAAAAATTAATTTCTGCTTTTCACTTGTTTCTGGTGGCTCTGTTTTCTGTTTTTGTCATCTTATCCTTGCTTAAAGAGAATCGACTTATGAGCTTAAACAGTATGTAACTTTCAGTTCATGGAGTTTAAACTCCAGAATAATGAGTCATTAGAAACTCCTGCTGTTGCAAAATCAGTGTGCGGCACAAACAACAGTCTCAGCCAAGATATTTCCCAACACTGTCAACAACGTTTCTTTAAAAACATCTATGACTGCAGCTGCCAAGTTTTACACAAAAGTATGCAAACATGAATTCATCCTGGATACAACAACATTAAGAGCAACATGATAGAACAAGAGGAAAGGTTAGTGATTTAAAGCTTGTAACCAAGTCTCTGGTGAAGTAAGGTTAATCTAAGTACACTGAGAATTTTGTCTTCTAAAAGCTTTCTTATAAAAGTTTTAAAACTGCCCAACACCTGACTGAGTTTTTTAACGTGGAAGCTGTTTCTCTTTTATTTCGATGGAAAGGAAGCTTTTGTCATGATCAGTGGAGGAAACTGGTCCAAACTAAATTTTCTAGTAGTATTTTGGTCATTTGGAAAGGATGATGGTGATTAAATGAGGCTACTGTGAGCCTTTTTCATATAAAAGGTGTTGCTTTTAAATAATGAGATTGCACTTATGAGGATGAAACCACGTGGTTCACCGTCACACATTTTATATATACCGTAATTTCTCACTCGATTATAACACGCACCCCATGTTTTCACCATTTTTGCCTGAAAAACACTGTACTCAAATATAACACGCACCCAAATTTTGCCTCAACCTTACTCTATCAGACAACTCAAAAATTACCCAAAGTTTTAATCAATGAAATTTCAGTATTTCCACAACAAATAGATGATTCTCTCTCTGAACTGAATGCAGAAACATCTTTTGCTTCACGTTTACACAATTACTCGATTTCTGCCTGAGCATGCTCAGTCATAGTGTACCGACCAATCAGAGCGCAGCTATCAACATGCCAATGTCTTTGACCAATCACAGCGCAGCTATTTTGCGTTCCCTTGCTCACAGGATGGCAGCGCTCTGTGTTTGCCAGTGAGTGGTAACGCTTGAGAATTAAACGATGATTACACAAAGTTAAACTAATATTGGATAAGAACAGTTTAACAGTCAGTTTAATACAAATTATAAAAGTTTGATGGGAATGTTTTGCAGTGGAAGAGAATATTTCGGCTTTTTGTATCAGATATGTTGCAATTGCGATGTTGGCGAGACAAATTACTGTAAGTATTTTGCTTGTACTCATGTATGATATGCACCCCAAAAATTAGAGCTTATTTAAAGGCAAAAAAGTGTGTGTTATAATCGAGAACTTACGGTATTGAAGTTTAGCATTCATTCACAACTTCTGTAATGTTGCAGAAGGTGACAGCTTTAGTTCACTGAGCCTTACTGATTGAAGTGCACATGTTTTTGTTAAGCCGACAGAAAATGCATTAACTTGAAATTTTTGGTGTTATTGACCAAAACAGCAGCAAAATCTTTTCGTACATTAACTGAGGTGTATGGGGAACTTTTCATGTCTAGTGCACATGTGATTGAACTGAATGAAAGGTTTCGTGAAGGCAGAGAGGATGTCCAAGATGATGACCATCACTGGCCCCATGCACATCAGACACTTCTGAAAACCTCTGAACAAATCATTGAAAATGATCGACATCTATGATATAAGAATGATAGCTGAAATTTTCTCCAGAGACAGTTCAGTGAATTTTGCATGAAAATCTGTGCCATAATTGTCCAAAAACACTTTGTAATCACCCCTAAAAAACTTGGGTTTCCATCTGTTTGTTCCAAGATTTCTTTAGCACACATTTTTTAAATCATTTTCTGACACCTCAGCAAAAACATGTGCACCTCAATCAGTAGAAACCAGTGAACAAAATACGTCACTTATTGGAAAGTCACGGCAGTTGTGCATGAATAATCAACCTTTATACAACACTCAGTGTGACTGTGAACCACGTGGTTTTATCCTCACAAGCGCAGCCTCATTATTTAATAGCTATATCTCATATTTGCGCAGTGGTGTCTAAATACATGTAGTGCTTGGTATTATATCAGGCTAGGTTACACTAGCAAGGACCACACCGTAGACAGGGTGAATTTGACAAGTTATTATGTGTAGCAGATAATGAGCGCCATAGTAGAAAAATGTAGCAAATTATGATTTTGGGATACTTCTTGGGGGATCCGCCGTAGCTCCCGAGCACAATGAACCAGCCTGTTTAAGGCCCTAAGGAAAGAAAGAAAGATGAAATAGTCGAAGGAGTGGTAGGGAGGGGCATGTCGTGTGAACAAAACAAAGCGAGGAAATGGTCACGTGAACACGTGAAGAGGTGTGGTCCTGCTCCTGAAACTCTGCTAACACATTAAAATTCATGAGCACAATCATTTATGGTATCATAAATGCTTAGAAAACTAATATAAATCAAATATAACACAGCATCCAGGATATCTATAACTGCTTTTGTGTTTTATAGGGAGAATGCACATTTCGACAGGAGTAAGAAAATATAAACAGGATAATTTTTTTGAAGTCATGCACCTCAAGAAAGAGTCAAGAGAATGTCAGGGAAAAAACAGAATATTCAGAATAAGTCAGAATTGTAAAAATGAAGTTGGGACATGACACTTTTCTGACACTTATTCTCAATGCTGAGTATAAATATCATTACCCACTATTCATTTCAACTTTATCATTGTTTCCTTTTTTTGTGAAATGCATTATGACAAAAAAGATAACCTGTGGTTGTGTCACATTGTGTTGTCATACAATAAATTGAGTAAATTTGATATCATATCCTTATAGCACTAACCCTTTAAAACGCTTATGCAGAACATAAAATTCATGCACATTTTGTCACTTGGCTGGTGTAAATTTTTGACCCTGCTCACATGAAACCCTTTCAGATCAAACACTCGAGCAGTGGCTCCTGAACTTTTTCCTCTGACCTCTTGTAGTTTTACCAAAGAAGAGTTGAACACAAAAAATAGATTTCTCAGGACTGTGGCCCCTGTACAGTGAGAGCACAAAGATGAGTTAAGTATTTAAACAAAGACCTTTTTTGAACCAGGTTGTAAAAATGTGTATTTGATTTGATTTTTGATTTGATTTTTAATTGTCTCAAACAAGCACAAGCATAAAAAACAAACAGTATATGTAACAGAGAGAAAAAAAAGTGCAAGTTGGAGAAGGGGCTTAAGGAAGCAAAGCTTATCAAGAACAGCCCCCCCCCCCCCTTACATTGTCATACTTTTGAAATTCATAAAACATACATAATCCATAAATCCATGCATTTTAGAAGATTAAAAAATGTAACAGGCTGTAAAATCTGTCTGTCCAGCGCACACCATCATTTGGGTGTCAGGTTTCTGCTGCCAGCCTCAAGTGGACACTCGTGGTACTACAGATTATGGCACTTTGGCCTCCATTTTCAGCCCTGAAGGTGGCCCCCTGGCTTTTGAGCACCCTCAAAAATTTAACAGATATTTGCAAAGATCAGTCCTAAGATTTGTAGATATCAGATATAATGTAAATATTGACGAAAATAGTTTGGTTGATTTGTGTTCCCAGGGGCTTTAAGGCTTGCATGACGCCCTTGCTGTAATTTTTCGCTTTTTCATAAACGCATAAATCAGCTTCATACTGCTGAACGTGTTCATAAATCTATGGCAGAATGGAGCCTTTTCTGTCTGTGTGCGTAAAAACAAACATCCGTGAGAGCGCACACAGTTGCAGCTCCTCTTCAGCTCCAAATAAAATAAACACAAATTTAAGGAGACAAACGTTGAAATGTTTATTCATTTCCTTAAAGAAAACTAAGCTCTATATATTCATGTGTCTGTGCTGCGCTTCTCCTCTCCGCCTTGTTTCCGCGCTGCAGAGCCGCGCTGCTGTCAGCCCGCTGGGTCATTTGAAGGGCAGCAGCCTCGGAAGGGTTCATACAAAGTTCACTCGCATATATTAGGCAATTCAATCTTTCATTCTCCGAGCAAAAACTAGTTGGAAATTAGCTGCACGGGGGGACGGAGGAGCCATTCGTCATCGGAGGGCAGATCGTGAGCTTTGAAACGCTGTCCGTGTGATTTTTGATCCGAGAAAAAGAAAGAAAGAAAGAAGCCGCTCCGCTTCACGCTGCTGAGGCTGCTGCTGCTGCTGCTGCTGCTGCCGCGGTGTGTGGGACGGGCTGACTCACTGAGAGCACGTCGGGATATTTTTGTTGTTGTTACGATGGAGGAATCCCGTTTAATGCCCGAGCTGACGCGCTAGGAGCGGAGAAAAATGGACACTTGGAGGATTTTGTCCCGAGTTAATTGATGATTCCAAAGCGGGACGAAGGAGAAGAAGAGCAGCGAGATCTGACTTGCCAAGAAGAAGAAGAAGAGGAGGAGGAAGAAGAAGAAGAGGAAGAAGAGGAGGAGGAGGAGGAGGAGGAGGAGGAGGGGGGAAAAACATCGGAGTTTGATGGAGTTGTGCGCGCTTATGCCGCCGATTTTTATCCATAACGCACAAGAGTAGCGGAACGACGCGCCGTCATCATGTTTGACTGCATGGACGTGCTGGCCGTGAGTCCCGGACAGATGTTGGATTTCTACACGTCCAGCCCGTCATCGTGCATGCTGCAGGAGAAAGCTCTGAAAGCCTGCATCAGCGGACTGGCAGCGCACAGAGAGTGGCAGCACCGACGGAGCGCACACTGTAGGTCCAACTTCTCATCATCTCTGCTTGTTTGTTTGTTGTTGTTGATGATGATGGTGCCTCGGTGTTAATGATAGGGTTCTGGTGCGTCCTGGAAGAACTAGGAAATCAATTTTTCAGTCATGGAAAACTTGAAAAGTGAGAGGAACTGCTTACTGCCCTGGAAATTATAAAAAACATTCCCACAATTTCATAGAGTTCCCAAAACAAGTGGAACTTGTCTTAAAAGATAGATTTATAGGGATGTACGATATTATCGGCACAGCATTGGTATCAGCAGGTATTATCTGAAAGGTTAATATTCAGTATCGGCAGATTTGAACATATCTGCTCATATATTGCCATTGATTTCAGCACTTTTGTTGATATTCTTCATTTTACAAGAGTAAACTGAATTTAAAACAGGCATTTTTATTTTCACAGAAGAGTTCACAGCTCACCAGCAAAGTTCACACTTGTCCTGGAAAATATTTTAAAACCTGGGAAACCAATTAAGCTTTCATAACAAGACGTGATAAATGAGAAAATAAGTGAGAGATAAAAGCAAAAAGTCCTGGAAAATCATGCCCTGCCTTGGAAAAATATTGAAATTCTTACATGAATTCTCCAAAAGTGATGTAGTTGTCATCTGAACGGGCAGGTTTTAGTGATGTACATATCACTTTGAAAAGGTTAAAAGTTATGTATCAGCATGAATAAAAGCGTCTCCAGTTAAGGTTAAGTTTGGAGACTTTCTGCATACCTGTTGTGTAATGAGGGGGCTTTTTCCATTTATAAAGTTTGATCTTCATTTAGGAGACTGATATTTTTATCCGGTGCACAGCAGAGCTTGTTCAGTGCATCCTGGATGATTTGGGAAACCATGAAAAACAACTTCCCAGTGCAAGAACTGGAAAATTGGAAGAACGATAGAAAGCTCAGTGACTTAAAAATCATGTGCTGCTTTGGAAAATAGTTCGAAAAGCCTGTTTTATACAAGGGATGTACGGTAAATCCTGGTGACTTTTTCCACATATGAAATGTGAGGTGTTCACATTAATTCCGGAAAACTCTTAACACCTGAAAAACCAGTTTGACAGTCATTGAAAACACAGAAAATGAGGAAAATCTACTCCTGCTCTCCTACTTATTTATTTATGTTCCTTAAAACTGATGAAACATCTTAAAGGCCGAAATTGTAGGGATGTACAATATCATCTGTACAATGTTGATATAAGCAGATAATCGATTAAAAAACAAACAAATCAGTATGAGGGAATTTGATGGTATGGTTCCCATGCATCCTAAAAACATCTGAAAGAAACCAAACAACCTTATACAGACAGAAAGCACATCATACATGATCTCCAAAATCTAATCCTGCATGTAAATGTTATTGAAATAATGTCCTGACTTTTATCGTTTCTCAACATTGATGAAATTATCCTCTGAGAGGGCATGATTAGGGATGCACAATACCATTATCGGCAAGTGATAGCTCGAAAGTTAATGAGGCTCACATCTTTTATTTCGTCCTCATTGTCTGTCAGAGAGTTGTTACGGTGCTTTTTTGTCTCCGTCTACGACTGAAAGAGAAAAACATGTAACAGTTATTTCAGATGAGATGTTTGTCTTCTGTGTTGTCCGTTACAAAACAAACAAAATCTGGAAATCCATCAGTAAACAAGAAGAATCCGAATGTCCTGAAAAATCCTGTTCTGGATTATTATTTCAAAATAAGTTTATTTCATAACACAGTTCAGAACAGCAGGTGGAATTGACATCTGATAGGCCAAAATTTTAGGGATGTTCAATATTAAAAATCAGCACCTTAAAACCTAAAGGATCAGAATGAAGGAATTTCAGCTTTTTTTTTTTTTAATATTTTGGCACTGAGTCTGTGAAGTTTTGAAATCCTGAAGTAATCAATAAGAAATTGTTTCAGTTTTAAAGTTTAAGCTCTTTTTTTTGATTTGGAGCTCTACAGAACTCATGTCTGTCAGCAGGTTGACAGAGTCAGCGTTTACACGCACCTGGAAAATCTCTATGAACCTTGAAAAACATGTTGCAGGCATGAAGATCACGTAGAATATCCTTTAAATTCTGGTCCTGCCCAAGTGAATTTTTGAAATGATTTCCAAATTTCTTACCACAATCCCCAAAACCAATAAACATCATCGGAAAAGGTGGAGTTTTTGGGATGGATAACATCAGTGGCCAAAAGTTAGTTCTGAAAATATTTATGATCTGTTCTAATGGAAACTTCAGCCATTTTTTACCGTTTCATCTCGTGTCAGTGTCAAGTTTGTGCAAACATGTTGTTGAACAATGATGATATATTTTGATTTGAAGTCTAAGCTCAGTAAGAGGGTCACAGTTTTTATTTAAGTCTGCGTTGCCCACTGTCTGTCAGCAGGTTGTTGCTGCTTCGTTCTAATCTCCCAACTTGACAAAGAACACATTCAGCACCGAGCGTCGATCACCTGAATGCCTTTTATGACTGATACTAAACGAAAAAGATCAGGACATCCAGTTTTCCAGTCATGGAAAAGACTTGAAAAAGGAGAACAATCCAAATGTCCCTGAAGACTTTTCATCAGTCTGAACTTGTGCATGTGTAATGACAATTACTTTGAATCCTAATCCTTAAAAAAATCCTATGAAAAAAATCCTCCTAGTTTCATACATTTCCTCAAAACTGGTGAATTTTTTTAACTGAAAGACCAAAATTAGAGGGTGTATGGTGAGAATCGGCACATTATTGGTGTTCAGCAAATAATAGCTTGCTGAATTTGTGGACTTTTGATAACCTGATGATACATAAAGAGCAGAAAATTAAGTTTGAATGCCCAATGTACTCGTCAAAGAGTACACGTGATAGCAAAGGTAAAAAAGACAAATGTCTTGAAAAATCTTTCTATCAGGTTTATGCATGATTAGAAAACAGTCTTGAAAATCTTGAAAAAACACAACTTGTGATTGAGTTGTTTTTCTTCTCCTAACCATGGAAAACACAGGATTAATGAGAGAAAAAGCAAAATGTTTTTGATATAATATATATAATATTGATATTCTTACCTTGTTTTAAATCAAGTCTCTCCAAAACTGAGGAATTTGTTATCTTAAAGGACAATTTTGTGGTGATGCAAGATATTACCATCAGCAAGGCATGACTTAAAAAAGTGTTTGATAACAAAAAAAAAAATCCATAAAAACTGGTGAGACGCTTAAGCAGTCATTGAAAACAGCAAAATGATACAAAAATGTGCTGAACTGTCCAGGAAAAGATTGAACCTGCTCTGCAAAAATGTTGAAGTCTTTTCTTGTTTTATTTCAAGGCTTCCTGCAAAACTGATAGAATTGTCTCAAAGGCCTGAATCATGGGCAGGAACAGCATTAATGGCTATTCAACAGTATTTTTATTGTAGCAGTAACAGTAAAAAAAAAAAGAAATTTATCTGAATGTGTCAGTTTAGAAAATGTTTGATTTCAAGTTAAAGCTCAATAAAAAGAATGATCAGACTTTTATTTTGTGCCATACTGTGCTAGGATGATGTAAACAGGGTTCCAAGACCTGGAAAACCTTGTAAACCTGGAAATCTGCTGAGTTTTTTTCGCTAGTCACAGAAAACCAAAACCTTAATATTTATTATTAATCTGGAGCTTATCATTTGAAAGGCCTGAAAAACTGAGATGAAGCACAATATTGTGTCAGTAAGTGGAAGCTAAGCATGTGTGTTATTAGGCGTGAGCAAACTAAAACATCAGCCATATCTTTATTTAAGTCTGTGTGGTCTTGAAAAAAATCCTGGTGTTAAATTAGGAGAAATTATTCCCACTGAAAGTTAAAACTAATTAAATTTGGTCGGCTTTTCGTGTTGTGCAGCTCAGAGCTCGCTGCCTGTCAGAAGGTTTTTTTATGAAGTTGGGACAGTTTTGAAATCCTGAAAGTTATCTGACTTTTTTCTTTTTGACAGAAAACACATGCAGTTTGATATAGTCAGGGTTCCCTTGCGCCCTGAAAAACCTGGTAAAGCAATTCAGCAGTTATTGAATAATGAATGAGATGGAAAAAAAACATCCCGTAAAGTCCTGCAGTTTGGGAAAACACATGATAAATCAGAGAAAAACAACAAAATGTCCAGTCCTGTCCTGAAAAATGATTCAATTTTACCCTAATTTCTTCATTATTATCTAAACCCAATGAAAATATTATCTGAAAGGGCAGAATTGTTGCAGATCTTCAGGTTACAGACTCAAAAAGTTATTTATTAATAACTTGTATTATAAATCAAATTTCTGCCAAAGTTTAGAGATGAAACATCAGCCATGGACGTACATTTCCTGATTGTGGAGTTTCTGCTACCTGTTTTTTGATGTGGAGACTTTATTTTAACTTCTTAAGATTTTCTCGATCATAAAGGATCACATTTTAATTTAATGCTTTAAAGGACGCACTCTCTCTTCTGAAACGCTGGTCCAACAAATTTCAAGTCTTGTAAACCTTGGAAAAATGAGAGGAAGGTCAAAATGTCTGTTATTGCAACATCCTCATATTTTTATTTATTCTAGTATCATATTCCCTAATGTGGGTGAAATTCTCATCTGAAAGGGCAAAGCAAAGGATGAACAAAACAATCTGCATTACATCTGATTTTCAGGCCTGTTTTAGCGCCATTATATTTTCATATTGGCAGAAAAAACTTTAAAAGTTCATTGTCCAAACTGCAGATTTATCGATCTGTGATATAAAGACTGAATTTCGGTGCCCTAAAGAGCTCACTGTCTGTCAGGGGGTGTAAATCTGAGAAACTTTTAGAAAGCAGAGGAAAGGTGAAATGTCTTGGAAAGTTATTTTCAAATTCTTAATAACAGAGATACCCAGAGCAGCTGGACATGGTCATCTAAAATAGAGAACAGCATCAGTAGAAAAATCCTAGAAAAATTGGAACATTTTGGCCAATATTGATTGCTTATATCAACCTTCAGAGTTCCCTGTGTGTCCTTAAAAATAGAAAACCTGAAAATCCATGTACCCAGTCATAGAAACTTCTCAGGAAAAAAAGATGAAGGCAGTTATCTTGAAAAGTATGTGAGATTTCTTCAAGTTTCATACTAGAATTTATTTAATGCTTGACAGAGCTCACCATCCTTTATGTCCTGGAAAATTTGTAAAACATGGAAGGAAAAATCTCCAGTTTTAGAAAAGAGAGAAAAGGGAGGAAAACCTTTATTGTCCAGACAGTCTTATGCTATCCTGAAAATACTGCTTTGGGATGTGGATGTTTATATCATTGTTCCTGAAAACCAGATGAAATAATATCTGAAAAGCTGTGATGGGAGCTTATCCCAGCCGACAAGAGTGCACCCTGGACAGGTCACCCAGAGATCGCGGGTTATTTTCTAGTTAATTAAAAAAAAATACTTGAGAAATATCAGAAAAAAAGCCAAATGCACTGAAAAACCCTGCACTTTCCTTAAAAAAATAATCTATAAATTTATATTCCAGAGCAGTTTATCTCAGGGGGAAATAATTGGGATGCACAAAACTATTGGCTTAAAATAAAAATCATCATAAAGTTGCCTCCCTGTCCCGGCAGACACAAAAGTTTCAGCTGATATTTACTCCTCAGGTTGCGCCATATAGACTCAAGTTTTGGAAGGTTTTTTTTTTTTCACTCTGTTATTTTCTTCGAATAATTAGTTCAAAAGTTGAAGCTTGAAAATCGAGGGATATCTTTGCACTTGCCTGCGGCGGAGCGTGCTGTCTGCAGGGTTTGCATACCTCCTGAAAAACCTGGAAAAGCCACTGAAACACTAAAATGAAATGAAAAGTTAAATGTCCACATTCCTATTTAAGCAATTGTTACAGTTTTGATCATAGTTCCCCAAAGCAGATGCATTTGTCATATTAAAGGATTAGTATAAGCACAATACATCATGATATTGTTGTCAGCAGATTAAAGGGAAAAAAGTTGATTATAAATATCAGCTGATGTGAAAATGTCAAGGTGATATCTCTAATGTATTTCAGTAATAGGGTTTTGGAGTTTATGCAAACCTGTTGTATGTTTAAGACATTTAATATTCATCGAAAGTAGACAGAATTCACTGTCTGACGGTTTCTTAAGCCAAAAAAACAGGAAAACCCTGAAAAGGCCTGAGGGGTCTTAATTACAGGGATTCAGTGTCTCATCTGAAAGTATCAGTAAAGTCAGATAGTAGCTCAGTATTTGGTTTGAGCAGATATGATCACTTCTGCTGAAATTTACATTTGATTTATCAGCTCTCAGGGTTCCCATGTGAGGTGGGAACTCTGGAACACCTGGAATTTCTCAGTCGTTAGAAACTGTTGGAAAACAAGAGGAAAACACCTGGAAAATCCTGTGCTGTCCTGGAGAAGTCTGTTCTGCTTTGGTACACAAGTTCCCCATAACAGATGAAATCATCTGCTGAAAGAGCTCAATGAAGTTATTGATCATTTTAAACAGTGACATTAGTTCACAGGGACGCTTAACACTAAATGTAGGTAAAGGCAGATATTCCAGTATTTCCACTTTCATGTTTTCATTTGAGGTTTTGTCACATTTTGCAACTCGTGCATATTTGATTTTTACTCGAGGGCCACGATATGTGAGGAGAGGGGGTGCATGAGGCCTCTGGCTGCCAGCTGCGCACCCCACATTTAGGAGCATGTGAGAGTTCATGGTTATAGCCTGCACGTCTTTTAAATCAAACTTTCACAAGGAGGAACTTCTGAGTGTAAAAGCAGGACGGTTTCCTGTCATACTAGTTAAACTGTCATTGGAAAAGTCCTGAAAAGTAAACTCCAGAGCAGAGTAAAACCCTGAGTTGTTGAGGATGTCTAAGTAACAAGAAAAAGCTGCTCTCAAGGTTGCTTCATTAGTGTTCATGTGATGATGAACATTTGTAATACTCAAATTAGAGATCTACCCTCTCAGATTTAGAGAGAGATTCGTGAAAATTCAGGAACCATGAAAGTTTCATGAAGGGATAAACACATGAAGAATGCTTTAAGAATCTCAGTGACATTGATGTGCAATTTCATCGATCAGTTTGCAGAAATAAGCTAATAAACTAATAAGCATTAGAAGAGACTCAACTCACACTAACACTTCACTAATGTATCAGTAAAGTGACATATAGATAACTTATAAGTCTTAAACATCAGAGTCACAAGTGACACAACAAATTTCCCCAAAGTTTTTCTGTTGTTGACGTGCTACAAGTCCTGATTAACAGCTTATGTAAAGATATAGAAGCAAAGTAACAAACCAAGTATTCAGAGGTGGGCTTAACCCTAAAATGTCCTTTTTGTGAAACACTTTTAACTTTATGGAAGTTGTATTCATTCCATAGAAGCCATTTTTGTTTTTTTATGACCAGTTTTATTTTAATATTAGGTTTACCTATCTGAGAAATTCCCCTCTGTAATAGGAAATTAATAATATCACTTTTTTTCTCTCATTGAAATTATAATATTTCTGTTGGTTGGCCATAAACACCAAGCTGAACTGCTCGGTTGAGTATATTTCCCATTATTTTCATTGTATTTTGATATCATTTATCTTAATCCTTAAGACTTGTTCACATTAATCTGTTGAGTAAGGTCTCTGGTACCGTCATACATTGAATATGTCATCTTACCTCTAAACATTTTGATAGAATGAGGGTGATTTATACCTTTAAAAAACAAAAAGGACTGCTTTTTTTCTGGCATTATGTGTCAACCTCACGAAATATAGATGGCCTAATCAGGTTAAGAAGTTTGATGCATTTATGAATAAGATACAGTTACTCAAAGTTTGGTCTACCAAGCAGTTGATCTGGGAGTTAAAGGGTTAAGGTGTTGAGGATGGAGGCGATAATGAAAAAGACACCAGGACAACTAGAACAAGACAAAGTTTTCAGACAGCTGAGGTGGAATATCTAATCCAGGAGTATTTGTTGACTGAGAGCGTATCTAAGAGAGCACTTCATATGTTTGTCTACTTGAGGGACACCTTTTGGGGCGTTTTATTAAGTTTTGTCCATTGAGAGAAAATACAAAAGGACACTTAATAATGTTTTCTCTAGTGGAGGACATTTTGGAGGGCATTTTATCAAGTGTGTCCTTCATGAGAGCATCCACCAGGGCCTTTGATAATGTTTTGTCCATTGAAAGGGCACTTAGACTGCACTTCATCGTGTTTTTCTAGTTAAGAGGCATCCTAGAGGGGCGTTTTAAAACATTGGTCCACTAAAAATGCATTTTAGGGCACAATTTACGCTGCATTCAAGAGGGCACTCTGTAATGTTTTGTCCACTGAGAGGGCATCTGTGAGCACATGTTTCATTCTCCATTAAAGGGCATCCAAGAGGACTCCAGCTTATGTTTTGGTCTGCTGTTTGGCAACTCATAGGGAAGTTAATCAAGTTTTCTCCACCAAGAGGCCATTAAAGAGCAATAATAACAGTTTGTTCCCTTGTGGTATCAAGTTTTGTTCATGAAGGGGCATCCAATGTGGCACTGATATGTTTTAGGGTGTGAACCTTACAGTAGTTTAGAATTTGATTTGATCTTTATGACGCAGTCTGATCGTGCACTTGGTTGGTACTCGGAAGGTTGCAGGTTGCAGGTTCGAGCCCATCTCATGGTGATTTGTCCTTGGGCAAGAGACTTAACCCCAAGTTGCTCCCACTGCTGCATCAGTGGTGTGTGAATGGGCATGAAAGTGTATGAATGTGTTAGCTAAAACTGATGGACGACTGGCATAGAAACTCCAACCATCAGTGAGTGAATGGGTGTGAATGGGTAGATGTGGCCTACGGTGTAAAGCAGCTTCGAGTGACCAGCAGAGACTAGAAAAGTGCTATATAAGCTCTATTTTTTAAAAAGGTATTTATTTCAGGACTTGCTTCTGTCTGCAGTGCACTAAGAAGCTGATTTTTAATGTAACAAGAAGTGCGTCGAGAGCATGCCATAACCAACATTCCCTTAAAATGTTATTGAGCTATTATTAAAAATGTGGAACTGCCCCTATCTGCACGTCTAACAAATACTTTAAGACAATTCCTGGATCCGCAGCGATATTTGTATCACCGCCAAAATCTTATCACTTCTTCCTTGTGCTATGACCAAATTCCCTGAAAATGTCATCATATTCCTTTCATGACTTTTTGAGTTATGCTTAACAAGCTAACAAACACAATCACTGTCCATGGCAGGGGTAAAAACAACATTATTAAGTGTCTTAGGGATGTACAGCTGTACTTGTAATGTTGTATCAGCCATAACAAAGTGCTCCAAGAGATCCCCAGCCAAGGAATTTCCAACACTGTTGGGCAAGTTACTGTTAAAAATGTGGAAAACTGCACTATCTCACTTTGTTAAGAATCCTTGAAATATTCCTGCATCCACATCCAGATTCAGATCACAAAAATAAAATCATGTCTCCCTTGTGAAAGGAAACCTGAAATGTCATCAAAATCTGTTAAGAACCCTTTATCAAAAGTTCCTTTTAAAAAGTCTTTTATCCACATCTGGATGCAGATCACAAAAATATAATTAACTGATCCTTTGTCCAATTCTGACCTATCCTGAAGATGTCATTGAATTCTGTTCAGAGTTTTGTTTTTAACCATCGAACTATCAAACGCTGGCAGAAACACAACCTCCTTAGCAGAGGTCAAAATACAACACAGGATGACCTGAACTGAATAAATGTTTTAAAGCTAAAGCTCGACAGAAGCAGCTCAAAAACCAGGAACAACACAACTCATGCACAGAGAGAGGAGAGAGAGGATGGGTGAAATATAAACAACTGCTTGCTGCTGCTTTCCTTAAATAAAAGTTGGTTTAAGGATATCCATCCATCCAGTCCAGTATCTATAAACGCTCATCCCTTTTGGTGCCACAGTTGGCTGAAGCCAGCAGACATCAGGTACACCCAGTTTAGTCACCAGTTATCTTAATGAGCATGTTTGGGGTATGTGGGAGGAAACTGGAGTACCTGAAGTAAACCCGTGCACAGGGAGACCACGCAAACTCCATACAGAAAGGCCCGAACTGTATCTGGAGGCGCGCATCATCTTGCTGTGAGGCATGAGCACTAACCCCCCGCCCCACCATGTGGCCCACCCTCCAGAACAGGTTCTCATCCCGGGCTGAACAATTTTAGGAAAAGATCTAATTGCAATTTTTCTTGCTGATATTGCAATTTCAGTTTTTAATTCACGATTTTCTCAAATCAAGCTTCATTGCAAAAATTCATGATATGTACAGTAACACTTACAAACATGACAGAAAACTACATCAAACCAAAGCTATTACTCTAAAAGGCAAGGATGAAAACTAAAGGCAAGAACTGCTTTCAAATGTTTTTAACAAGAAACATGCACGTACACTCTTTAAAGTCCTCGACCAACGGCAGTTATTACAACTGAAGAACTAAAAGAGCATCTTTGACTGACTTTAAATGTAGTTCAGAAAAATCCTTAATTGTGTTGTTTAAAAAAAAAAATAATAATAAATGTTAAACAAGTAACAATAAGAAAAACTAAATTCAACAATTCAAATAAAGGAAAAAAGCCAGCCATGCCAAACCAGCATGTCAACCTTGATGGTTTTGGGACATGACTGACATGAGACAACATCGCCACTAGCAAATAGTTGACACGACGAAAAATTGCAGCTGAGAGACGATCACATGATCTGTTGTCTGAAATCGCGATCAGAAAATGAAAACTCGTTCAGCCCGACATCCATCCATCCATTATCTATATCTATTAGGGCGACACACTGGCACAGACAACCATTCACACTCGTGCCTAAGGGCAATTCGGAAGTCAACGTTGAACATGTAAACTTCACACAGAAAAGGCCACCTCGGCCCGGGAATTGAAACAGAGACCTTCTTGTTGTGGGGCACGTGCAATCACCGCTGCACCTCTGTACCACCTCTGCTAAAGTCCTTTCAATTTTTTTTTATAAATGGATTCTGAGTCTTTTTATGAATTTGATTGGATTTGAATGCAAAATGACTTTTTGTCTAATAATTTGTTTTTGCTGAAGGAGCGTTTTTGTTGGTGTAAAGGACCCAGGAATGTACACTGTGACTGATTTTTGTAAACTTAACATAATATCTACAGTTACCTACTGTAAAAAATACTGTAAAAAAATCTTTACAGTAAATTAATTTAAATGGTCAAAGATTGTGGGAAAAACAAACCGATTTCTGTGAAATAAACCGTGTTTTATCATAATATCAACAGTTACCTACTGTAAAATGTTTATGCAGTAAATTACTGAACAGAGTCATGGATCAGGAGAAAATTCCATTTTGCCCGGGGACACTGACCAACAGAAGGCAAGACTTGTTTTAGTAAATGTTTGACAGTTTTTGGTGAAACAAATGTTTGAGTGAATATATTTTTATATAAAAAAATTAATATGTGTGATTTTTTTTAGCAAAATGACATCTTGTTAATAAATGATCAATAAAATAGTTAAAGATATAGTAATTTACACTAAAATACAGCAAGTTCACTGTAATTAAAAATGCATTAAAATTTGTGTAGAATAAATACAGGGATGAAACTTTTTGATAACACAGTAATAATGCTGTCAACTGAAAGACAGTAGTACCTTAAATAAAAATACAGTAGTAAAACTGTTATAGAAAAGATCCTACGGTGACACAGATGTGATTTATCACATCATACTGCACCCCATGTATGGAGGAAGAGCCTGGGTTTGTTGTGGCCTCTTTCCTGCATGCCTTTCTCACTCATTCAACTCATTTTCTGACTCTTCCCACTGTGTCTCTTATGTCAAATGGAGGCACATAAAGACCCCAAATAATATGTTTTGAAAAAAAATCTAAAACTTATACTTCATGTCAGTGTTTCCTAACGTTAAAACTTTTGATAATAATTTATAGGTAAATGTCTCAGAAAAAATCTACTTTAATGACAAACACAACTTTTTTCTTGGTAAATGTTTAATTTTCAGTCCCATTCCTTCTTTCTCCAGTCTTTGTTGTTCCCTAACAATAAAAGATTTAAATGCATATTATGTGAAAATCCTTTGCCATGGGGCTCCCAACTAAACAAAACAAAACAATATGTGGAGAGTCATAATTACAGAGTGTAAAAAGATTCAGAGTGACCCAAAGTCACCTCTGCCAATTGAAAGACAATGATACCTTAAATAAAAATACAGTAGTAAAACTGTCATAGAAAATACAGTAATAATGCTTTAAACTTAAAAAGAGAAATGCTTCTGTAAAAAACACTTACAGTAACTTATTGGCATCCTTGTTGCCTGTAAGTTACTGTAAAATTGGCAACAGTATTTTTACAGTGTACTTTATTTTTTATAACATAAGGGCATTCAAGAAATAGCAAACCATATATGTCAGATTATTTTTAACATTCTAGTAGACCTGTAGGTAATCTATGGGAACCTCTGGCCTGTGTCAACTGTGTAGACACAGAGTATAAGCAGAATGTAGTTCACTGAAGTTTTTGTTCTAATGCATAAAAAATGCTCACTGTGGTTGGAAATGACATCTAAATTAAGCAATTGTGTCTCAGAGACGACAATTGTCCAAAGCGTCACCAAAGCCAGTTCATTCTGATGTGAGACTGAGCTCAGACTCTCTCAGATGTCATTTTTCACTCCCGCCTCCCTCTCATAAATCTCGGGGTGTTGAAGCAGGCGGGTGGTGCTGATGTATGTCGGCTCTCAGATCAGTAGAGCTCACGGAGCCCTGCAGGCTGCAGGAATGTACAGAGTAAACAGACACCGCCGCGTCCAGCCACCGCCTCCTCCTCCTCCTCCTCCTCCTCTAGGGCGGCCGTTCGTCGTCAAGAGGACCCGCCCGACGAGCAGCGATCTGCAGGCAGCTTCCTGACACTCATTTAGACAAATCACCCCCTGAGCTTTTCAACCAGATTATCCCAACATGTCAACCTCATGTGTTTAGGTAGATCGATGGAGCGCGGCTTGTTTTTTGTCCCACAGATTTGGAGGATGTTTGCAGGCCTGCAGCTGCATGTTGAGGGAATGTTCGTGTAGAAACAGAAGCAGAAGTCAAACTGAAATGGACACTTTATGGTAGTTCAGGGGCAGTTTTGGATTTGGCCTTCAAGGGCGCACATCTCCTGAAGAAACTGGGACATGTAGAGTTTCTTGAAACTGCTTAAGCTTCCTGCTATACTGCTCATTTAATCAAGAACAAGAGATAGCTTGATGCTAATGCTGTAATCCTAATTTATCAACAAAGTGCTCTTGGGAGGCCACACTGCAGCTCTACACTGTGTGCTGTTGTGAATTTTTCTAATGTGAACTAAATGATTAAATGACCCCAAATCTTAAGTTTCTTTTGTGATTAGTAAAAAAGCCTAAAAATAATGATTTAACCAAAAATACACTGCAAAAAGTTCATATACAAAATAACACTGTCAGAGTTAATATTAACACTTCATGTCTAATTTGATCCACACCACAAAGTGTTGTTTTACCGTAACCCCCATCAAGTATAACTGTTGAATCTTTTTGGAGTTAAAATTTAACCCCATAAAGCCTGTTTTGACACATACTTTTATAATACCTCTACCTAATCAATATGATCAAGAAATTACTAAAAAGACATCTGAATGCAATCAGATAAATGATAAAAATGTCCTCAAGTGGATTTTTAGATGCCAAAAACATGTAATGTATCAAATGAGATACAAAAATATATATATATATTAAATTTTATGAAAATTTTTATTCTTTTTGGATTTCAGTAGAACGTGAAATAAACATTTCAGCTCCAAAAAATTAGAATTTTCTGGCTATAATTTGTGTTTTCAGGCTTTAAAGGGTTAAAACTTAGCAACACTTACTTTGACTTTTGATCAACACTACCAGAGGATATTTTTAAAACTTAGGTGTTAAGTCTAATTGACACCGAACAGTGTAAATATTGCCATATTTTCTGTATATTAATGGGGAAAATTGGCTGGAATAAAAGATACCGTGTTGAGTAGCAGTGTTAATTTTGACAGCACTTATTAAATTTGTTTTAGTTATAGTCTTTTGCCCAAAATATTTCTTAGTTTTAGTCATCTAAATTGTTTCAGTTTTAGTGTTTTAGTTGACTAAAATATGACATGTAAAGGGTAAGGCATGTTTTATATTTCCCTGAATTTCTTCAGTCATGTTTTACACTTGGATAAATTTATTTATGTTTCTCATCAACACCAACCCATTTCGTAAAACCTGTCTTTATTTTATCACTTCATTGGCACTGCTACGGTGCTGAAGCCAAGTAAAAAACACACCAATATAGTAACAAATGTAGAAATTTACGTTCTACATGAAGACATTAGGTCTGATTGGATTAAGTCTCTGTCAAAGATTTTCATCTTGTTTTTATTTGCTGACAAAAGTGTCAGTCAGTTTGTTTTAGTTTTTGTCCATGTGTACTTGTTTCTATTTGCTACCATGTCGTTTTTGTCAGGGAAAAGAAGGTAGTTGACGAAAACTACGATGAAAATAATCAGTCCACAAAATTAGCACTGTTGGTATGTGCTCATATATTAAAAAAAAATTAATAATACATTTTTACTGCAGTTTTCATGATGTGGGCTTGTGGCGTCTGTTGGTACTTGTCCAGTAATGGGTTCGAGTGGGATGATTGACTCTAGTAGTGTCACCTACAGGCTGCACCTACAGTTCAGAGTGAAAAGTTCAGACTTCAAGATCCTACAATGACACAGATGTGATTTACTGAAACGTCATTTTTTACCCTTGGTTTTAGTTAAGAGTAAATTTAGGGTTTT